>CM077806.1:21169893-21442911 GCA_039737535.1 Lagodon rhomboides
GGAGGAGGAAGAGGAGGAGGAGGAGAATAAGATGAAGAAGAAGAAGGAGGAGAAGAAGAAGAAGAAGGAGGAGGAGAAGAAGAAGAAGAAGGAGGAGGAGGAGGAGGAGGAAGAGGAGGGGGAGGAGAATAAGATAAAGATGAAGAAGAAGAAGGAGGAGGAGGAGGAGGAGGAGAATAAGATGAAGATGAAGAAGAAGGAGGAGGAGGAGAATAAGATGAAGATGAAGATGAAGAAGAAGGAGGAGGAGGAGAATAAGATGAAGATGAAGAAGAAGAAGGAGGAAGAGGAGAATGAAGATGAAGATGAAGAAGGAAGAAGGAAGAAGGAAGAAGAGAAGAAGAAGAAGAAGATGATGGTGGGTAGGTGGCGTCATTAGTGCCATTAAATGTTACGCAACACGATGAAGTAGCTAAAGGAACTTCAGTTAAACCTCAGATGGTGGAACAACTAGAACGAACACCTCACAGCCAGAACGCTCTGATGTCACAGAGCCTTTAACCTCTGACCTTTTGGATATCAAACGTCACAACTCGCGCATTTCATCCTGTTAAACTGTATCGTAATCTACGGTTCTCTTCTTCCTCGAGTCGTTGTTGACATTTGCACCAAATTTGAAGAAATTCCCTCAATGCGCTCTTGACATATCACAGGATTGGGACGTACCCGAAAACACGTCGCCTCAGTCCACGACTGTCGCCAGCGCCGAGGCGTACACGGGTCGAAAATCCAAAGAGTGAGAGGAAAAGGAGAGCGGTGGATGGAGATGTGGGCGGAGCGGGTCGACGTCGCAGAGAGATTTATTCGCTGTGAATTCACTGATTGTGTAACGACCGACACACACAGCGCGCTTACGTGTGTGTCGGTCTGAGCGCGTGCAGTTAATACCTTCATTAAACTGACTCTTTTTTAATGGTGGAAGGTCTGATGGCGTCTGAGTCAATCAGCAATGAAGGGCGTGTGTGTGTGTGTGTGTGTGTGTGTGTGAGAGTGTGTGTGTGTGTGTGTGTGTGTGTGTGTGTGTGTGTGTGTGTGTGTGTGTGTGTGTGTGTGTGAGTGTGTGTGTTCAGCGGCGCCAATGATGCCTTAATCGAACTACCCTGCACTTGAAGCTTTCCAGCCTCTCACTCTCCCTCGCCGGTTTTAACTCACAGTGGCTTTAAACACACACACACACACACACACACACACAACACACACACACACACACACACACACACACAGGTTCGGGCCCTCGTCCGCGCTCACCCAGGTCCGCTGCCGTGTACTGGTCCCCTCTGAAGTGGACCACGTCGTCCTGGTAGACGGGCTTCGGCAGGTTTCGCCGCTCGCACACTCGGTGCAGCAGCTGCCGCGGTGTCAGCTGGTCTCGCCACTGGTTGATCCCCGAGCTGACGGGGCGAGAGACACGGAGAGAGAGAGAGAGAGTGTGAGGGATCCGGTTTGATCCAGATGAATATTAAAAGTAGGAAACTCACGTGCAGTAGGACTGCGGCAGGCCGCACAGGGCTCCGTATTTGGACAGGAAGCGGTTCTCCAGGTCGATCGTGGTCTCGCCGATCTTCTCGTCTCGGGTCAGCATGTCGTGGTCGTACACCATCACCCGGAGGTCCTTGTCCAGAGGGAGGGAGCAGGTGAGCTCGAACATCCTGACGGAAAGAAGAGGGCGACGACAACAGGTGTCATTACGTCTGTCGTCTACGTCAGATCTTCCCCGTGATGCTTGTGGACATGTGCGTATAAATTTGTAACTGAACCGAGCTCATGCAGTTACCTTCTGCCACTTGTTCTCACTTAGAGCTCGACTCACAAAAAATTTTGATGTGTTGAAATCTTAAAAGAGGCGGTAAAGTCTCTATCGGCAGCCAGGCAGGCGGCTAACGGAGCTAATAGCTAACGGAGCTTACGTTACGTACACACACACAGCAGGACTGAGAGTTTCAGTGAACAGTGAACTGCTGTTTAAGGTGACAACACAAAAACTTTGGAGGTAAAAGTACTTTAAATGCTCAGACTTTTAACTCTAGACGATAAGAACATAGTAAAGAAACAACATTTTTGATTTTGGGACACTTCTGGACGGTTAAAAAATGTTTTTCAACTGTCGTTTTTTTGTCTGGAGCCCAAAACAGATGTCACTAACTACATTTACTCAAGTACTGTACTTAAGTAGAATTTTGAGGTACTTTTACTGCATTTTCTGCTACTTTATACCAAATATAGCACTTAAAGTTAGTTAATTTGCTGATTACAGTTAAATTCATACATTTTAACAGGCATTAGGATGAAAAAAACGAAATAAAAATACTTTCCATGAATCAGAAAAATGCTGAATATTGGATCCAAATCCAATCATCAGTCAATGCATATTATAGAGTATACATGCATCTAAATATATGTTTCATTTACTGTTACATTTATGTTCAGATTACTGCTCGTATGAGTGACAAAGTAATAATTTAAGTCTTTACTTTTACTCAAGAACGACTTTTGGGACTCGGGGCTGCAACACTGCTTGACAAAACATTTTGTATATTAGATTTTCGATCGATTGTCCCATTTTACTCGCATTCACATTTTTGTTCTGCATCTAAACTTTCAGACAATGTTTCCAGTGTCGTATTCTGTCCTAACAGTTCATGCAACATGAGATAAAACCTCCTGAAGAGAGAGGACAAGAACAACTCTGAAAGCTGCTCTGCATGTCTCTGCAGCTGAGATCGGTGTGATCGGTGTGAGTGCAGCGACCCCTACTGGTGTCAAACTGGAAGAGGCCGAGATGGACAGAGACATGCAGAAGAAACACTGAGGAGTGAGAAGTGATCAGATTGTGACTGAAGCATTAAAGACTGTGAGGTGAATCTGTCAGACTGTGACTTCAAGCACGTAGTCAGCGATCGTCTGACTTCCACTCTACATTACTGGGACGTCTTCATGGAAAAAGGTCGCCGTCGTTTCAACCTGAGTCATGTGTTTGGGCTGGAAAAGAGAAAAGTCCACCCATCATTTAACACGATGAATGAGCGAGAGAGCAACCTCGAGTTTTAGCAGCCTCACGTTCAGCTTTCAAAGTCTCCGACTGAAACCACAATTACATGTGACACAGTCCGAACTAAAGAAAAGCAAGACCTCGGAGGAAAGAGAAGCCAGCTGCACGGCAACAGGTGGTTTTCCTTGGAGATACGCTCCACTACATCAGACGATGACTGAACGGATCGGGGTCTGAAAGAGCAGCTTAGCACCTGGTTTTATCTTGAACATGACCTCAGACAAACATGCACCAACACTGAGGTCCTACGAGCAAGAGGTCAATACAAGTCCACAGCTCGGTTTTTGGGGGGTTTGATCCAGTGAATCCAAACGTCCAACAACCCAAGCTGCAGGCTGATCCCTTGTGAGCTTCGTTTTTAATCTTACGTGACGTGTTCACAGTCGTTACATCACATTTTTGAGGGCGTTGGAGGGAAAACAGGGACTGAAATCTCTCCTGGGAACAAAGGTCAAAGGGGACGGTACGTACTTTCCAAAGACGGGATCCAGAGTACAGGGGATGTAGTTTTCATGGTCGTTCACGGTCTTTTTCCCCAACGTGATCTTCACGTAGGGGTCGCACTGAAAACACAACGCAGGAGACAGATTAACAGCGAGCTTGTCTTATTTATCCATCAATGTCTTGTCGTTTTAGCTTCCTCAAGTCTGTAATAAATTGTATAAAGGGGTCCCTTCGTACCTTCCCGTTGGTGTCTTTGGGCTGCAGTCCTTGAGCCTGGATGATGTAGACCCGGACCAAACACTCCTCGATGCCGTTGGGAGGAAGTTTCCTGAACTGTCTGGGCGGAGGAGGGGTGGAGGGGTCGTCCGGCAGCGGGTAGATCTTAAACATACCCTGGTTGACGCGGGTGAACCAGAAAGGGTTAACCAAACAGAACAGAAAACAAAAAGACAATAACTTGCTGTTGGAAATGTTTCGATGCAGCAGAAGAAAACACAGTTTTTACCTTGAACTCTCCGACCACTGACGGATCTTCTCCCTCATCCTGAGTCTTTCCTCTGTACAGCTTGAAAGTCTGACAGAAATCCGAGAGACCTTCGAAACCATCGACCTTCTCCAACTCCCGGTCGTACACCTGAGGAAGACGAGAGGAGTCGATCACATCTCGCACAAATATATTTACAGGTGTTGATAGAACAAAAATAACAACCCTGTTGCTGGGAAAGTTGTCAGATATAAATGAAAAAGGCGATGATACACAAATCCTGTTCAACCTACACTCAACGCAATACAAGAGAAGATATTTAAAGGAACAGTTCACCCAAAAATAAAAGTTCAGTCATTAATGAAAGGAGCTGGAGCTGTTTCAAGACATAAAAACACAACTGGAAAAAACAAAAAATGGCTCCATACAGCTCATCCAAGTCTCTGAAAGCCTCGAAATCCCAAATTGATTTGATAAGCCGTTTAACACTTTTAGCTAAGCAGCTGAATTAACATTTAGACTTAAGAAAGGGAATATATAAAGGTCTAATCAAATCAATTCTTGGATATTGGGGCGTCAGGAGACTTGGATTACTCCGGACGAGCTGTTTGGAGCCATTTTATGTTTTTTTCTGTCATTCTTTTACATTTTAAAACAAGTCTCCATCTACTTCAGTTGTTTGGGAGAACGCTGTTTTGCTGTGAAGCTCCAGAAAGGTTTTGTGGACTACGAAACTTTGAGGGGGAGGAGATAATGACTGAATTTTTCCATTTTTGGGCGAACTGTTATTTACTGTAAATATACACTGATTCTGAATTGAATGTCTGCGTCATATGTTTCATAAAAGTTGATGGGATGGAGGGTGAAAAGGGAAGAACGAGAAGATAGATGGAAAGGGAATTATGTACGTACAAACTTGTTTTTGTGCGACAGTCGCAATCTTTAAGCAGACGGACACACTCTGGTATTAACATCAGAATCATCTTTATTTTTAACAGCTTTTCATCCGATTGCCAACAGAACACATCAGAGCCGAGTGCTGGCCCGTGTAATTCCACTGGTACTGGATTGTTTTAAACGTTTGCCAAAAGCTACTCAACAATATATGACACCTCGCGCTGCAGGGGCGCTGGGCAGGGACGTCTACGTGTCAAGAGCACCAAAAGATTCATTCGTTTTCATTAGCGATGTTTGTTTGCGTCAGTCGCACGCCGACACTCCCTCGCTCTCGTCGTTCTCCAGCTGGTCCAGCTTCGAGTGGATACAGAGGTTCGGACAAAAGTGGTGGAAGTGGCAGAATTACAGTCGTGTCAAGGGGAGTTGGGGAAGTGAGGATTTATGTTTTACCCCCAAAGGTTAGGCAATAAGTGGAGCCGCAATCTGATGATTTGACGACACTTCTTTGTAATTAAACAAAGAGGCTAGTTAGGAAAGAGGGATGGGAGGAGTGGAGGGTATACGGTCTGAGATTTGGGCGGAGAAGGGGTGAAAGGGTTGGAAAAGCATGGGTGAGGACGTGGGGGAGGAACAGGACAAAGAGAGAGTGATGAAGGGGGATGATGTAAACGAGAGAGAGGTCTGGAAACAGCGGTTCATGTCACCAAACCCAGTATCGAGGGAGAGGGGGGAGACGAGAGGAGGAGGGGGGGAGGTTTAGACAAAACACGAGGGGCTGGAGGGTTGATACGTGACACATGAAGAGAAAACTGACTTTAAGTACAGATAGTAAACACAAAGCTTAAGTAAGCTAAAGCAACAGCCTTCGTGCCAATTTTATCCCAGTGTGACTGCAAGGGAGGTTTTATTATCAGCCTTTGTGTTATGAATTTGTAATCTATGAAGGTTTTATATCAGTAAAACTATCTGAGAGTCTAGAAAAGCATGTGCACACATCAAAGCTGTGTTTGTGGCGACCAAAACTGCATAATTTAATGGAAATTTGGGCCATCTTCAGCCGTATTTGTGGCAAAAAAACTGGTTATTTTAAGGAAGCTAAGGTTTGTTGTGACAAAAATGGGATATATTTCACGGAAAGTTGCGCGATCTCTAGCTGTGTTTGTGGTGACCAAAACCTGGTTTTTTTTAAGAAGAGCTGGGGACATTTCCATCCATGTTTGTGTCGACCAAAATCAGGCATTTTAAGCCAAATCGTGATGTTTTCCTGACCCTTACCACGTGGTTTGTGTGCCTGAATCTAACCACTGCAGAAGCAAAGTGTTCTGACAAGAGAGGAATAGAAAATTTGACCTAAACAGATGTAAAGTTACAACATAAATAAACATTTAGCGTGGGAAGCTAGGAAACTGTTAGCGTCTGTGCTCGGTGGGCAACTTCTATGAAATTGAACGGGCGCCATCTTGGAATTCTCTCACGAACGAACATGTATTTCGTTTGTTAAATCCGGACAAGCACTAGACGGTGAAAGCTGAAACTATTTAATTCGGAAAAGTGAAGATGTGACAAATAAACACGATAGGTGACCCACAATATACATCATTTTCTGCTGTGATACCGACGGGAGGAGAGCTCAGATTTATCTTCACTCCTATTTATCAACCTGACTGCAGCAGCGATTAACGGAGGCGACCTCCTGAAGAGAAAATATTCTTCATCTTGTGAATGTAACGTGGAGAAAAAATAGAGAGAACCTGAGTCTCTGGTGACGCTGATTTAGTTTGTGCCGTTGATTGCTAACGTATGCTAATGGCTAATGGTTGTGTCATGGTGTGTTCACCACAAGTGAAGCCACCGTGACACAACCACCACTGCTGATGAAAGTCTATCTGGCGTGACTCAGACAGAAATGTTAACAGATGAGGTCATGTTTTAAAGTTTTATTTAGGTTTAGTCTCGTTTACTTCTCTATCCCAGAAGAAAATGAAAATGTTACGTTGAGCAAACTTGTGGAATTGCTGGAAACAAAGTTCACAACTCAACAAGATTTAGAAAAGACGTCTAGATGCTTCTCGATGTTTTAATGCAGAATTCTTACATGTTACATCTTTGAAATACTATCTGTGTAAAGGTGAAGCTGAGTTTGACGAGGTTAGAGGTGTAAAAAAAAGAGAGAGAGAGCTGGGATGATGCAAACGAAAGACAAGTCTGGAAACACTGGCTCAGTGGAATACAGCAAATCCCAATCTGCCGGCAGCGTCGGGGGAGCAACATGGGGAGAAAAGTGAAAGGAGGGAGCAGAGGGAGGACGAGAGGTGAACCGAGTCATCACAAGGATGGAAACAGCAGCGCCTTTGTAACAGAAGCAAATGTAAGCAATTCTAGGAAGGGAAAGGAAGGTTGAAGAAGAAGACGACGACGAGGTGAGCCAAGAACAGAAGCTAGAGACAGGAGATTAACACGGACAGTAATGAGAGAGTAAAGAGAGGGAAGGAAAATGAGGTTACATCGAGCAGGTCGAGGGGAGAAAACAGGAAAGAGGAAAGAAAACTGGGTATTCAGGTGATGTGATGCAACTCTTGGCGGCCATTCTGAAGGTCAAAAGCTCTTCTATCGATCATTTTTATAAGTTTTAACTAACTCCTGTTTAGCTAACACTCTCAGTGATCCTGCTGATTGTCCAAATTTGAGTCCTTTGTGCTAACCCTAACCCTAACTATAACAATACCTCCAAATGGTTTTAAAAATCCGTAACCCTACCCTAACACAAGTCGATGTCTGCACCACAACTATAATGATGACGACAGCAGTAATTGATATCATTGGGATCACGTTCAGAGTGATTTCATGAACGATAGAAGCAACGACAGTCGATCAGTATCCATCTGAATTTACAGGGCCATCAGTAATATTGATTTTGGGAACATTTATTGGTTTCTAACAGTTATGAAAGGCATTTTTAAGAGGGTCAACTCATACGTTTTAGATGTGTATGCAACTTAAATGCTTATATGACTTACATAAGGCTGAAAATGACACATAGGAAACATAATTTAAGCTGAGAGAAGATTGGTCTTTGGTGCTGATGGATTATCGGAGGTTTTGTTTTGATGTCCTTTATAACAGTCGCCTGGATACTTGATGTGACTCGGCCAAAGTTTGATAAAAATATGTGCTGGATTCTTCTAACATTCATCAGTGTGGACGCTCACATCGTTATAGTTGTTGTTACAGTGAACGTTCTTGGTGTGGACGGTCTATAACCAACAAAAATGTTTTATACCTGACTTGGAAGCAGCAACATTGACCACAGTACCAGAAGGATTTGCCACCAAAAAGTAATTTGAAGTGAAAGAGACGTGATGTATCAACTGTGTATCTTGAATAAACCTCAACAAATCCACGTAAAACTATAGAAAAAGACACTATAACTCCAAACCTTGCCTGTCAACGTGACATTTTCCTTGTACTTAGCATTTATTGGTTTCTAACAGTTATGAAAGGCATTTTTAAGAGGGTCAACTGTTGTAACTCATACGTTTTAGATATGTATACAACTTAAATGCTTATATGACTTATACAAGGCTGAAAGTGACACATAGGAAACATCATTTTTAGAGAAGATTGGTCTTTGGTGCTGATGGGTTATCAGAGGTTTTGTTTTGATGTCCTTTATAACAATCACCTGGATACTTGATGTTGACTCGGCCAAAGTTTGATAAAAATGTGTGCTGGATTCTTCTAACGTTCATCAGTGTGGACGCTCACATCGTCATCGTTATCGTTGTTGTTACAGTCAACGTTCTTGGTGTGGATGGTCTATAACCAAGAAAAATGTTTTATTCCTGACGTGTAACCAGCAACAATGACTACAGTACCATAAGTATTTGCTACCAAAAAGTAATTTGAAGTGAAAAAGACGTGCTGATCAACTGTTTATCTTGAATAAACCTCAACAAATCCACATAAAACTATAGAAAAAGACGCTATAACTCCAAACCTTGCCTGTCAACGTGACATTTTCCTTGTACGTTTACATTTCGTGGTTTTCTCTAGGAAAAATTCGAACTTTAGCAACTCTTCAAACTCAAAAAGCTCGAGTTACTGGTAAAACATTACCAGTTATTGTATCAGACTTATCTGACAATTTGCTTTCACTTGGACTGTCACTGGTTTCTCTCCTTAGCTGAACTTGTTGTGATGTATTCGACCGTTTCGCAAGCTCATTTTTCTCGCCGACCTCCCCGATGGCGCCAGACGAAAGCGCTAAATTTGCTGATGCAACTGCAAAGCCTCTGCAGCAGCAAGCAGCGGGAGGAGGAGATGGAAACAGAAACGAAAAAGGCGACAGAAAAGGAGGCGACAACAAGGCCGAGGTGCGGAGGAAAGGTGAGAATTATTAAGAGAGGGAGTTTGCGTCGGGTCAAAGCGAGGCTGGAAACTGTGTCTCAGCTGACAGTAGCAACCGGGGGCCGAGGGGGGCGAAGAGAAAGGAGGTGGCGGCACGGGGTGAGAGGAAGGTAAAGTAGGGTTGGAAAGGTTGGAAACAGTGGCTCATTTCCCCGTGACAGTAGCAGATCTGAGTAAATGGGGCTGTCAAAGGAAAGAAAGGAACAGGAGAGACGAGGAGGGTGGGGGTAAATAAAAAAAAAAAAAGGAGGCGTTCGTTGGCACCGAGGAGACGAGGAGAGGGTGAAACCGAGGCGAGGCGACGATGGAACCAGCGGCTCATTGGTCATCTCGCTAGTTTCCATCCAACTGTCAAGTGAATTTCGAGCGAAAGTTTTGAGCCGTCGCTAAAACTCATGGGCGACTTAGATGTGTTTCCATCGGCTGGGTGAAACCACTTTAATAGGCGTCCTGAACGAAGAAAATACACCCACTGCATGGCTCGATGGAAAGAGCCTTTCGAGGGTCAACGACTGTTGGGGCGAGCAGTTATTGTTCTCGACTGTGCCGTTTAGTTTTCAGCCGTATTTCAATGCCGTCAGCCGAGGGGTCTTTCTGGTTTAAGAGGTATACTTTTACAGGAGATTGATCCACACGTCGGCTTCATTTTAGACCGATTCTTCCTAAACTGATCAGATCAGGTTATTAGTTTTCCACAAGTCTTCAAATAAATCATCCAAACATGACTTCCATTGCTCATACGGCCTTTGTTTTTCAAGGGTTACATGCAGAACAAAGCTGCAGAGCGAAGGAAGAGAAAGGACATAAAGGAAATCGAGAGGACCGAGTCGAAGCTGCTGCGCTGATGTGAAATGGCTTTCAAGGGAGAGGTTAGAGGTCTCATTTAAAAGTAATAAAAAAAAGGCCAAATTCTGACATGATTAGTCATTTGTTTGGGCATTAGACAAGAAGAGTGACGTGTGCTCCGAGTCCCCGCGGAAGGAAAGGTCGGCGTTTGGGCCGAGAGAATCGGGATAAGGGTTGAGCAGAGCGTGGGCGACGGCGGAGGAGCTCCTGGGACGCCGTGGCAGACTCTGAAAGACAGACGTTGACGGCGGCTGACGTGATCGGCTCGCTTCGGACTCGCCAGGCGATCGCGGAGAGAGAGAGCGGGCCTTTTTAACTCCAAATCCGTCCCACTGCGGCGTTCTCGAAAAAGCGAATTCAACACGGGTGAGTCATCGGAGTCGTTTGGAAAACGGGCCGGAATGTCAACGGCGCCGGAGGACAGGAGGACGGGGCATGAGAAGCGAGGGGGAGGAGGGGAAGGATGGAGCGACGGGCTGACGGAGGAGACTGGCAGGAGCTCAAAAATGTGATTTAAATGGTGAAGTTCGGGGCAACGAGCACGACATTTTAAGGAAATGGAACAAAGGGGAGCACTGTCTCCATCGTCTCCATCTTCTGATCCACGTCGCTCTTCATCTTCTTTAATTTCTCTTCATCGTCTTTCAACCCTTTTCTCACACATGCATGTAAAACATCAGTGAACCGGACAAACACAGATGCAACAAGAATATTAGGGCAACTAAACTAATTCTACTGATTAATTGACTTATTATTTCTTCCCTTGATGGTTAAAAACTAATTATCAAATGTCAAAAATAACGTAATAATCATTCTCTGCCTAAAAAAAGAGTAGAAGTGCTTATTTTATGGGTGGAAAACAGCAAAATGTAAATAAAAATAAATAAATACATGAAAAGAATAAATATAATATACACAAATCAGGATTTTTTTGAGCCATAAGCTGCTCAAATTACAAAAGTAATAGTGGGATTGTTTTCCAGGAAAGAAACCATCCTGTGAGCTCCGAGTAACACAAATAGCCGTTAACGTCGAGCGATCTGGACCTGAAGCAGTGGACGGCTCCTCAATCGGACCTGGTGACGTGAAATCAGAGACCCGTCTCCACCAGAACAACCCGGATCGAGCCGTTGAACCCACAAGCAGGACGAGGAGGTGGACCCTGTGTTTACATCATTGATGCTCGGTGCATCATCATCTTGTTGCTGCTGTTTACATTCACCCAGACGTATATTTTAAAACTCCACTACGTGTTTTTGGATATAAATCTGCTGTACAGAGTTAAACTTTGATTTTGTGACGCAACCCTGTGTTTTGTAGAGAAAGAAAAAAATCGCCTCGAATGTGAATGAAGCTGTATATTCTGAAAATATCAGGTATATTTTCTTTTTTACCTGAAATTTGATGGAAAAACACTGATATTTAAATATGTTTGATTAGTTTCTGTTTATTAACTACACATGCATGAATCACATTATACTCACACTGTCTGTATATTGATTTACGGACAGAACAGAAGCAGTTTGGACTCCCACTCTCTTACCTTCAGCGTGTCGAAGCCTCTCTCCAGGTACGTCCCGTACTTGTTTTTCTCTCCGATGGAGGCGTAGAATTTACTCCACCAGTCCATGAACTCCTCCTCCTGTCGGTCAGATGTTTAAAGGTCAGATCAACAGTGAACTAGAGGTGCTGAATACAAATGGATCTGCTCAGTAAAAGCTTTAAAAGATATATTTCTTGATATTTGCATTGGATGAAACTCCACGTCGTCTTTATTCGCAGACAAACTGAGAAAAAAATGACCTCAAACTCGTCTTCTCTCTCACCAAAACCTCTGAGGCTACTGAAGTGATCCACGATGGGTTTGATTTAATGACCTTTGACCTTTAGAGCACATGAAAAGCCCGCAGTGAGTCCTGTTTGCCTTACGCAGAGCGAGCACACAGAAACAACCCCGTCCTCATGATTTTTCCAATGATCGCATAGCAACGTGGAGTTCGCCAGCTCACGTCAACACAAGTAAAAATTGCCTCTGGTGGCTCCGTGGCATTAAGGTCATGGTATATGGGCGTTCTGAGGGAATGGAAACGGGGCAACGCGAGAGCGGGAAGCAGGCACAAAGTGGACAGAACCAACATGGACGTCAGGAGAGGCACGCTGCGGCACCAGAACCAAAACAGTCCCATCTGAAGGTATGTTTATGTACGAGTGAGAGGAATCGCTCCGAGCTCTTTTCCACCGCTTCTCTGTTACACATAAATATTCTGCGGGAGCAGAAACATTCACATCTATTGTCTGAAAACGCAGTTCAAGCCCTGAAAATGACATTTTTTTAAACATCAGCTGTGTTCAGATGAAGCTATTCGAGTTCTGGCTCGTGTTTCGCTTCTGGTTGCATGAAATCTGTGGTCAACATCTCCGACCGGGAGCAGAGTTTCTCTACAGGGACTACAAGTTCTCCGCAGTGAACTTGAACCCGTCGAAGGTCTGCGGCTTTGACGGTTTCCCTCCTCAGGATTGGGAACGAAGAGCATGTGATCCAGAGAGTCAGGCAGAGTCTCAAGTCTCAAGTCTTAATATTAAGTCAAGAGTTGAGACGGTCGACTGCGCGAGTCCTACGCTTCGTGTTTCACGTCCGAAACTGAAATGCCATTTACACCTGCATCACCAGAAAACGCTGACTTTCCACTGTGGTCGGACCAGACGTCATGCAAACCGGTTCTGTTTGAGCCTGATCCAAACCCAACAAGAGTTCCTGAGCTGAATGTTTTTGCACGCTGCCGTCCAAAAAGAGTCTCACACATCACGATCGGCTTAAATTGTGTCAGGACAATGAATCAGGGCTGCAACTAACTATTACTGTCACTGTCAATGAACCTGTCGATTGTTTTATAGCTTATCGATTAGTTGTTTGGTCTATAAAATGTCAGAAAATGGTGAAATGAGTGTTTCCCAAAGTGCAGGATGGCGTCCTTAGTCCACAACTAAAAGATATTCAGTTTACTGTCAGAGAGGAGCAAAGAAACCAGAAAATATTCACATTTAAGAAGCTGGAATCAGAGAAATTTCACTTGTTTTTTTATTTACAGCCAGGTCGAGAATGTGCAACGTGTCAGACTTTTAGTTTAGCAGCTACAGTGAAGATTTTGGCATTAAAAAAAACGACTTGAATTATGCCCAAAGAAGCCGTATGGAGCCGTTTTATGATTCTCTTTTCAGCGTTTTATTACATTTTAAAACAAGTCCCCGCTGCGAAGCTCAAGAAGAGTTTTGTGGACTATGAAACTTTATATCAACGCGAGGGGGAGGAGATAATGACGGAAATTTCATTTTTTGGATGAACTGCTCCTTTAATTATCAGCTGAACAGAACACTTTGGGGTTTTATAGAAAAATTTAACACAAAAAAAGACAAAGACAACACCAAAATGAAACTTTTCGAGTGGAAATCTACAATTCATCACTTTCTTGTATGTTTGAACGAGATTCGTCTCGCAGACTTACCCACTGCAGCATCTAGCGTCAGCAGCGTTAACAGTAAGAGGCAGGTCAGGACACAAATTAGATTTCATCACACACACACACACACACACACGCTGACAACACGCAAACCACACACTAAAATAACACGACTAAACACATTTTAAGTAGCTTTTCAACACATTTCGTAATACTTATTCTCATTACACATGAAGGGGGTTTCGTTCCAGAATGAAACAGAGAAAAAAAAAAAAAAAAAAGAGACATAAATCCCTCTATTACAAAACGACTGCTGGCATGAACGTAGAAGCCGTTAAAGTCTTACTATTACAGCCATGAGTCATCCTGAGGCCGGCCCGGCGCTCACAAAGTCACTCTGTTTTTGGGGGGATAAAATATCTTTGTTTTTGAAATGTTGACTGATGGCTCTTTGTGGTTTTGGACGCGAGTCATTTGTGATTTAGTTTTCAGGGGGATGTATAACATCTTTGAATGAAAGCCCGTCGTGTGTTTTCTTTTTTATCAGGACGTCGGCGTCATCCATCAAGTTTACCAAAAAGTCTGTTCACATTGGCAACGTCGTTTTTGGAGTGTTTTTTCTCACAGAAATAAAAACTCTTGTCTAAGGTGTGTGTGTGTGTGTGTGTGTGTGTTGGCCCTGACGCAACGAGGAAACAACGACTACAAAGATTGGGGAATACCGCGGGGACAGATCAAACTACCAGCCTGCCCCTTCGCACACAAGAACGTCGCCGCCCTGCAACCTTCAACCCTCTCGAGCTTAAAACACACTCATGACGCATGTACCACTTTTTCCTTTGTGTGTCTGTGTGTGTGTGTGTGTGTGTTTAAGTGTGTGTGTGCGGACATAAATGTAGAACAAAAGTGCTCTTATGGCACTGGCTCGGTGTGGAATCCCCTTTCTCCTACTTCCCACAGACACCGAGGGGGGAAAACGATGGAGTTCCTCGTCTTTCCAAAGTGGCAGCATGGCATGGAAAAGGGCGGCACGTGGAGTTTAACTAGTACGTGCACACACACACACACACACACACACACACACACACACACATAATGCATGCATGAAGTGTCTGGTGTGTGTTAATGTGCCCTCCGGGTGCAGCCGGTGCCAAGCATTGATGACAGGGGCGCCAGAAACTGTGTGTGCGCCCGCTAGTGTGTGTCAAGGTGTGTTCAGCCGTGATTCAGACAGATTAAGGCCGTCAGTGGAACGTTCCAGACCGCGGTACACACTCGAGAACGACACACACACACACACACACACACACACACACAGAGTCCAGTGGTGTGTTCAGGGTGTCAGTGTGGTTTGGAGCCTATCATTACACCCTGCAGGGGAAGCCAGGCTAACCAAAGCAGACTGGCACTGCCAAGAACTGTGGGAGCAAGAGCGACTTGATTTACATAAGAGCTCCGAGCTGCTGCCGCTGCTGTGTAAAATGCTTTTTTGTGGGGAAATCCCTTCCACGGCAGAGTTAGAGGTCAGGGGTCGGAGCAGCGAGCATGAAGCTGGAAGAGGCTGCGAGTCCGACAATGGAAAAGTCACACAGCCGAGACCAAAGCTGACGGAGCCTTCGGGAGCTTTGTGTTGACTCTCAAACCGCCAACGAGGGGAAGCAGAGCATTGTACTGCTGAACGGGACAGACAGCACACCGAAAAGAAGGCCCACCGAGAAAAATGTGAGCTATATATTGAAGATTTTGGGTGTCAGACAGCGCTTTCCTTTGGCACTACATTGGGGAGAATCAACCACAGCTGAGACGTCAGCATGGAGGGTTTCAGCTCACGCAATGTCTTCACTGGTTCTGTATTTGCTTTTATGCAGTTGGTTTCCAAAAACAAACAGCCAGCAGCAGTGGTGATTGAACAGATTATGGGTGCTAGTCGCTCCAGTAAACACACCAATCTTTTTGGCTTGCGGTTGTTTCTCTAGGCGAGGCAGAGCGGGATTGCCAGGAGTCCGCCTGACATGCCGAGCGTGGACGCGGCATGCTCGTGGAAGGTCGTGTCCACCCTCTCTAGCATGAAAACACTCCGGCAGCGAAAACGCAACTCACTCCTGAGGAAGAGTATAGCTCGAGCAGAGCAGCAGCAGGCTGGTCAGGAGGGACTACGACAGCTGAAGAGGTCGCTGTGTTTACTGGGGCAACTACAGGTCACAATCGCCTGTATTAGCACCACCTCTGGCTGTTTGTTGCAAGAAAAGTACAAATAAGCTACAGCTAACTCGTAAGCCTACTCATTCTAACCAAAACAACCAATCACAGAAGAGCACTCAGCAATATGTTCCCTTTTCACAGACGTCCTTTCAAGTTGCTAACTTGGAAAAGACAAAACCCTCAAGCATCAATGGTGGACATCATCTTGGTCAAACTGAAGATTTTCTTTTGCTCGTTGGATCTTTAACGCGGTAATCCTTTCATGATTTAGTTGTGGCTATCACTGCTAATGCTACGACCCCAGTCCGTCTTAAAGTTACTCCAAAGTAGCCAGAAAACCCGTCCGCATCATTTCCTTCAATTTTTCAAAGAAATGAGCTGAGAGCAAAGCAGCAACTGGAAAAGCTTTCAGGAGCTGGATATAGATTGAGTCACTGCTGCGTAATATCAATCAACGATAGCGAAGAAGACATTTATTCATGTGAAAATGCCTCAGATTCCTACTTGAGGTTTGGTGCTCTGCCTTCGAAACCACAGCGGAGAAAATGACAAATGACACACAAACAGCTTCAGCTGCAACATCTATTCCAGTTTTTCCACATTCACCAGTTTATACTGAAGATACAGAATCAGGTCAGAGGCAATCAGAGCGAGTTTACGGCAGAATGGTTCAGGAATTTTGCTTCAAATCACCCTCGACCTTCAGACTGTTGGCCTCCACGTTACACTACGGTAGGCAGCTAGATTATGGTGGATCAACAGCGGGTCTCCTCTGGACTGGGCCACAAAAAGGCTCCATTTCTAAATCTAATTGAACTATTATGACCTATTCAGTCTAGAAATGCAGACTTAAGGATCCAGCACCTAAAAAGCATTGCAGGATTTCTCTTTCCTTTTCTTTGGACTGTCCAAAATATCCACTTTTATCCCCATTTGTTGTTTTTCTGGCCACCTGATGGATGTAAGTCCAATATTCGATCTTCTTTCTGGTCTTTTACAACTCCTGAGACAAATATCTGGGTCTTAAACTGCTAAATTACGGAGGACTGAACCTTCCAAAATCAGAAATAATGTGACTTTAAATGGGCTGTGATAAATTCAGTCTAAAATCTTGAACTTCTAAACCCTGATGTCGCTCAGATTTGACCTCGACATCTACAAGTCTTTTTGATCCCGACACAGACCGAAATACGAGACTGTTTCTGCATGACATTTAGGGATCATTAACTCCGAAGTATCCGATATGCTGAAGTCTGGCTCCGGAGACTAACAGCGGACTTATGAAATCAATACACCCAGGAGTGCACGGACGCATTTGGACGACATTCTGGGCAGCAAATATGTGCAGCATTCGGATTCTGGAGGTGAACAGCAGCTTACATCAGTCTGCGGCTGAAATTAGCAGAACAAGAAAAACACTAATGATTTAGTAAGCCGGTCCGTCGTCTTGTTTCTGGTCGCAGTGTCATTATAGGGCCATAAATGTGTGCCACAGAGTCGCCTGGCGTGACGCCATCTCAGTTAGTTTCTCTGGTCCCGAAGCTGCCAGGAAGGATTTATGGAACGAGAGGCAAAAGTACAACATTTTCAGAGCGGGATTATAACCGAAGCTGACTGGTTTCTGGCGACGGACCGGGGATAGTTTTGACAAGAGGGGGAACCACAATTTTTGAGCGCGTCGCTGATGGAAAAACAAAAACCACAGCGTGTGGAAGTGACAGCTTTTTCAAACGCGACTACCTTAAAGACGGATTACAAAACGAGACACGAGGGGAGGCTGGTTTGATCCCCCGACAAATACAACCATCAGGCCCGGACGCCGCTCATGAAACGCGACAGACGATGTTCAATTTCCATCCGAGCGACGTTAGATCTCAAACAATCTCAAAAGGGGAGGAGGGGTCGAAGCCTCCGAGGTCTGAGGAGCCATGACGCTACTGACAGCCGATCTTCTTAAACTCTTCCAACTCTGAAACTGAATCTGACTGATCAGTCGTGGAAGCCGCTCCGCTCCGCTGTGGTAATCTGGTAATCATCAGACGTACCCATGACCCGTCTTTTGGTCGCGACCCAGAGATTAAGAAAGCCAGGATTTACAGCGGGCTTCTCTTTCTCTGGTGCCATGAGATATTAGTCCGATTCTGATTCTTTCCCTTCTCCCTCCTCAACCCTCTCTGGTTTATCCGTCCCTCCCTCGGCCTTTAGTAGCTGTCTGCTTACAGGGAGTCGCGGTACAGAGGATCTATAGCAGCTCTGTTGACTTTGGCCCCGTCCAGACAGAAAGCCGAGCCTTTAATTTGACTGGTTTCAATATCTGACCCCTAATAAAACAAATATCTCTGTTTGGAGAGAAAGAAATCAGCCCCAATTACTGTCGAGAGCACTACTGGATGTGTGTGTTTGTGTGCTGCTCCGGGTCAAGCTTGGTCTTCAAATTGACCTGGCTTGGATAAATAAAACGGGAGAATGTAACGAGGAGCGTTGGTCTCCCCCGGTTTTTCGGATCGGGGAATCGGATTTCTTCCGTAACCGCACAGCTCGGCGTGTGCCGCTCTGTAGAAACCCCGATTTCTTCGAGAGAAGATTATTTTCCCTGAGCCGAGACCAAAATAAAGGCGAAATGTAAAAAAGTTTCATCCCAAAAAGAAAGAAAGAACAGCTTCTTTATCTCATTCCTTCTCTGCGGTTATCCATCAGCGTCTCACTTAAAATAAACTTCATCAATAAAGTGCTTTCACTCTATAATTAGATCCGTGCTACTGTCTGCTGCCTCGCAACCAAACCACAGTTCAACATGAGGAATCAATATAAATCTGTGTTTCGTGCCTCGTATCCATTTTTAAACTTTTAGATTTAGTGTGTAAATGTTTCTGTCTTTATGAGACTCAGCTTATATTTGCAATGAAGTGTGAATACAGTTACAATATAACAGTTAAAAAAGGAATAGTTCGACATTTGGGGAAACTTGGAAGTTACCAGGCAACGAGCAGAAACTCTGGGAAGTCACGGCTTTGGGCCAATAAGAAGCCAGGAACATAATCTTCTTTAAAACCTCAACTTGTTGTTTTTACACCTAATTTTACAAACGTAAGAGTTTTATCAATCTCCTCATCTCACAAAGCAAATCGCCTGTTGTCTGACGGCCAGTAACCAAACTTTTTAACTGTTCTTTAGCAGATTTGAGTCGTTTGATTCTTATCGTTTGTTTCTCTTGCAGTTCATTGTTCTATGTGTACACTCTTAGAAATAAAAGTTCTAAGTAGAACCATATAAGGTTCTTCGGTTTGTCCTCATAGGAGAACCTTTTTGGCTCCAGGTAGAACCTTTTATAAAGGTGGAGGGTTCTACCTAGAACCCAACATAAAGGGTTATACCTAGAACTGTCTGTGTAAGGTTCCACCCAGAACCCCCCGTGAGAGGTTCTACAAGGAACCCATACAGGATCTTATACCCATGCTTTCAACAATCCCTGAAGAACTCTTTCTCCAAAAAAGGGTTCTCTGGATCAAAATGGTTCTTACTGGAACCGTTAGTGTTACCAAGAACCCTTTTAAAACTCTTTATTCAGGAAAGGGTTTTTAAAGGGTTCTCTGGATCAAAATGGTTCTTACTGGAACTGTTAGTGTTACCAAGAACCCTCTTAAAACCCTTTATTCAGGAAAGGGTTTTTAAAGGGTTCTCTGGATCAAAATGGTTCTTAGTGGAACCGTTAGTGTTACCAAGAACCCTTTTAAAACCCTTTATTCAGGAAAGGGTTTTTCAGAAGCAAATGGTTCCAGGTAAGAACCTCAGCCCTTGTAGAAGAACCCTTTTGGAACCCTTATTTCTAAGAGTGTAGTTTTACCTCATTTGCTTTCAGGTCTTTACACTAAGCTTCTACTTGATGGTCTTGTTGGTATGTTACTTGTCATTTTTGGACACTTAACGCAGCAGTCATCAACCTCTTTGAGTCTGAGAGCTGCCTTGAGGAGAGACAGTAATACGGAGGGCAACTTCTGGTTTGTAATTGTGGCGGAGCAAAGTGAACATCAACTGTCTTTCTCAGGATCGCTTTAAGAGTTGGCCTACGTTTTTGAGGAGTTGGGAATTCTTACAAATGGGTCCTTTGCCTCGCATTTCTGTTTTCTCTACCAGCAAAGTAATCTGCTTTCCTCATCGGCAGTAAGTTTTATAAAGCTGCCCAAAAAACACACCTTGGGTTGAGGATTTTGCATCATAACAGCAGGAGAGCTACGTGTGGAGGAAGTTTGTTGTTAATTGTGTAGCTGATCAAAACCAAGTGCGCCGAACGACATCGCAACAACCAGGTGCACTTATAAGTTTGTACAAAACAGGGAGCGAAAGTGTGAGATTGTCATCTAGTTAAACGATCGCGGATGGCGTCGTTCTCTCGGGTGGATTTAAAAAGAATGAAGTATAAAAATGCTAAAATGGGTCGCCAAACATTACAGTACATGTGTTAGAATCACCGTTTTTAATAGGTTACATGTATCAAGAGACGGTCTGCATTTAAGGGCACTCTGTATTAATGGTTTTAAAATGACTTGTTGCCAATGTGAACAGATCTGTAGCAGCATCAACATTAATCTCTTATTAACATCATTAGCAGGTGAGATGGGAAGACAAAGGTAGAAAGTTCTGATGAATCTGTAAATTTGATGGATGTTAACAAATCGAACATTAAGAACAGATCGTGTAAAGGTTGTTTGACATCGTGGTTAATGTCAGAGTGTGAAGATGAATGAATGAAATGAGTTACAGGTGAGTTTGGTACCTACATGAAGGCTGGAGCTAGAGGTGGAAAGGTTAATGATAGCTGAGCTGGTTCCGTCCGCAAGCTACAAAAACACATGCACACACACATAGAAACACACACGTTCAGGTTAGCTGGTTAGGGTTAGCCACAGATATTAGCATCAAACAGCAACACAGTTTAAATGACTTCATAAAAACATTAGAAATAAACACTGAGCACAGTTTATACATCAACGCTAACATCAGCAGACATTTTGGAAACAGAAACATGGTCGTCACCAGTCGTGCGTTTCGCTCAGACAGAAACAATTCATCAGAAAAGCTGAAGTCCAAACTCGGTTTTGTGGGGGAAAAAACTGAAAAGCTAAACATTTGTCTTTCCCCCGCTGCGACGTGCAGACAGCGGCGCTCTGGTTCTGGTTCTGGTTCTGGCTGATGGGGCCTCGATGGAGCCCAGATTAGAAAGACAAAGTGTTTATATGAGGTCACGGAGGAGCTGAGCGCATGGAGGAAGAGAAGAAGAAGACGACAGGAAGGGCGAGGGGAGGAACGCCGTGAAACACCAACGTGATACAAACAACTTCAACATGTGAGGGAACAAATTAACGGAGGAACTACAGACTGTTTACTGGAGAAACTCACCTGTGCAGTAAAAAGGTGATCAAGTAAAAGTCACGCCTTCAAAGTAAAAGCATTAAAGGTGAGAATTTAATCCCCGGGGGCGGCATTTCACCAGAGTGACCGCTAACTGCTGCTAACTGTAGCTGTCTTTAGCTCGGTTAGCTAAACAGCTAAGGGTCCGTGCAATGAGCCCCATTTATTCCCACGAAAGATGCTCAGTGGCGTTTTGAAGCCAAATCGCCTCGACTTCCTGGGTATAAAGTTACGTTGCGGAGCCAGGCTAACTTCCTGTTGAACGCCCAGCTAGCTTGAATGGGGATGAAATAATTTAATCGCACGGCTCTTCTAGACTTTTCCACTTATTGAGCAGGTTGTGACGCTCAATAAAATGTATCAATAATGTTTCAGCAGCTTCTTTCATGGTAAAAAAGTATTTTTTGTGCCCCAGTGCATCATGGGACGATCAGAACATACGATATAGCTAACTTGAATGGGGATGAAATAATTTAATCGCGCGGCTCTTCTAGACTTTTCCACTTTTATTGGACCGAATGGCTCGAATCATGATAGTCGAACGAGTGATGTCGTGGAAGGGGTTGTGACGCTCAATAAAATGTATCAATAATGTTTCAGCAGCTTCTTTCATGGCTAAAAAGTATTTTCGGGCCCCAGTGCATCATGGGACGATGTATTTAAACGGTTTGGGCAATACTTAAAACTGGCGTCAAAGCCTGGCGCTCCTCCTTTGCTGATGACCTTTTTTGTTTTATTTCGAATCAGTATTGCACACCAACATAAGCTGATTAAACTTTGAGGTTGTCGACCAAGTGTTGCACTTATTCAATACATCTAACTCCGTCAGAATGATTGATCGATCGGTCCCGGTAAGAATTCGACGAGCGTGCAGAGCTCGAGGCCGTCGTCGCCGCCGCAGATGTTCCCACATGTTGCTTCACTGTTTTTGTTTCCACGTCGTGTTGTGTTGAAGTCGGAGCGCTTCAATTGGACGGAGGCGTTAACGTGAGGGTGTGTACGTTCATTTCAACACACACACACACACACACACACACACACACACTGATGAACATCAGCTGAGCTCACGAAACATTTAATGTCGACACGAAAAGACAACTGAGGTTTTGCATCAGTGTAAGAAAACGGAAAAATTAGGCAACCCGATGATGTCACCTTATGTTAAATAATGTGTACGTGTGTGTGTGTGTGTGTGTGTGTGTGTGTGTGTGTGTGTGTGTGTGTGTGTGAGGCTGTTGTGGCGCCTGTGGGTCGAGCGGCAGCGACCCGCGACCCACAAACATAATTAAAAGAGAGAAAAGGGGCGGCGAGGATCTGAGGATGACGGAGGGATCAGAGAGGGTGACGAACCACAACAGTGACGGAGGAAGAAGAGGAGGACGAGATGTTCTTTAATGGGCGACCACATGAAAACCACTGTCA
This sequence comes from Lagodon rhomboides, assembly GCA_039737535.1. Classification (NCBI taxonomy): domain Eukaryota; kingdom Metazoa; phylum Chordata; class Actinopteri; order Spariformes; family Sparidae; genus Lagodon; species Lagodon rhomboides. Next base: position 21,192,512 of record CM077806.1, read on the forward strand.
GCGTGATGGATGGAGGAGGAGAGGAGGAACGAGGCGATGAAGTGAAGGAGAACAGAGCGGGAGGACAGGAGAGAGGAAGAGGAAGGAGGAGGAGAAGTGAAAACAGAAGGATGGAGGTCAAGAAAATGAGGAAGAAGTGAGAAAAGGCCGGAGTTTAGAGAAGAGATGAGGAGGGTAAAGTAAAGGAAACCAGTGAAGAGAAAACAGAGAAAAGAAGGACAAAAGTAAAGTGAGTAGAGGGAAACATTATGAAAGAAAAGATGAAGGTAGGTAAAAAGAGGGATGGAGATAAGAGGGTAAGAAAGGTGGAGGAAAACAAGGAGTGGAGGGAAGACAGGATGGAGGAGAAAGGATGTGGGGATGCCGGAGGAAAAAGAAAAGATGGATGGAAGGAAGGAAGGAAGGAAGGAAGGAAGAAGGAAGGAAGGTATAGAGGAAGGAAAGAAACTAAGACAGAAGGTGATGCAGGAAGCAACCTAAGTCATAAAGGAAGGACGGGAGTAGGGAAGGAGGAAGGAAGGAAGGGAGTAGGGAAGGAAGGAGTGGAGGGAAGACATTATGGAGGAGAAAGGATGTAGTGATGCAGGAGGAAAGAAAAAGAAGATGGATGGAAGGAAGGAAGGAGGAGGAATGAGGGAAGGAAGGGAGGCTGGAAGGAACAGAAGGTGATGCAGGAAGCAAACATAAGTCATAAAGAAAAGGAAGGAAGGAAGGAAGGAAGGAAGGAAGGAAGGAAAGGAGTGGAGGAGAGACAGGATGGAGGAGGAAGGATGTAGTGATGCAGGAGGAAAGAAAGAAAAGATGGATGGAAAGGAAGGAAGGAAGGAAGGAAGACAGAAGATGATGCAGGAAGCAAACCTAAGTCATAAAGGAAGGAAGGAAGGAAGGGAGTAGGGAAGGAAGGAAGGAAGGAGTGAAGGGGAGACAGGATGGAGGAGAAAGGATGTAGGGATGCGGGAGGAAAAAAGATGGAAGTAGGGAAGGAAGGATGAGAAGGCAGAAGAAGAGAGAGATGGAGGGAGGAACAGGTGTAGGGAATTAATGGATGAAGACGGATGAAAGGGAAGAAATTCAGTAAAATGAGGGAAAGACAGGGAGGAACAAATAGAAGGAAAGAAAGAGGAAGAACAGGGGAAGAGAGAAAGCTAGCGAGGAAAGAGGCAAGGATGGAAGGAGGAGGCAAAGGAAGGAAAGAAAAAAGAAAGGATGAAGGAGTCCAGAAGAAGGAAGGAAGGTCAGGAGATGAAGAAGGAGATGACAAAAGATGGAGGGAGAGTCGCAGTGCGGTCCTGTGGGGATAATGAGACAGAAGACGACTAACGAGGAACAGACTGCCTGTGTTTGTTTATACACACTGTAACACACACACACACACACACACACACACACACACACACACACACACACACACACACACACACACACACACACACACACACAGAAACCACAGGGTCTGTGTTGGATATCATCGAGGGTCAGATTTTCCCCTTCAGTGAAGATTTAACTGAGACAAAGGAAGAGAGATGGATGAGAGGAAGAGCAGAAGAAGAAGAAGAAGAAGAAGAAGAAGAAGGAGAAGGAGACAAAGAAGAAGAAGAAGAAGAAGAAGGAGGAGAAGAAGAAGAAGGAGGAGAAGAAGAAGAAGGAGAAGAAGAAGAAGAAGAAGAAGAAGGAGACAAAGAAGAGGGAAGGAAGGAGGAGAAGAAGAAGGAGAAGTAGAAGGAAGGAAGGAGAAGAAGAAGGAGAAGCAGAACGAGGAGGAGAGGGAGACAAAGAAGAAGGAAGGAAGGAGAAGAAGAAGGAGAAGAAGAAGAAGGCGAAGAAGACAAAGAAGAGGGAAGGAAGGAGAAGAAGAAGAAGGAGAAGAAGAAGAAGAAGAAGAAGGAAGGAAGGAGAAGAAGAAGCAGAACGAGGAGGAGAAGGAGACAAAGAAGAAGGAAGGAAGGAGAAGAAGAAGAAGAAGAAGGAGGAGAAGAAGGAGGAAGGAAGGAGAACCAGAAGAAGAATGTAGAGGGAAATGAAAATGAGAAATGTGGAAGGAGGTGAAGGGAGAGAAGGTGGGTGAGAGAGGGGAGTAAAAGTGTGAGGAGAGGAGGAAGAAGAGGAGAGGAGGATGCAAGTGAGGAAACGAGGAATAAGAAGATGAAGATAAGAGGAAGAGGAGGAACAAAACTGCAGGAAAGGGAGTGAAGAAGGATAGAAAAACAGAAGGAGAACAAAGAGGAGGACAAGGAAAGGAAACACGAGAGGAGATGTTACAAGGAAGGAGGAGACAAGACAAGGAAAGGAGACAAGGTGACAAAAGGAAGATGGAAGACAGGAGGAGAAAGAACGAGGAGAGGAGACAAGGAGATGAGGGTGTTAGGGAGGAGAAAGGAAGTGCAGAGTGAGGGAGGATGACATTTAGAAAGGGCGAGTAAACGTGACAGAGGAGGAAGAAGAAGAAAGAAAAGGGGAGGATGACATCAGATGACAGGAGAGGAAAAACTGATGAAGAGGAGAAGCTGAACAGAAGTCCTGAACCTTTGTCCGGACGTCGAAAGTCAGAACTCCTCCACAAAGTCTTTGAACGTTACTTCAGTTCTCTTTTGTGGTTTTTCCACGTTGCTGCTCGTTAACTTCAAGTCCCGCACGTTCAAAACGTTACTGCAGAGCCTTTTTTCCAACATCTACTGACTTCTGACTACTTGTTTTACATCGTTACAGAGCAGAATTACAACCAACGAGCAGGAGGAAGCAGAGAAACAGCCTGCACATCTCCACTAGAGCACATTTAGTCCAAAACTGCTATCGTGGATGCTTCTTCTGGCCTGATTGACAGCTCGTTTGAGCTCCTATGCCCGCCCTCGAGCCTACAACAGCCAACGAGTGATCCCTTCTCTCCTGAGCCTCTCACACACCGGCCTTCAAACACAATAATATATAGTTTATTGTGCATTTTAAAGCCATACACTTTGAAACGATCCAAAGTTTATGTAGTTTTACTAAGTTTAGCTCGTAGCGAGTGAAGAGAATTAAATAAATATAATGAGTTTTTGCCCCGTTACTCTCAGCGAGGGGTATCTTGGACTCTAAATCCATCTTTGACTCCGCTCTCTGAACCCTTCTCGACTATTTTTAGTAAACGCAACAACAACATCGTAAACACGATAACTAGCTAGTTTTGTTGTTTTATGTTTTTCTTTAATGGACTTCGGGGACCGTGGTTTTGATGACAGCGCATTCCTGAGCCCGTCCAGCCGCCTTTCGGTCCTTATTGGAAAGAAAGCTGATTACACAAGGATCGCTGCGGTGTGTGTGTGTGTGTGTGTGTGTGTGTGTGTGTGTGTGTGTGCATTATTTATGTTTGCCCCCTCGACGGAGTGTATGACAGCCTGGTGCGGTCTGCCAAACCAACGAGACCAAATTATGTTGTCTCCTGATTCTATACAATCGTCTATTCACTAATATACACAAAGAAGCCATTTAATAGACCACAGCAGTGTGTGTGTGTGTGTGTGTGTTTACATACTTTGTTTACAGGCTTTCTCCGTCTACAGTAATTGACTTCATGCTCTGAGCTCCCGTGGATGTCGGATATCCTCGTTTAAAACGTTTAGAAAACGGGTTTAATCATCGAGACGTGGAGCCGATTTTGAACAAACGACATAAAACACCGGAAGAGCTTAAAAATGTCTCGAGATGATTATGAGTATCCTACACTCTTAGAAATAAGGGTTCCAAAAGGGTTCTTCTACAAGGGCTGAGGTTCTACCTGGAACCATTTGCTTCTGAAAAACCCTTTCCTGAATAAAGGGTTTTAAAAGGGTTCTTGGTAACACTAACGGTTCCAGTAAGAACCATTTTTATTCAGAGAACCCTTTAAAAACCCTTTCCTGAATAAAGGGTTTTAAAAGGGTTCTTGGTAACACTAACGGTTCCAGTAAGAACCATTTTGATCCAGAGAACCCTTTAAAAACCCTTTCCTGAATAAAGGGTTTTAAAAGAGTTCTTGGTAACACTAATGGTTCCAGTAAGAACCATTTTGATCCAGAGAACCCTTTAAAAACCCTTTCCTGAATAAAGGGTTTTAAAAGGGTTCTTGGTAACACTAACGGTTCCAGTAAGAACCATTTTTATCCAGAGAACCCTTTAAAAACCCTTTCCTGAATAAAGGGTTTTAAAAGGGTTCTTGGTAACACTAACGGTTCCAGTAAGAACCATTTTGATCCAGAGAACCCTTTTTTGGAGAAAGAGTTCTTCAGGGATTGTTGAAAGCATGGGTATAAGATCCTGTATGGGTTCTTTGTAGAACCTCTCATAGGGGGTTCTGGGTGAAACCTTACACACACAGTTCTAGGTATAACCCTTTATGTTGGGTTCTAGGTAGAACCCTCCACCTTTATAAAAGGTTCTACCTGGAGCCAAAAAGGGTTCTCCTATGAGGACAAGCCGAAGAACCTTATATGGTTCTACTTAGAACCTTTATTTCTAAGAGTGTAGGCACGAAGACAAAAAGTTCAAAAGTGCAGATATTGTTTGGTTTATCGTATCGTACTAACTTTAAACAGCACCGGGTTTGTCAAATGTTTTGGTTTTAGCATGTACACCCAACATAAGGCAGTTTGTCTCAGGTAAAAAGATGTTTCTATCTGTAATTTGCATCCTAATATTCTTTATATAAGCGTTTAAAAAGCTGCTTTAATAACCAAGACTGAGTTAAAAGAGCAGACCATCTGAAAAGTGTCTCTTAAATGCCACAAATCAAACATTTTTTTAGATTCAGAAATCAATGTATGGATTAGAACTTGTCAGGAAGTCGGATAAGAGGCGATTCTCTTCACCTGAAGTGTTATTTTAGGATCAGCTGACAGTCATTGTCTTGTAAAACAGCAAAAACATCGGCTACAGTTAGAAATGTATATTATAATCACTCCTGCAACATATTTTGGAGGGAAATGTCCCCAAAATCCAGCTGAGTGATGGTCCTGTAGATTCAGATCGGCTGTCAGTGTTTCTATCGTTCTCTGAAAGTGATCCCGACGATATCGCTCCCCGCTGTCTCTGGCGTTACAGTTGTGGTTTGGAGTTAAAAGGGTCTTTTTATAGTGATTGTTATAGCGACCGCTGTTGGTGTGGACGGCCCCGAGTCTGTGTTTGTGTATGTGCGGTTTCGTCTGCGGGTTTGAACATGTGTGTGTTTGTGCGTGTGATAAACTGTTAACGGTGAAACGAGAGATATTTGATGGAGGATTAGGTCGGCTGGAAAACGGTTTCCACGTTCCTCCTTCATCAGAACAACAGAGAGAGAGAGAGATAAAAAGAAAGAAAGAGAGAAAGAAAGAAAGAAAGAAAGAAAGTTGGAGAGAAAACACTGATGACTGGTAACGAGTGCGGATCTCGTGGTCACCGCGGTAACCACCGACCACAGAGACGGTTGCCATGTCATCATGTCAGGGAGTGTTTATTTACGCTGCCGGTACCACTGAACACACACACACACACACACACACACACACACACACACACATACGTGCACACACACAGATGTTCGCTGCGGAAAGATGAGTGTTTCATACTTGCCCTTTAAACTTCACCTCACATTCAAAAAAGAGAAGACATCTACACACTCACACACAACGATGCACACACATCAACAGACATGTCACACACACACACACACACACACACACACATGCATTTGGAAAATCACTGGATCATCGGGTATTAAAACGCTGACAGTCGGTTCCGCTGAACTGACGAGCGAACGGGGAACAAAAGTTCAGCTGCAGGTTCTCTCTGGAATCTTTTTGTGAATTTACCGGACTGTAAACGACATCGTTATGTGGATATCAGAATTTTCTGCTTCCTAATATCGGTACCGGAATGGGCCGCAAAACTCAAATATCGGTTGGGTTCGTTTATCCAGAAATAGCCGATCTTTGAGATTGTTAAAAGTTCCTTGTAGCAGCTCTGAAGTTGAGATTCTCGGCTGCTTCTCTGCTAAACAGTCCCAAGATTTGACTGTAATAATGACAATGAGGAGGAAACAAACAGCATCTTATACATCTTTAACTTATTACAATTAAATAAAGTTTGTCTTGAAATCATCCTACGAACTCTTACTCGCTGCCCAGATGTTTCGGGATGTTTTCTGTGTTGTTAGGAAATGAAACCATACTCGTGAGTCATTTTAAAGATGCATCTTTGGGAGGAAACATTTCACTTTGTTCACCTTTAAACAACTCTCTGACTGGAAGGTTTTACCTGTTCGGGCATCAGCGGCTGCTCGTCATCGATGTCAATAAAAACCTCCCCGCAGCTCAATCGTTGTGTGTCTCCTGCACAGACAAACACACACAGCAGATAGATGTTTATTGTGTATTTGTTAACAATCTGTTGCTGCACATGTTTCTATCCCATCCACATCTTACGTCTCCAGTCGTCCTGCTCCTCCTCCACCGGTCGTTCCTCCTCCGGGACGCACCGGTACTCCTCCAGACACCGGATGGTGCACTGACCGACCACCGGCTTCCTCCCGAACTGCCGATTGTCGATGACTTTGATGACGATCGGCGGCATGTAGAGCTCCTCTGTGGGAAGTCTCTGCGGAGAAAAGAGGAATTTAAAAAGACCCACAGCTGCTTCGGGCTGACTCTAATTGGTTATGCCACCTGCCTGCCTGATATTGATTGGCTATGACTTCTGACGGTCTGAAGTTGATTGGTCACGCCTTGGTGACCGTCCAATCGGGGCATCGTGACACCTTCACTCAACCCCCTCCCTTCCGACGTAGAGGAAGGAATGAGCGAATCCATCGCAGGTTTTGATCTTTGTGACAGAAATCGGGGACACGAACGGCAGCTTGAATTAAGATCTCAGCTCAGGCTTCAAAATAAAAGCTCACATGTGAAGTGACACCGTGAACGGATACGATGACATTATGGATCGCTCTGTTCTTTTCCACCCTGCGGCATTTTAGGCAAGAACTTACTGCGAAACCACCGACTGTCATCAAACGTCACGTAACTGCTGCTGCACTCGTCAACTTGTATTATTCTCATTCTGATCTCACACACAACTGTCAGAAAATAGTTTCTGCAGGAAGCTAGCTTAGCCTATTAGCTGTGTTGCATCATCCACTTTTTATTTAACCTCCTCCGAAAGTATGAAACTGCTTCACCGTGAAAACAAAAAGTAGCTGGCAGACTGTTAAGAGTCAGATTAATACATGCCGACAGGATCGGTATAGTTTGTGCGCCCGATAAATCCTGAGATCCGGTCTGATGTAGAGATGTAAGTTTCCTCTGGAGAGTTTCCTCCTTCCTGTCAAGTTTATAACTACAGTTTTTCAGTTTTACAGATTGAATGTGCCACAGTATCTGCTGCAGTGACCTTCCTGCACATATGGAAATGTTTTGAATTGATGGCTGAGGCTGCCATGCAAGGCACCAACTGCTCATCAGGAGCAATTTGGGGTTCAGTATCTTGCTCAAGGACACTTCGACACACAGCTAGGAGGAGCCGGGTTCGAACCAGCGAGGTTCCGATTGCTAAACAACCCGCTCTACCTCCTGAGCTACAGCCGCCTCAGTGCATCTTACTGTCTAATAATAGCAGGAAAATTACTGCAGCTTTGACTTTAGATGCTTTTTGTTTATGCTCGTCTACGCTGACGACACCTCGTTTTATAACCCAAGTACATTACATGGTTTCACTTCGTGGGCGCAGGATGGAAACGGCAACCGTGTGGGTCGTAAAACTAGCAACGACTCGGCGCAATTTCCTCAAATAATCATCTCTTGTGTGCTGACTTACGAACATGACTTACTTAGAGGTTTACGTTAGCTCCACCTGTGCTTTTCCTGCCGTGACAAATCAACATGTCCGCCATAAAAAAGATCTAGTTTGTTTACAAATAATAACTAAAGGATAAACATGTAATATATCAGATTTTCCTCAGGAACGAGTTAAGTACATATTTATTTAAATTCAAGGTGTTTTACAGTAAAGTTTTAAACAACAACTGATAAATTACATGTTGTTATAAACATTACTGTCTAATAGTAGCAGGAAAATTACTGCCAGCTTTTTTTTTTTATGCTCGTCTATGCTGACGACACCTCGTTTTATAACCAACACACCCAATAACATTTGGTGGTTTCACTTCGTGGGCGCAGGATGGAAATGGCAACCGCGTGGGTCGTAAAACTAGCAATGACTCAGCGCAATTTCCTCAAATATAGAGAAAAATAATCATCTTGTGTTCTGACTTACTAACATGACTTACTTAGAGGTTTACGTTAGCTCCACCTGTGCTTTTCCTGCCGTGACAAATCAACATGTCCGCCATAAAAAAGATCTACTCGCCGACTTTGCAGATATTTACAGTTATGTTTACAAATAATAACTAAAGAATAAACATGTAATATATCAGATTTTCCTCAGGAATGAGTGAAGTGCATATTTATTTAAATTCAAGGTGTTTTACAAGTTTTAAACAACAACTGATAAATTACATGTTGTTATAACCATGACAGGAAGGAGGAAACTCTCCAGAAGAAGCAGAATTAAACTCTTTATCTCCTGAAATGACCTACAGGAGCTGTGTGGGTCGGACCTACCGATACTAACCAAGGCGAGTCTAACCAGGAGACGTCTCACAACAGTCTGTCTGACGCTAATGAGCTAAGACAGCTTCTGGGCTAAAGCCTGTCTGCTGCACAATGTTCAGTCTGTGCGAGTTAAACATCTTACATTTCATTTTTCTCAGAAAGTGTAGCTGTGACTACTACTGTGACCACGTGTTGCCGCTCAACTCAGACAACCGGCCTCAATGTTCAACTCTTGCAGCAACATTTACGGGCACGAACATCCCTATAATTGTCTCATTTAGCCGGACTGGCTGAAAGGGAAAAAAAAAAAAACAGGATTGGTAACTGTAATCCATCTGACCTCTCTGGCTTTCAAAAAAGGGCTTAAGTGGGGCTGATGATGCTAAACTCACACAATAAACTGAGAGGGCGAACATTAGGCGGTTAGGCTCTTCAAAGCGCTGCATTTAAGGGAAACTATGCGCATGACATTTTCTCCTGCCCCTCGTGCCATACGAGAACACTTAGGCAGTCAACTTAAGACCTTAATATTGTTAACATTAACTGCTTGGACTCGGTTCAGGGGCTGAATTTGAGGGAAAGAAAATGTGCACATTTCCACAGTCCGGTGTAGGCTGTCACACTCCTGCGGTGGTCAAACACAGGACCTTAATCTTGTTAACATTAAAACCGCCGCAGCCCAAAAGCAAAATATGTGACTATTTCCATCCTCCAGTTAAAGCTGTCATAATAAAACAGCGAGGTGATCAACTTCAGGCCTTAATATTGTTAACATTAAAACCCTCTGGAGCCGACCGGTGGGGGGAAAAACGTGCGTAATATTTCCATATTTCAGTTTAGGTTTAAGAAAAACACTTAGGTGGAATGTAATGGCACCGACGTAAACCGAGTGGAAATACATTCACAGAGTTTTTTTTACATCTGAGGGGTAAATAATGACGGCTGAGGCTCCGATAATGTGGTTTTAGTGTTGATTAAAATGAATGACGCGATCATAGAAACAATCAGGTCGAGTTAGATAAATAAATAATCAGTTTTGGGTTCAATCTGGAGCAGAAGCTTTGGATTTGTGTGTTTTTGTGAGCTACAAACACCTGAAACTTGAAGAATGGAAGAGTATAAAACAGGATTAAGGACTATTGGACCACTGAATTCACTGTCTTGGTGTAATTTGCTGTTTATTTTAGGTCCCATCAGGAGAATAAAACCCTTAGAGACAGAAGAGTTTCTGATTTTCTGTACAAAAGAAAAATGGCAACTCAAGGATGAAGGGTCTGGGTGTCGCTGTCGGTCAAAAACTCCACCACACAATTAAGAAGTTACCTGAGATGGTTGCCCAACCTCTGACCTATTGATCGGCACCTCATTTGACCAGTTAGGAGCTCCTATGCCCGCCCTGTGGCCTACAACAGCCAACGAGTGACTCCTATAGATAGATTCCTACCTATAGATGATTGGACGCATCGTGTGGACGCCAATGAGATTTTGAATTCATATGGCTCGTCTTCTGAAAGCCCTGAGATCCCAGGTTGGATTGAGAAGACGTTATTTACACCCTCAATGCAAAGCGTGGTGTGGTTCAAATCAATTTGGGATCTCTGGGCGGACTGGACGAGCTGTATGGAGCCATTAAATGGTCACAAGAGGGTTTGTGGACTACGTAACTTCACCTGACTTTCCATCTACACGAGGGCGACTAGATCATTTTTGGCCTTTAAGATTCAGTGAAACCTGAATGACCTCACTCTGCAGCGACATCCAGTCACGTCCACGATGGAGATCTCCACCCTGCATTAGTAATGTATACGCCGGTAGCCATGGGAGAAGCCCTCCGCCCTGCAATCGAGCTGGAAGCATCTTAAACCGACTTCTCCAACAGCCAACGTCCACATCCAAGACTGACTGCTGCCTTTCAGCTAACAGAAGAGATTTCTACTTTTGTTGGAAGACAGTTCGGTCCATTATTGCGGCTGTTCGCTGATGAAGATAAACGACCGGTGCAAAAGAAACCCACATCAGCCTCTCGCTGATTACATCTAATGTGAGTGTGCAGCGCGGCGTTCTCACCACATCGAGGATGAGCTTGTTGACGTCGAAGTTGGGATTCTTCTTCACGCTGCGGATGACGCAGCTCTGGATCACGCTGCCGCCGCACTCCACCTGCAGGCTCGGGGAGGTGACGCTCGCCATCTGGAAGCTCTTCAGGTTACGGACGCCCCACGCTATGATCTGAGAGACGGGACGGGAAGACGAGTTTCTTTACTGTCATTGTAGATTAATCTGTTCATTATGTTCTTCCATCAATCCAATCGAGCAGTTTGGGCTATAAAATGTCAGAAAATGGTGCAAGATGACGTAAAAATCCACTCAAATACTCAGATAGTTGACAACTAGTTGATTAATTGATTAAATATTGCAGCTCAAATTGATCTGGTGGGTGTTTTTCTACCTACAGCGTCGTCCTCCAGAAAAAAAAAGAAGCTACAAACGTTTTAGAGACACTTTTAAAGCATACAGGAGGAAAGTATTGCATCGATACCTCGACGGCGGTTCTCTGCAGGATGGGTTTGATCCCCTGAGGAACCACGAAGACGTTGACCTCCCTCTGAGGCGGCGGGTGAGGAAGGTCCGACTCCTCCGGCTGCCGAGAGAAAACACAGGACGGTGGTGAGTCATCGAACGAGGAGGACGAGACGGAACAAACGGTCCACCGGACGTCTTAGTAACATGAATGACTGTGAAATGACTTTTAGTGTTAACAACACGTCGGACGAGTTGTTGGAAACACACAAATGTGACGTTCGTGTGAATGTTACTGGAAACAGAAGCACAACAAGGCTGAAGAGGACATTTGTCTTCGTCACGTACATCTTATCAGGTAATAACCTTTATTTCTTCAGAGAACATCAGTTGAAGTCCGACAGATTTAAATCTCTCAAGTCATGAGGAAAATATGAATAAATAGACTCAACCTTGGTTACTTTTCTCCTGATAACAACACAAAACATTAATATTTGATTGGGTTGAATGAACTTCAGGAAATACTTACTCTATGATCACCAAAAAAAGGGTTTTGACGACTTTACACAGCTTGTTACGTTAAAAAAATACATTAAATAAATGTTATTGTATGTTGAGATCACTCAACAATGACAAAAATGTCAGTGATGTCGGTGTTTTATGGCCATTGTAGGTACATATATACATATTTTTATATGTATATCAGTCACAGAGCTGCAGGAGGTTTATATTCCAAGAGAAAACACAGAATTTCAAAGATTAACGTTGTAAATTTCCAAGAAAAAGACAAAGAGAAATCACAGTGAGCAGCTTTTTCTTAGATTTGTGACTACAATCTCAGACTTTTCTACACTGTTCTCTCTGATTGTCACCTCTCCCACAGCTCGTAACCGTGGTAACATGCTGTCGTACTGTTTTGCGATCTTACGAAACAAACCGTTGCCGAGTCAGAATCGTAAGGACGCAAATACCATCTTTAAAAATGTCCTCTGTGGCCTTTAACACAAACTCGACGACAGAAAACAGAATGAGTTTCAGATTATTGGAGTCAGTACGGGCAGATGAGTCGTAGTTTATATGAACACCGGTCTGTAACATGCATGTAATGATGACGTTACGTATGTTTGCGTGCTGTAAATGAACATGCAGACGTGAGACGGGATGTTTTTTTTCTTCCTGTCTGTTGTTTATGTCTGTGTGTCACGTTGTACCCATTGCTGCAGGTTTTCAGAGAGGAATCCTGGAAACATCAACTGAGGAAGCGACATCGAAGGAAAAGAGACGAAGAATAAAGAGCAGTGAAATTAAAAAAAGATCAGAGCCGCAGGAGAAAGAATAAAACAATCCTGAATGACAAAAGGCGAGAAAAGTCTCATTATTGTCATCTTAATTTGAACAAGTCAGACTAAAGTGTGTGCAGGTGAAGAGTTTCCGTCTGTGTTACCTCGTCGAGAACGCTGGTGGACGTCATGATGTCTCCCTGCAGGTGAGACGGGAACAGACACGTTTGATTTTTAAAGGACGATGACGAACAAAAGCAGGAAATGTGACATAAATCCACCAAATTCACTGACCTCTTGACCTGGAAGATGGTGAATCGCCGGCTGTGGACACAAAACAACGGGAGGATTTTTAGACATGCGTGAAGATACGGATAACGGAAAAGACAGTGGACGACGATGACTCCTGACCTTTTCTCTGCGTATGAGGTGGAAGGCGCCGAGCAGCTCGCCGGCGTTCTGGTCCCCTCGACGAATCGGGAACCAGGCCAGACGTGGCGAGGCGTCCATGGAGGGCTGGCACATGCAGCGGCCCATGAACTCATCGGCGCCCTGAACATTTCAAACACACGTTTAAACTTTAATCAGAAAAGAGAGTTTAAACGTTTATCTGTTCCGGCTTCGTCACTCACGTATGTATCCGAGTCGTAGAGCTCCACCACCACGTTGGGCGGCGTGGCCTCCGTCACCTCGGGGTCGCCGAAGATCTCCACCTCGTAGAAGATGAGCGTCTGGTCCCAGGTGGGGTTGAGAGTGTTTCGCACCGTCACCGTCTTCTGGGACTGATGGAGGAAGGACACGATGGCGTAGGGGTCTGCAGAGAGGAAACAACCGGACACAGTGTTCGTGAACCGTCTTCACTTGCTGCTCTGAAGACGCTGCTCGACCAGGAAAACAACGAGGAGCTAAAACATTTTAAACAACTTAAAATTACTATTCTGAGGTCTGTTCAGCTGGCTGCCACGTGGCAGGAGATCCAGACCACCAGACTGTGAGACTCCTGAACCCATCCTCAACACTCTAATGCCGTTTTTCCACCGACAGTACCAGCTCGCCTCGGCTTAGCGTGGCTCTACTTGGTTTGGTTTCAGACGCGTTGCGTTTCCATCTAGAATTAGTATCTCTTCAACGTGGGCGGCTCGTCTTCAACGCGGACGGGTCGTCATCGACGTGGGCGGCTCGTCTTCAACGTGGGCGGGTCGTCATCAGACGCGGGCGGGTCGTCATCAACGTGGGCGGCTCGTCATCAACGTGGGCGGCTCGTCTTCAACGCGGGCGGGTCGTCATCGACGTGGACGGGTCGTCTTCAACGTCGGCGGGTCGTCTTCAACGTGGGCGGGTGCAGGCGTTCAGGCAAAACATGCTCGAAGACGACGAGAGAATTTCGGATTTCCTACAACAGTGTGAATCCGACGACGAGAGGAGACACGGCAAGAGACATCGGACTATTCAGGTAAGCAAACGGGCGCTGAACGCTAGCTCGCTATCAAGCTCGTTCTGGATGCGTCTTCAGCGACAACACTCAGGAGCGTCTCCACCTCTGCCACGGTCCACGCCATGTTCCTGCGCGTTGTTCCTTCCATGTAATCGCTATGTTGACTGAACGCAGATGCTAGTTTTTAAAGGTAGCGGGTGTCAGGCTCGGACGTCGCGCTCGTCATGAGTCGTCAAGTGGCGTCGCTCTCTGTCCAATCAGTGGCCGGCTGCCAGCTTACGTCACACAGAAGTATCAGCTCAGCTCGGTTGGAACTTATACGGAGGTGATACTAAAAAAGCACCACTTTAGCAGGTACCAGGTACCAGATTTCAGTAATGGGAACGCAAAGAAGGCGAGCTGAGTCGAGGCGAGGCGAGCTGGTACTGTCGGTGGAAAAACGGCATAACACCTTCCCACAGCGCTGAAATCAGGGTTTCTAGGTAAATTTGGGATTCTAACGCTTGACATATGCTTTTAGCCGAGCTAGCAGCTAGCGGTAGCCATGTTGCTAACCGACAGTAACACCACAGGGAAACGCGAGGAGGGGAGGGAAGTCTAAAACGTGTCTACTTCCGGTTTAATGAGGTTTCCTTGCAAGTATAACAGTAAAAAACATATGTGTGTGTGTGTGTGTGTGTGTGTGTGTGTGTGTCAAAAGTATCCCGGCGTCCCACACAGTGACATCAGCATCTCGGGAATGCCGAGCTCGAGGCCGAGGGGCTGGGAACGCCGCTCGTGGAGAAGTTTGTTATTCCAGGTCACAACCACTCTCTCCTCCTTGTTACACACACACACACACACACACACACACACACACACACACACAATGTGGACACATGTATAAAACACACATGTATGTACAGTCACACACACACACACACACACACAAACAGTGAGTAGTTTGTTATTTCAGGCCGGGTAAAGAGTCTCCGCGGAGCCGTTAGCATTAGAGTAAACAGAAGCTAAGTTGCATTTTCCCACCAGCCCTCAATTAACCTTGGACACACACACACACACACACACACACACACACTGTACAGACACACACCACCCATGGTGACCCCATTCAATTACCGTCCGCTCCCAACAGCCCATTAGCTCATATAAACAGCAATACAAACAGCCCAGGGGGGTTCTGTAAGTCCGAGTGTGTGCAGACAGCAGCGGTAGTGAGGAACCCGCTGGGATCCACAGGGGTACGTAAACACAACGGAGACTGGGAAGAGACGGAGAGACGGAAGAAACGGAGAGACAAGAAAAAGAGAGGAGGATGGAAGGAGAAGACATCTCTCTAAATGTGGGGATTTAGATCAAGTAAATTCGGAAGAAATTCGTTTTTATGTAAATTGTGGAGTCGTTGTTGCAAATGTTTCCAACAATGTTCAAACCAGAGAAATCCACAGGTTTACTCAAGGTAACGGTGTGTTTCATTTGGTCGACTGTCACCGTAACTTCCAGGAAACAGTCAGCTGGAGAAGAAGGAAGTCAATGGTGGTTGTTTAATGTTGTGTTCACCACCAGCCAAGCGAGTGCGACCACAAGATCATTTATAAAATAAATATAGAGAAGCTCCAGGAGTTGTGACCAACAAGCGCTAGCCTCGCCGCAGCAGTTAGCTCACTAGCTAGCCCTGCGAGTAGGCTATGGTAGGGAAGGAAGGAAGGAAGGAAGGAAGGAAGGAAGGAAAGGGGAGAGAGAGAAAGAAAGAGCTGACTTAATGTTTGCAAGCTTAGCATCAACAAGCTTAATGTTAGCAGTCTTAACGTTAGCAGACTTAATGTGAGCAAGTTTAGCAACAACAAGCTTAATGTTAGCAGTCTTAATGTTAGCAGACTTAATGTTGGCAAGCTTAAAGTTAGCAAGTTTGTTAGCAAGCTTAACACCTTCAGACTTAATGTTTGTAGACTTCCTGTTAGCAAGCTTAATGTTAGCAATCTTAACGTTAGCAGGCTTAATGTGAGCAAGCTTATTGTTAGCAGGCTTAATGTGAGCAAGCTTATTGTTAGCAGGCTTAATGTGAGCAAGCTTATTGTTAGCAGGCTTAATGTGAGCAAGCTTATTGTTAAAAAGCTTATTGTTAGCAGGCTTAATGTGAGCAAGCTTATTGTGAGCAAGCTTATTGTTAGCAGGCTTAATGTGAGCAAGCTTAATGTGAGCAAGGCTTATTGTCAGCAGGCTTAAAATTAGCTAGTTTAACAAAAGAAAGAAAGAAAGAAATGACTTAATGTTAGCAAGCTTAATGTTAGCAGGTTTAACGTGAGCAAGCTTATTGTTAGCAGGCTTAAAATTAGCTAGTTTAGCAAAAGCTTGATTGTTAGACAAGAAAGACTGTAAGAATGAATGAAAGCAATGACTTATTGTTAGAAAGCTTATTGTTAGCAGGCTTAATGTGAGCAGGCTTAATGTGAGCAAGCTTATTGTTAGCAGGCTTAAAATTAGCTAGTTTAACAAAAGAAAGAAAGAAAGAAATTACTTAATGTTAGCAAGCTTAATGTTAGCAGGTTTAACGTTAGCAGACTTAATGTTAGCAAGCATAATGTTGGCAAGCTTAAAGTTAGCAAGTTTGTTAGCAAGCTTAACACCTTCAGACTTAATGTTTGTAGACTTCATGTTAGCAAACTTAATGTTAGCAAGCTTAACGTTAGCAGGCTTAATGTGAGCAAGCTTATTGTTAGCAGACTTAATGTGAGCAAGCTTAATATTAGCAGGCTTAAAATTAACCAGTTTAACAAAACAAAGAAAGAAAGAAAGAAAGAAAGAAAGAAAGAAAGAAAGTTAAAGCTTAATAGAAAGCAAAGCTTAAAGAAAGAAATGACTTAACGTTAGCAGGCTTAATGTTGGCACCTTCAGACTTTGTAGACTTTGTTTGTAGACTTCATGTTAGCAAACTTAATGTTAGCAGGCTTAAAATGAGCTAGTTTAACAAAAGAAAGAAAGAAAGAAATTACTTAATGTTAGCAAGCTTAATGTGAGCAAGCTTAATATTAGCAGGCTTAAAATTAACCAGTTTAACAAAACAAAGAAAGAAAGAAATGACTTAATGTTAGCAAGCTTAATGTTAGCAAGTGTAAAGTTAGCAAGCTTAAAGTTAGCAAGTTTAATGTTAGCAGGCTTCATGAAAGAAAGAGAGCGAGGGAGAGGGAGGAAGGAAGGTCGCAAGTTTAATGAAAGAAAGAAAACAGAAAATATGAAACAGACATAAAGAGACAGACGCAGAGACAGGCAGAATAAATATAGAAGGACAAAGAGAGACAGAAAGACCTCAGTCTTTGATCGCTGACTCAGTCTTTAATCATGGCCGCCCAGACGCCATTTAACACCAGATTAACACACGACTGACGCCATCCATCAACTCTACTCATCCATTACACTGTGTGTCTGTTTCTCTCTAACCCTCTTTAACCGGCCTCCCTCCATCATCTATCACCCCTCTCTTCCTCTGTCTATTCATCCCTCTGTGTTTCTTTAAAGCCTCGTCTCTGTTTTTACATCTGAGTCTGCGGTGGGTTTCTGATTAACACACACGGTAGCCGAAAGTTTCCATGACCTCCTTCAAATAAAAGAAAAGCTGTTTCTTTTATGTCCGTCTCTTTCCGTGTCACTCGTTTCTTTTTACAACCTCACGCTCCCCTCTGTCTCTCCTTGCTGTCTGTCAGTGCAGCTACACCAAACTCCAGTCAGAAAATGACAGATTTAAGAAACTAAATCAGCTTGTGTCAAAAAAAAGATGCTAAAATGTCAAAAATGTCTTAAAATATTAAGTTCTTTTCAAAGTAAAGGACGTGATGAGGTCCATCAGTACTGGTACCTGACGGATACTCGATGAGAATGAACTGCAGCAGTACCTGAGAAGCTGTCTTTGTCCATGGCCAGCAGGTCTCGGGCCTGGTACAGGTAGCAGCGCAGGTGGTAGCGAGTCCCACCTTCACACAGAAACAAACACATCATCAGCGTACGGACAACAAAAGGTGGAGCGGTGACGAAGGTGTTGTGTGGCGTCTTACGGTCAAAGAAACAGGAAATGGTCGGTCTGTTGACTCCGAACGTGGTCGTGACCGACTTGTCGTCGTTCTTGTCCTCGATGCTGCTCTGTGGGAGGAAGAGGAGAAGGTGAAGAAGACGAAGGTCACACTCAGAAAGAAAAAGAAGTTGACTCTCCTCTTGCAAGGCCTTCAAAATAAAAGGCCGCCTTAATTTAAGGGTTCTGTGTGTCCAAAAGTATGTGGTATGTTTGGTTTATGGTTTGGACCTTTTAGTTTCGCTGTTACGTATAATTATATATTTGTTTTCAACTTTGTGGCAAAAGTGTTTCAACATGACACAAAGCCGGCGTCGTGAAGAACTTGTCTGCTCCGACTCCTGACCTCAACTGCGTCCAACACCTTTGAGATTAACCGGAACTGGAACTGGATTGTGAGACAGACCGGATCACCTAACATCAGAGTTGGACGTCACTGAAGCTCTGCTGGCTGATTGGGATCAAATCTCCAAATCTCAAATCTCAAATCTTGAAAGATCTCGTGTAAAGTCCTCCCAAAGGAGCAGAGGACGTTACTGGATATGTTTCGAGATGCTCAACCATCACATTTGGGTTTGTCCACATACTTTTGGCCACATAGTGCATCTGTGTGTTTCCCTCTCACCAGAGAGCACTCCAGGGCAAAGATGGCCGCCGGCCCCGTCTTCTCCAGCGGCTCCATGCGGCACCTCCACCTGCGCCTCCGGAAGCTGTCCGTCTTCCTCGGCTTCAGGTGGAACCTCCAGCCGAACAGCGAGGCGTACTCCCAGCCCTCCCTCTCCGTCTCGTCGGGACGCTGCTGTGAACACACACACACACACACACACACACACACACACACACACACACACCACTGTGAACATCTGGTCTGTTGCTCATTTGTGCAGCTACGCCGCCATCTAGTGGCAGGAGGAGAAAACTTCACCTGTTGAAGTGATTCAGTTAAATCCAGATTATTGGTGAGGCTGAAAGAATTAATCAGATCTTCCACTTGAGTAAAAGTCCTGTATTTAAAATGTAATTTAGTGAAAGTACATAAATATTAGCATCAAAATATACTTAAAGTACCCAAACAAAAAAGTATTATACCATAAAAATACATCATAATTTATTAGTTGAAACATATTTTGTATTAATAACCTGATTCTACAAAGAAACTAATGCTGGTAAATAAATATAAATAAAATAATAAATATAAAGTGAGGCTGAAAGAATTAATCAGATCTTTAACTTGAGTAAAAGTGTTGTTTTAAAGTGAAAGTACATAAATATTAGCATCAAAATATATTTAAAGTACCCAAAATAAAAAGTATTATACATCATAAAATATAAGTTGAAACATATTTTGTATTAATAATCTGATTCTACAAAGTGACTAACGCTGTCAAATAAATGTAATGGAGTAAAAACTACAATAGTGACTTTTACATTGAAGTATTAAGAATAAAGTAGCACAAAAAGTACAATTCTGAGATACTTGTACTTTACTTCGGATGTGAATGTGAATATAAAAGTAAATGTACAACAATAATTATTTAATAAAAAGTGATTTAAAGTTGATTAACAACCTTTAAGCAAAGTGTGAAATTTGCTGAAAAAAGTAGAACATCAGCTGAAGAAACAGTGAGAACAGCCCCTCCCCCTCTGGCTTGAGGTTGCCAAGCAACCAGCACCAACTGCCACGCCCTGGCAGTTAGGTGCACCTGTTAGAATGTCAGTTGGCCCCTGAGAGACACAGAAGATCTCCAAATTAACCCTCTCGAACAGGGGCCACAGATCCCAAACGGTGTGGCGTATCCAAAATCCGAAATGACCATCAGAATCCTCATCTTGTCGACCAGTTCTGTGCCGAGTTTCAGAGCTAAATGTTAAAAACTCTGACTTCTGGAGTTGGAGAAAGAACGGCTGCTCCCTGCTCCTTTTCTCCAATTTTACATGGGGGTAGATTGGGCAGTTGGTGCGTGTTGCTGGTGCTTTGAGGCTCACACAGCCAAAACTATGAATCTGACAGCTTCAGCAGATGAATGTCAGTGAGAAGACACATTTTCCTACGTTTTTGTTCAAAATCATGTCTGTAGTGTGAAATTTGTGGCCACGGTAGTCATTTCCGTTTTTTTTTGTTCACAGATTTTTTCCCTGGTCCTCACTCTAGCTATGACATCACTCACTCTAGCAGGCGCAATACACACCCATTATAAACGCAGAATTTGAGTGAAAACCTGCTCAACTTTGAGGTCTGATATTTTAAAAACGGTAAAAGATTTGTAAAAAAGTTAAATACAAGTTTAATAGTTTAAAGTCTTGTGTACAATTTGTAATTTGAATGAAGTCTGTAGTAGAAGTAGAAGTGGTTTAAAATGTACAAAGTTTGTAGAAGGTTTGTAGAAAGATTTGAAGTTTGTACAATGTATTTCAAATGGTAAAATATTTGTAGAAAAAGTTGTATAATTTGTCAAATAGTAATAGAAAAAGAAAAATACAAGCACACATGTCATAAACGAGCTGAATCTAGTGATATAAGTTTTATTTTTGTAGGACAAAATTTGTGGGAGTAGTAAGGATGCATCGGCACAAGCGGATGAGAAGGTGGAGCTGGGGAGGATATTCTGATTGGATCTGACGCCGAAATAGCGACTTGCCTAAATCACACCCTGCTTTATCGTCTACGTTACTCTAAATGGGATAATAATTTGCAAGTGCTGTGTTGAAGAAGAGTTAAACTAGAGATTGAGGCTATAAACTCATCAGGAAACCGTTCACTGATGTAGTAAGTCAAGTGAGAAGACGGGTAATTTTCTCATAAGTTTATATGTTATCAGATTTATTGTTGCAACCAGTGGAGTCGCCCCCTGCTGGACATTAGAGAGAGAGTCCAGGTTTGAGGCTCTCCTGCTGGTCTGCGTCTCGTTCTACCTTCCTGAGAGCTTCCATCTTCTGCTGGTCTCGGCGTCTCAGTCGGATCCATCGCCTCCGTCGGTTGGTGTGGTACATCTTCTCCGCCGTCACCCACGACTTCGGGCGCCGGTCTGGAGGGATGGTGATGCCGTACTCCCAGCCTGGACACACGCAGAACAAGATATTAGTTTTTAATTCTAGCTTTTATCGCTGCAGGGTTTGTGTTTGTTTTGTGTGTGTGCTCACCTTGATCGTCCACGGCCCTGTTGAGATCTTCGCTCCACTCCACCTCGTCCCAAACCCAACCAGGAGGACACTCCACCTCGTCCTTCGGCACCGCCTTCTCCCCGTTCTGACACACACACACATTTATGAAACAAGTTAAAATCTGCAGAAACACACACACACACACACACACAGTATTTACACACACACGTACCACGTCGGTGTAACCCTCTGGCATGCCGATCCACTGTCCGCCAGGCAACCGCATCTGGTTCTCAAACACCTCCTCCGTGAAGGTCATGTGACCGGCGTCCACGTCGAACAGCAGCCTGACGGTTTTCATCACAGACACGTACAGAACTCATGAATACACACAGAGCTACATACAACAATTATATATAGTAATTAGTTATTGCATTAGCCTCATTCACTGACAAAATACATGTTTAAAAGTGATTATTGTCCCCTGCAGGCTTCTGTAGTTGTGTTGTCTGGTCTGGGTGACGATATAGAATAACATTTTGACTAGTAAACTGACAAAAATGCAGTTTGAAGATGTGGAAGATGTTTGCAAACAGAAAAAAAACAAGACAATTAAATGTAATAATTTTTAAAAAATGCTGTGAGGTAAAATTTGAAAGTTAATCTGGTTGAGGAATTTAGAAAAAATTGGCCCCATAATCAGCTGCTTAGCTTGAGGAATGAATATACATTTGAAAAAGGAATAATTTCATGGAATTGAACAGGTTTTCTTGCAAAAATATGAATTTTAGCAGATAAAATTGCACTAAAAAAAAGAGCTAATGTGCCTTAAAAATCGATTCAAGGATGCCAAACATGCAGCTGAAGTTAAAATATTTGAAGAATTTTATTAAAAAAGAAAAAAAAATGGCTCCATCTTCAACTGTAAAGCTTGAAGAATAAAACAGTGAATTACAAAAGAATATCGGTATCGGTAATTATTTGCCAGCATGTCTTGGAAAAAACTGCACCAAAACCGCCAACGTGCCTCTAAAAACCAGTTCAAGGAGGTACGAAATGCCACGTAATTGCCAAAAACGCATTCTGAAGAGATGAAAGATGTTAGCAAACAGCAAAGACAAAAACTAAGACAAATAATGTCAAAAATGGAGTGGCGGAGATTTAAAAACAAGACTGGTTGATGAAGTTAAACTAGCAGCTCAATCTAAAGCTTCAAGAATATTAACAAAACGTAGTTGAATCAGCAGCTTCCAACAAAAGATAGATCAGTCAAGATCTTGAGTCTTGTGACTCACGTCTTCTCGGGGCTGATGAACCAGTCTCCGGACCAGTTCCAGCCAGGCGAGGGTTTGAAGCTCTCCTTGGGCAGCTTCACTCTGCCGGTGACGTCGCTGAACTTGGGGTACGTCAAACCTGTAGTTCCCCAGCTGCCCACCAGGGCGAGTCGGGTCTGGTTCTCATACTGCCGAGAGAGCGAGAGAGTGATCCAGGTCATTGGACGACACTTACAGCTTTCATGTAAAGCCTTCTTATCCACCTTATTCCGAGCTCCCATGAGCCCTTGCATGAATTATGGGTGAGACTTCTGGTATGAACTGGAACCGACATTTTTACATGCTAGCTGTCAGTAGGCACGTTTCCAATCAAGCATGTGCATGCATTTGCCTCGCATAGCCGTGCATTCTGGGATTAAAAACGTCAGAAATGTTGATGATAACTTCCCTTTGCGACATGTCACATGGCTTTAAAAACTTACTACTTAGTTCAGTAGTACACTGAATCTTGGACTACTTATGGAAAATAAGTTTTTTATTCGACCTCAAAGTTGGGCGAAATATCCTTATTCTTGTTCTCTGTTAAGGATTTTGACCCAGGATTACTCGAAAAGTAAAAACTACCAGCAGCTCATTCAGACATGCAGGTTGTCATCACGAAGTACTTAGTTCAACAGTGTTATGAAGATTCGACGCACTCTGGAACAGATATGTTGTTCGGCCTCGAAGTTGACCAAGCAAATGCGAACCACGGCTGGCTTGACCGCAGTACCACAAAGTACCACAAATAAACCGCTACGGGAAACGAAAACCGCTAGCAACCAATGGCTCACTGCTACTTCCGGCGTGTCACCGGAAGTTGGACCCATAATCGTTTCTACATCAGCGCCCCCAGGAATAAGGTGGATACATTTATAACCTCAGGTGTATACAGAGAAAAGGGCGGGAAAAGAGACAAAGACAGGAAGTGGAAAGTCACAGCAAGCCACATGAGGAGGAATTCTACAAAATAAAACAGGAAGCATCTATACCGAAAACCAAAACCACGACGATAGAAGCGTTTTCGGAAACAAATACGTTAAATTGAACTTCAGCTTCTGTTAGCTTAATCAGCTAGCTACAGCTGCTACAATCTGCTAGCGAAGGTCGTAATTCCGGCGACATTCAGTGCCCACTGTTTCGTAAATTATTGGGAATATTGATGGTAAATCAGCCGCCATTCTCTTTGGAAATAACATATGTGAGCGCTTGACAGGCTTAGCAACAGTAACCGGCCATCTTACCGTCTCAGCAAACACCGACAGTTTCCCCTCGGCGTATTCGTTGAAGTGTTTGACGTCGGCGGCCAATCCGAACCAGACCTTGACCCTCAGCTGACCGGGAAGTTTGGCCTCGCCGCCGCTGCCCTGCGGGTACTGTACGACACGGGACGAGCAGTCAGGAAAACGCTTCACTTCAGGAGACGATACACGTGTTTTTTCTACGAGCGTGCTTACTTTGAGGAAGACGGTCTGCAGCTGTCCGCAGTGTTTCCCACAGTGCTGCTGGGAGAAGATGACGGTGTGCGCTGGGATGCGGTGGTACGCCACCCTGCGGTCGCCCTGCAGCATCCAGATCACGATGTCCGGGAGGCTGTTCTGAGGCTGCGACAGAGAACACAAGTCTTAGTCTTTTATTATTCTTAATCAGTTACTGTAAACCATCAGTGGTACAACAGACCTCCTCAGCCATGGTCCTGAGCCTGCTGGCCCAGTCCTCCGCCTGGTCCATCACCGTGGACAGCTCCGTCGCCGGTCCGTGTTTGAGAGCGAGCGCCGCCGAAACGATCTGCTGCAGGTGGAGAACGCGGATGTGCCTCAGCGAGCGGTCCAGAGGAGTCGCACACTGCCAGTGGTCGAGAGAGGGCAGCTCCTCACTGGAAGAAGAAGAAGAAGAGAGAGAGGGAAGTGTGAAGTAGGCGAACAGAAGTCTGAAGCAACGTCTAAAACACCTCCAGGACTTCACCTGCAGTCTGTGATGACCTGGTCCAACAGCTCCACCACTCGCAGCTCCACCTCCTCCAGGTCGCTGCCTGCCTTCACCTCCAGCTGCACCCGCTGCACGTTCGCCTCCTGAACACACACACACACACACACACACACACACACGATGAGTAAATCCTCTACCGTCGCTTTAAGACGAGGACCGACCGAGCGTCACCACCCACCAGTCTCTCTACGACAGCCAGCAGCATGTTGAGCGCCTCGATCCTCGGTTTGATGTCCTCCCACTCCGACGACAGAACCACCACCGGCTTCACGTTCCCCCACGGCAGGTAGTAGTAGTGACAACCTGGAACACACACACACACACACACAGATGACGATACAATCAGTTTCATCAAAATCATCAAATCACAGCCTTGCTATCAGGACTCCACCTTCCACCTACCGTCAAACACAGCCCGGCTGAACTGGGTGGTGGAGGCCAGAGGCAGGCAGGTGTAGTCGAACTTGTTGCCGTAGTTACCGATGCTGACCTCGAACTGGATGGCATCGTCGACGTCCTGCAGGAGCGTGGCCGAGTAGAACGCCACGAAGAGGGAGAACTTCCTCTTCCTGAGAAACTTCTGTTAGACGGAGAAAACAGATGGATGATGTCTTTACTTGTGTGTGTGTGTGTGTGTGTGTGTGTGTGTGTGTGTCCCCTCCTCCCTCTCACCTCCACCACCAGCAGGTCGTCCGATGGGATGTCTTCAGTTCTCTGCTCCGGCTTGTCCACCAGTTTTGTGGTTAACTCCAGTAGAACTCGACCTCGGTACGCCACGCCCTCCCCCTGACAGACGGAGGAAGCTGCTGTGTTAATCAATAATAACGATCAATAATGCACTGAGGCCACATCTGAGATCGATTTGGGAACACACTCTCTGACTCCCAGACTCCCTTAACAAATGGTGTAACTTTGAGAGACACTGCACGAGGAGACACTTCTAAACACTTTGTGAAAGTGCAACTGCAAACTCCAAATTGTTGATGCCGTCTTGTGAATTCGGCATCAACAGCTTAACATTAAGTTGTTGTCAGTTTGATGTCGCGTCACTGAACCAGCCCGCCTGCTACCATGTCTAAAATGTTTCAACTAATTTACAATACATTTATGAAAGGAGACCTTTTATTGATGGTGAACATGCCAAATTTTATAAACAATGACCAATATAGGCCACTTATTTGTAGCCCCAGGAGAGAGGAGCCAGACTCCTTTTAAAAATCACACAATTTTGCGAGTTGTTGAGTCAGAAGAAACTTTATAAACTTTGTAAAATCGCCTTCGACAACAAATTCTTAATCATTCTAGCCTTCTTGTAAATTCGGCATTAAATGCGATACATTAAGTTGTTTCTGTCCTTGTAAAAAGCGTCAGCTTGATGTTGCATCACTGCACCAGCCCGCCTGCTTTCTGTGTCACACAATCTCACAGATTTCACTATTTATATAAACTTTATAAAAGAAAACAACGTTTTATTGACAGTAAACATGTCAAATTTTGCAAATACAGACATCGTCTTTGATGCCTTTGGAGAAAGTTACCAGACTCCCTTAAAAATGTGCTCAATTCTGTGTGTTGTTGAGTCAGAAGAGACTTTATAAACCTTTTCAAACACTGTCGACAACAAATTCTTAATTATTCAGGCCTTTTTGTAAATTCGGCAAATGTTACACATGAAGATATTTATTTATTTGTGTAAAAAACGTTGTGTCCGTTCGTCTCAGTGATTTACCGTTTATTTCAGAGCATATAGGAAGTGAGATTTCACCAGAAGTGGTCACATGTCATGTTTTGGATGGATACTAACTTCCAATCATTGTCCAACTTTAATTTAAGCTGATGATTGATTGTATTCTAAAAGTTAGGAACACGTGTTGAGTTACTTTTCCGATGTTCAGCACTTCATGAGGATCGTTGAAGGCGGTGAACTCCCTGGGGCTGCCGTACAGGTTGACGAAACACGGGCCGAACGTTGGCAGGAAACCCAGAGTGTCATCGACTGCAATGACACAACAGATCTCATCACACACAGGGAAGAGTGTGGAGCGGTGACAAATGAAGAAAAGATTGATTGATTAGCTGATTGAATGGTGAAAATGAAGAGCACTTGACATGATACAGATTCAGAGAGTTTGATCAGAATTAAGATGGAAACAGAAGAAAGTATACGTCACAAAAAAGGAAGTGAAACAGTTGAATTGACTGAAGCTGTTTCACGGAAAATAAGAGAGGATGGTGGACGTACTGCCAGAGTGGACGCTCCGTGGAGTCAAGTCATCTGAATGCGTAGAGAGGAAGGATGGTTCAGAGTCAGAAAAGAGAGAGACGTCTTTGAAAACGCCACTCAAAACCCAAACAGATGCACAAGGACCACAAACACACCGCTAAACTCAAGATACAGCGCTAAACTGTTCACAGTTTTTGGGTGACAAAGGGAAGGAAAGTGTTTGTTCTTTGTAGGAAGGGAGAAGCAGCAAACACTTTTATTTTGAAAGATGCTAGGACAAGACCAGTTGGAGGCACTCCGAGGACTGAAAACTCAAGCAATGTCAGTGTTAATATATTCAAGTTAGTCTTCATGCATGTCACTGAGAAACAATAAAATAAATAAGGTCCATGCCTTGTTACGTCCACAGACACAGATCCATCTGGTGGTTCAAGTTCTCACACAGGACTTCAGAGCTAAGTCTTGATTGTCCAATTCATGCTGTATGCATACGTAGATGTTTGTCTGAAGTCACTAGAAGCCACATGTAAAATATATAATTCAGCTGTTCCTGTTCTCACAACGTCCAGTCAGAGACACCCAGATGACGACTCACGACTTTAAAAGTCCCACATTATTGTCATTATCATTCATACTTTTATTTTGGATGTCTACTTGAAAGTGTTTACATGCTTTTACGTTGAAAAACACATTATTTTTTCTCATACTGTCCAATGCTGCAGCACCTCTATTCACACCCTGTTTTAGCTCCTGTCTCTTTAAGAGCCCCCCCTTCAGAAGAGCCCGGTGTGCTCTGATTGGTCAGCTCTCACAGGCCTGAGCAGGCACCGCCCACCGTGTTTCTACTTCGGCTCTGTCTCTATTTTTACGACCACGGCTTGACACTAACACAGCACTTTTACATCAACTACGCCAGTTTTATAATAAAAGAAACTGGTTGTGTTTGTAGATATCCGTCCAATATCCGCAGACAGTTGCTAGTTAGCGTTAGCGTTAGCTACCCAACACGAAAAAAACAGCTTTTCAATGCAGAAATGTCTTCCTATACTGGTTGAATGAGATACACTTTGTTTTTAAAATTGTTTTACTGAACCAAACCAGACGAGACGAGACAAGTACAAACACTCCGGTGCAGTCGAAGCCAGCCAATTCCAGTCTAAACCAGTCTTAACCAAACGGGTCGGACACAGTCCAGTTGAGACCAGTTGAGACCGGTTACTCACCATCTATCTCGCCACCGGGGGCCGAGATCTTCGACATACAGAGGTGGGTGGTGCCGATGACGTCGTTGTGACTGGCTCTGTCCCTGGAGTGAGGAAGTAAGAGGAGAATCCAGACATGTGCTTTAAAAGCCAAATGAAGACGTCATAAATCAAAGTATTAGTAAGTAAAAATAAAATGGAAATAAAATGAATTCAATAGCTACAATGTGCATCAAAATAACTTGATACACATATTCATAGATTCAGTACAACTTGAATGTCATTATCTCCAATATCGATTATGTATTAATGTTCATAAATCCCCCAATAAATCATTGCAAAAAGACGCTCCTTACAACTTGAACTTGCCTTAAAATTATCACATTTTTAAGTTATATTCAGTATTAAAACACTCCAGTGACAGTCGTCCGTACATTCATGGGTACATTGCGAAGAGGAGGTGTTGATAGCTAATTCGGCATATTTTTAATGGTGCCAATTAGCCAAAATGTAAATAAACACAGGCTTTAAACACGGAGATCAAGTTGTAGCCAACAGCTTAACACAGTTGTCTTGATCTTGTCTAATAGGGATTTGATTTAGAGGTGCAATATTTAAGAAATTTACTTTGAAATATAAAAAACAAACTTGAGTAAGCTACTAAGACTGTTAGCTTCACGGCTAACTGAGCTAACTAGGTAGCTACAGGTAGCAGCAGTTAGCAGTTACTGTGCTGAAATGCTGCCGTAGACGCTATTGTTGTTGTTTTGGTTCCCTTTTGTTTACTTTTAGTTATTTTTTTGGAGCCGTGTGTTTTTGGTCATTTTGTTTTTGTTTCTATTCCGGGTCACTGTTTTTCTGTGTTTTACCTGTCGAGTTATTTCATTTGTTTTCTGATGGTTAAGCTTGGATTATACTGCAGTTTGTGATGTTATTGATACTGCACAGGTGTAATTTGTTGTATTGATAAGGAACCTGATCTAATGGGGTTCCATTAAAGAAAAAAGAATAAAGAATTGTCTGAAAAACTTACCCTAAACTAAAGATATACTCTTAATTTAATGTAAATTCTTTCATATATTTGTGAGTTTGTTTGAATAAAATGTGAAAATGAAGTTATATATGATCAAAGATTCACCAGTCCAGGATTCTGATCCTCATCTTCTCACACATGGAGGGAAACTGGGAGGGAGAAAGAAAGTGTAGACTGTATGAACATCAGTTCACTCATGTTGTGTGTTTGTTTGTGTGTTTGTTTGTGTGTCTCACCCTGATGGGCATGCTCAGACTCTGGTTCCACTGTGGATTGGCGTTCTTCTCCAGAATTTTAGTGCAGACCTGATAAAAGAAAGAAAATCCAATTAAATGATCAGGTTCTGTATTTAAGGTCGGAGTTTGGGATGAAATGTTTTAGTAGGACACTCACAGTTTTCCCAGCGAAGTGGATCTCCACCAGAGGATCCACCAGGTTCTTCCTGTTGCTGTCGAACCCCAGAATCTGCCTCATCCCGTCTATGAAGGCGTCGTCCACTGCAGACAGAGAACGAGGAGTTAGAAATCTGTCAAAGCAGATGAATCGACATTAAACAAACACCGATGAGGACCGACTCTGTGGCAGGTCTTCAGCTCTGAAGATCCTCAGGTTGAATGTGGCTCCTCTCAGAGACAGACCGGCCGGTCTCAGCAGGTTTCCTTCGATGTCTTCTTTGTCCTCCACACAGTCGCGTCTGTCGGCCTTGGAAGACACACAGATACAGATACAAACATAAATGAATGCTTGAATAAACGTCCTGCGCTCGTCTGCATAATAAATACTTTTACTTTCGATTTCATTGAAGGAATTATACTTGCTTGTCCTCAAATTGGAGTGTAATCTGTAGTTTTTCCAGCCTCAGCTGTATTTAGCCTCTCATGTAGCACTTTGAATGCTAACATGCTAGCAGGCTAACATCAGAGTGTTGCAGTAACATGTAAAACTCGTGGTAAAATGCTAATATTAAGCATTTACTGGTCAACACCTTACGTTAGCAGAGCAACATGCTAACATTGCTAATATGTCAACTACATATTTTGAGGACCTCCATTTTTTTGACCAACACAAGAACAAACAGACGCTCATCATCATCATAACGCTGTTTCGCAGCTCTTCTTTCGTCCAACCAAGACTCACCGGCGGCTCGTCTCCGGCCGCCAGAACCAACAGGCTGACCTTCAGGTAACCTTTGACCCCGGCGGAGAGGTCGTCGGGGTCACACAGCAGCAGCCATTTCCTCAAGAAGCAGTGTCCTGAAGAGAGGAGGGCGCGGTCAGACTGAGAAACTTCAGATTAAAACGATGATACACCGCTAACGTTTACTCACTGTGCTCATTGTAGACGGTGCCCACGTCCACCTGCAGAAAACATCACAAGATTAAAGTTGTTTTTGGCTTTCAATTCATTTTTTGGGGGGGTGAACAAGTACATTCACATTTAAGTACAGTATTTCTATTTTATCTACTCCACTACATTTGTCTGACAGCTTTAGCAACTAGTTACTTTTCAGATTTCACTTTTTCAGACACTTCCTGTCCAGTGAAAACATATTTTTCCAATTTTTCCATGTGAAGTTTTCCGATGTATTGAAGGGTGAAGCTTTCTTTTACATTTTGAGAAAGTTCTCCTGCTAAAAACAAACAGTTTCATGTGTTTCCACAATGTGGTATCAGTGCTTTTTCCTCAAGAAAAGGATCTGAGTGCTTCTACCATCACTGTCCAGTAGGTCCAGAGCTGAGATGGAGGTTTACCTTAAATTCACCGATCACAGCGTCGGTTCTGAGTGAGCGAGAGTCGCACACCTGACGGGAAGAGAGAGAAAGAGATTTAACATTTAATCAAGTGGACACAACAAGAAAAAAAACCTCACAGCAACAGATTTGTAGTGTCACAAAATACAAATGGAGGCAAAGTTTCAGACTCACGGTGATGAAGATGGGTTCATCAAACAGGTCCGACGGAGTCTCGAAGAAGTTCAGGAAGAACGTCTGTCGAGAGGAAAACACTATTTAAACTTTGGATAAATTCTGGTCAACAAAAGAAACTGCAGATATGATACACATATTTTGTGATACACTTCCCAAAGATGTGATAATCTACCCTTATAACTCCAGAACCTGCCTTAGAATCACCACGTTTTTAAGTGTTCCTCAGCCTCAAAGTCCTGCAGTGATAGTTGTCTGTACATCCATGGGTCCATTGCAAACAGGAAGTGTTGACAGCTAATTCGGCATAACTTTTTAATGGCGCCAATTTGACAATATCTGAACAACCGCAGGCTAAAAAATGGGGATTAAGTTGCAGCCCACAGCTCAACACAGTTGTCTAATTAGAGGTCACCTAAATAAAAGTTGAGTAATCTATCATAGATAGTTTTGTGTTATATTTTGTGTATTTATAAAGCTGATTTGTACTTATAAACATGTATAAATACATATTTGTTTTAATTCCTACAGTCTGGTGTTACCTCGTCGAACACCGGGTTGTTGCCCTTCCTGATGCGAGTCCTCTTGGTCTGCCCGGATACCGTTACCTTGACGACGGGCTTGATGTTGATGCCTGGCAGCTGGCGGCCCTCGATGACCCGGATGCGAACCTGAACCGGAAGACACTTTTTACGATCCTGAACAAATAAAAAACTTTAAAACATGACCAGGTGACAATGATTTCAAAGGTCTCTGTCCAGTCTGTCACGTGTCCGTCACGGACACATGACAGACTGGACAGAGACCTTTGAAATCATCGTCACCTGGTCATGTTTTAAAGTTTTTATTATTATCTTGCTGCTTCCTGTGGTTTTGTGACTGTGATCGAGTAAGTTCTGTCTTGTGTTTCTTGTGTAATTCACCAGAACCACCACACGGTGTCACTGTGAGCCTGAACAACAAGCATCTTTGGATTATAAAGACCAATCGTCCCTGCAGCACACTGCACCTGCAGGTCCTGAGGTTTGTTGGGCAGCGGTTTGTGATGACTGCTCGCCCCTCGCCTCCTCTTCCTCAGCCCGCCGTGGGTGTTGTAGGACGGCGGGGAGCGCTTGGGCGTCTGGGCGGTGGGCGACTCCTGGCCCGTGGGCCCCTGAGGGCCGACGATGACCATGGAGCGGCCGTCGTCCGGACCCTGGTCCTCCGTGGGCTCCAGCATCATCATACTCTCCGTGTCCTCCTCGCCCAGAGTGTCCAGAGAGATCACTGCCGGACAGAAAGCAAATATAGAACACAGATACGACACACACTGACGGGTTTATTAAGTGAATGAGAGATGACGTTACTTGTGACGGTGTCCATCTCCACGCTGGGGTTGTTGTGAGGCACAGATTCAGGCTGGTGAAGAGGCTGGAAGACCGGAGCCAGTCCTGGAGGAGGGATGTAGGAAACCTGCAGGGTCAGCGTGGCCTGGTGGAGACGGAAAGAGAGATCAGCGTCGTCCGACTGCACGTTAAATTATAGCTTCCATGTTTGGTTTGGTTCACTGCAGATCGTGGCTCATTAGCTGCATTTACTTGGACAATAAGTCTCAAACCAGATCAAAATCACACTGATTAAAGATTTCAGCTCGACACTAAATTAATTTATCGGAGGAGATTTACATGACCCCAAGGCGATTAATCAGAAATAACTTGTTCGTCCTGTAATCTGACGGAAACACTGTCGCAGTCGATTAAGCAGGAAGCTCTTGTTAAATTGGCGGACGAAGAAGCATTTCAGCAAGATTTCAACCTTTTATTGGCGGTTTACCAGCCGGAAGCCTCTACTCAGAGGAACATCTATTGGGGGAAACGTTGACAAAACATTAAAATGTACTTGAATATATGAAACTGTGTCAAACTCTACAGCATCAAGAGGGGAATGAACTGGATATGATGGATAAAATAAGTGTATTTCCTGCTCAAACAAGCCTTAAGAGGAGGACAACTGTGCAGCTGATGCGTGATGATGTCATAATCAAGATCCTTCGTGCACATGACCTCAAGTTGTGAATTTGTCGGATCATCACGGACGTTTGAGGGATAGACGGCTTGAAACTGTGAAACGAGCGTGGACTTGTAATAATGTGCTGTCGGCTGTGTGGAGCAGTGAAA
Source organism: Lagodon rhomboides (assembly GCA_039737535.1). Classification (NCBI taxonomy): domain Eukaryota; kingdom Metazoa; phylum Chordata; class Actinopteri; order Spariformes; family Sparidae; genus Lagodon; species Lagodon rhomboides. Next base: position 21,225,345 of record CM077806.1, read on the forward strand.
GGTGTTGTCTTCTGCAGCTTCCTTTAACAGGAAAAAGCAGCGTCGGTGATAAGCTCTAATGTTTCTGTAAACAAAGATATCGGCTTCATTACCTGGTTCTAATCAACAGGTCTGTAATCATGTCTTCCGGTGCCGCACATTGTTCCTACACACTCGATTCTGTCCGGAAACAGACATCTAAAAACTTTTCATACATGTCCATGAACAAAAATATACACAAGGGGCCAGAATAAATGTTGGTTTAAGCACCACACAGATCGCTTTTCAGTTCAGTTTTCAGTTTTAATGTTGTGACAACGCAGGTTCAGGTACAGAAGACACTTGGTTAGTGTTCGGAAAACATCATGTTTCGGCTTAAAATACCTGGTTTTGTCGCCGCAATCCTGACGTCTCATTAAAAATATTGCATTTCACATTTTTATGTCTATACTTATTTTATTGTATTTTGTTTTTATCACAGCCCTTTATTCTTTTTACTATATTTAAAAGAGATTGTTATTTACATTTCACTGCTGTTGTTGTCATTATGATTATTAGCTTATATTATTTTTCATAAACTTTTTTTTAAATCAAATATGACATACAATATTTTATTTTACTGCTGTGTCTATTATCTTTCATTGTTTTATTGTTGTTGTTGTGCATTAGTCTCTAAACCTGTTTTCCACCATGTTCTTTCACTTGTAAAGCATTTTGAATTGTTTGTTTGAAAGGTGCTGATTGATTATTGACTTCAAACTAATATTTGAACACAGTCTTGAACAGTGGTCTCTGGCTGGGCAGCAGGTCAGCCCACAATTCCAATATAATTTTCCAAACAGTAGTTTTTACAGTTTGAGTGAAGCCTTGTGTGAAGTGTGTGTGTGTGTGTGTGTGTGTGTGTGTGTGTGTGTGTGTGTGTTTGACATCAATCAGAAAGGAACGCTTTGTTTTGGGTTCAGGAAATGAGGATGGGAAACAGAACTCTGTTTTATCTGCTGCTAGAAAACAGAAGATGACTGACTGTAACCTGCCCGAGGCTTTTCTGCATTTCGACGACATGACCGTTGAGTCTTCAGTTTCATTTTCTTTGCAGTGAGTGTTTCATAATTCCACATTTGCAGTTCCAAATGCAATTAAAGTATAAATTATCTCAAATGTAATCAGATTCAAAGGGATTAAAAGAGACGTACGGCTGTTATTCTGCTCCGACTCAGGAAACTGTTCCTTTATTTTTAGATCCAGACAGGAAACTCAGAGTGATTTATGACTTGTGATTGCTTCATGGTACAATGAGGCAGTAAATTAATCTGTGTGTGTTCAGGCTCACCCCGGTGTTGTTCCTCTTGGTGTCCAGCAGGGAGACGGTGAAGGAGGCCGCCAGGTTGGGAGAGTTGAGCACGTCTCTGAGAGGGAGCCGGCATTCCCCCAGAAACCTGAGCAGACACACAGACTTCAAATGTCTTCACAGCCTTTCTTAGTAGTTACAGAAGCGGTGAGGTGATGACAGAAGACATCTTAAAATGAACAGAAAACTCAATATCATATCTATTTATTTATCAGGAAATTTTGTTTTGTGAGGGAGCAAACCACAGCACCAGGAGCAAACCGGAGCACCAGGAGTAAACTGGAGCACCAGGAGCACCAGGGCAAACTGGAGCACCAGGAGCAAACCGGAGCACCAGGAGCAAACCGCAGCACCAGGAGCAAACCACAGCACCAGGAGCAAACCACAGCACCAGGAGCAAACCGGAGCACCAGGAGTAAACCGGAGCACCAGGACCAAACCGGAGCACCAGGACCAAACCGGAGCACCAGGAGCAAACCGGAGCACCAGGACCAAACCGGAGCACCAGGACCAAACCGGAGCACCTGGAGTAAACCATAGTTCCAGGAGCAAACCGGAGCATCAGGAGCAAACCGGAGCACCAGGAGCAAACTGGAGCACCAGGAGCAAACTACAACACCAGGAGTAAACCGGAGCATCAGGAGCAAACTGGAGCACCAGGAGCAAACCGGAGCACCAGGACAAAACCGGAGCACCAGGACCAAACCGGAGCACCTGGAGTAAACCATAGTTCCAGGAGTAAACTGGAGCACCAGAAGCAAACTGGAGCACCAGGGGCAAACCGGAGCACCAGGAGCAAACTACAACACCAGGAGTAAACCAGGAGCATCAGGAGCAAACCGGAGCACCAGGAGCAAACTACAGCACCAGGAGCAAACCAGGGCACCAGGAGAAAACCAGGGAACCAGGAGCAAACCACAGCACCAGGAGCAAACCAGAGCACCAGAAGCAAGCCAGAGCACCAGAAGCAAACCGGAGCACCAGGAGCAAACTGGAGCACCAGGAGCAAACTGGAGCACCTGGAGCAAACCACAGCACCAGGAGCAAACCGGAGCAAACCAGGGCACCTGGAGCAAACCAGGGCACCTGGAGCAAACTGGAGCACCTGGAGCAAACCAGAGCACCAGGAGCAAACCGGAGCAAACTGGAGCACCAGGAGCAAACCAGGGCACCAGGAGTAAACCACAGCACCAGGAGCAAACCAGAGCACCAGGAGCAAACCGGAGCAAACTGGAGCACCAGGAGCAAACCAGGGCACCAGGAGCAAACTACAGCACCAGGAGCAAACCGGAGCACCAGGAGCAAACTGGAGCACCAGGAGCAAACCACAGCACCAGGAGCAAACCGGAGCACCAGGAGCAAACTGGAGCACCAGGAGCAAACCAGAGCACCAGGAGCAAACCGGAGCAAACTGGAGCACCTGGAGCAAACCAGAGCACCAGGAGCAAACCGGAGCAAACTGGAGCACCAGGAGCAAACCAGAGCACCAGGAGCAAACCGGAGCACCAGGAGCAAACCAGAGCACCAGGAGCAAACCGGAGCACCAGGAGCAAACCACAGCACCAGGAGCAAACTGGAGCACCAGGAGCAAACCGGAGCACCAGGAGCAAACCACAGCACCAGGAGCAAACCACAGCACCAGGAGCAAACCAGAGCACCAGGAGCAAACCGGAGCACCAGGAGCAAACCACAGCACCAGGAGCAAACCAGAGCACCAGGAGCAAACCGGAGCACCAGGAGCAAACTGGAGCACCAGGAGCAAACTGGAGCACCAGGAGCAAACCGGAGCACCAGGAGCAAACCAGAGCACCAGGAGCAAACCAGAGCACCAGGAGTAAACCACAGCACCAGGAGCAAACCACAGCACCAGGAGGAAACCAGAGCACCAGGAGTAAACCAGAGCACCAGGAGCAAACTGGAGCACCTGCAGCAAACCACAGCACCAGGAGCAAACTGGAGCACCAGGAGCAAACTGGAGCACCAGGAGCAAACCGGAGCACCAGGAGCAAACCGGAGCACCAGGAGGAAACCAGAGCACCAGGAGCAAACCACAGCACCAGGAGCAAACCGGAGCACCAGGAGCAAACTGGAGCACCAGGAGCAAACCGGAGCACCAGGAGCAAACCACAGCACCAGAAGCAAACCAGAGCACCAGGGGTAAACCCATGTCATCACAGTAAGAAAATCAGACTTCCAGATAGCACCTATAAACAGCCGACGAGTGACTTTCGTCCAATCAGGTGCAGCCAGCATGGTTTTGCAATCTGCTTTTTGAGCGAGGGGCGATGCTAACTTCCAGGTTAGCCTACAACAAAAACATCATCCCTGCACTACTCTATACTGTGAGTGTGAACACAATGGTAGTTAAATTAGCTTAGCCTTGGGTGAAGAGGTCACGCTCAGGTCTGAATGTACCATGAGAGGCTGAGGAACGGATCAATCAATTAATCAACACTTCAGTCGGTGAATTGGTGGAAATATGACTGAATAAATACTTCGAGGATCACAATGAGAGGATGACCTGACTCTTTCATGCCTGCCCCCTTTTCCCCTCTGAGGGAACTCCAACACGACTGACGTCTTGATGGAGCGGAACAATCCAAAAATAACCATCTGAAGGGGTGTTTTTGTAAAACAAACAACTCTGGGCTATGGACCACACCCCCGTCTGTGCCCAGAGTTTGGTCCAATCCGTCTACCAAGTCTGAGTCTGAAGTACGTCAGTTCTTATCTCAATTCCTGTACTCTGATCTATTATATAGGAAGGTGCAAATATAGAAAGAATGTATGACATGATTTAACACTGAAGGGATGGTGTTCAAACGCCTGATGTCAGGAATGTTAACAAGCTGTTCAAATAAGTTTGCTGCATCATTTGTGGTCTATTCTATCAAATGAAATATCAGAAATACATAGTTTAGAGTCACTGATTATCTAAACTAACTCGCCTTTCGAGTGACAGACGCCATTTAAGTGGCCTTTACTTGAACTTATGTACTCAAATTTAAACAAATTTCAGACACCATTGATTTCAGACACCATTGAATTGATAAATTCTCTTGTGATTTTTGAGTCCTGACCTGTTTCTTCCCATCTTCTCATGGTCTTTGACGACACAGTGCAGCTCTGCTCCAGAGTCCAGAGGAATCCCCTTCAGATCCCATTCAAAACCCTGACGGAACCAGGACAGGAGACAATTAACATGGGTAGAAGTAATTAACGATGAACGAACAATGGATTTGAGTTTCGTCTACAGGTCGTACCTCGTTCCAGACAGGGTTAGGGTTGTTCTTGATGACCTTCGTCTTCTTCTTAGACCCTGAAAAATACGGAGAAAGCTAAGAGTTAGCTTACCAAACAGACAGCTGAGTTGCCTTAATGTTAGCAAACCGTTCTGTAGCTAAGTAGCCACAAGTTAGTTAGCCTTCAGTAGCTAGCTAACATGTCTAAACACTGTTTTGTTTGCTACTTTGCCTCCTCCCGGCAAGTTAGCAAGCAAACATGCAAGCTAACAATCACTCAACATGTCCGTTATCGTTCGCTAAGATGCTAACAATCGGTTAAATCAATATTTATGCCGATACTGATCTGGTGAATATGCACATTTTCAGTTAGAATGAAGATAAAATGTATTTTAATTCAGACACACCCTGACATGACTCAGCTAGAAGAACATTTTGCAACCACTTGATCTCTCACAAACACGCACACCCAAAATACTGGGCTATATTTGCTCAATTGGTGTGTGTGTGTGTGTGTGGTTGCTTGTGTTATCTCTCTGTAGCTTCCTGTAACATGGAGCTCTGAGCTCTGATTTCCTGTCCGTCGGGCACTCTGACAGGAAGTGGGACGCAAGACGAACCAATAAAGACTGCCAGGATTCACCAGCAGCCACTTAAGGACCCTCGTCATCACACAACAAAACACACAAACACACACGTGCCCTCGAGAATATGACGTGAATAATCACAGTGGTGACAACAATCATGATTTCCATTTGGTTTGATTGAAAAAGAGGAATCTTGGGAGACGCGCACACAGATCGAGATGTTCTTTCCAGATGAAAGGAAGCAGAGACAATGACTATTGTCCGAATTTAGAAGCTGCTCATTAATTTCCAGGGAATGACCGCCGAGCCTGGAATAGATCAACAACAACGGTCTGCAGCTGTGCTAGCAGCTCTGTGAGCCTCAGGTGCAGTTGAGCTAAATGCTAACACAATGCTAGCATGCTTACAATGTGTAGCAGTTACTTTTACCACGTTCACCATCAGAACTTAGCATATTAGCATGCTAGCATATAAACACAAAGTACATCTGATGGACATGTTATTAGTTTTGCTGGTATTTGATTCATCTTCGAATTTAATGACAATACATCCAATAAATAAATAAAGACGAGACTTTATTGATTTACATAGTAATCTTAGCTCAAATCATGTTTTCCTTAATCAAACTCTGACAATACGACAAAGGTCCTGTACGTCTTTTGCTGGTACGCTGCAACTGTCATGCTGTTTTGTGAACGGTGGTTATTTTTATCATTTTGGGAGTTGCTGACAATCATTTTGATTCGAGAGTGTGTTTGAAAAGTCAAAAAACTAAAGTCACAAGGCAACTTTTTTGTTGTTTTGTCCACCACTGTTCTCAGCACTGTAACACCAATAAATATACTAATTCATAGACTGAAACTCTGACCAAACATTCATGGTTTCATGGTGGATTTAAGATAAATGGTTGATAAATCAAATTATATTTTGCAGGACATATTTGGTTGGTCAGGGACAAAAATCTGTAGTGGTGCACAAACATGATGCATTCCTTCCACTGATCCATAGATGTGTTGATTAACACACACACACACACACATTCTTTCTCTCCTCACACACACCCACAGAGTGGTTGTTTGCCTTCCTGTTTTCCCCACAGTCATCACCCAATGTGAGAACACACACACACACACACACACAGGTTCCAAAGCAACTACACCCACCGCACAAATACCTACGTAAGTGTACCTCCGTTCTTGGAAGATATCTTAAAAAACACCTCCACCCTTCCACAGCGGGGTCGAGAGGGCACGTTATATTTGTGTGTGTGTGTGTGTGTGTGTGTGTGTGTGTGTGTGTGTGTGTGTGTGTGTGTGTCAGGAGCCGGTATCAGAGCTCGCATCTCGTGAGACAGGAAGTGGCACAGCGTTTACTTCCTGGTCGGTTCAGCCTGGCACAGTTTCTGTCGCGAGCCGAGAATAGAACGAAACCGTGACCCACAGGGCTGCGAGGTACGGGTGGGAAAGCTAAGTTTAGACAGCGGCTGTGTGTGTGTGTGTGTGTGTGTGTGTGTGTGTTTTATTGTATATTTGAAGTTTAAGTTTATAACTTTACTTTAATCGTTACCTCAACACTGTGTTTCTGGGCGAAACCAACCACTGAAAGTTATGTAAAGCAGCCAGAAGTCCACTTCCTAAATCTTCTTGGACACCTTTTTGTTTGTGTTATCACTTATTCAACAAGTCAAATGTCATGCAGGAGTTAATACCAGGGCTTGAGGAGTGACAGGACACCTGTTACACACCAAATTATACCAACAAAAAGGTAACTGTGTTTGATTTACAGAAACATTCAGTAAAGATTACTGACATGATACACTCTGGTCTGTGAGTGGACATCATTTCTTTTCTCTCGTCTTCATTTGCATGTTTGGTATTATAATCCAAAAGTAACAGAAAGTAATCAAGCTACAGTTTTTAACAGGTATAAAGTCACACTGTGTATGAGGCTATAATTAGAAGGCTGAAGTCGCAGCGCTGCCGGGTTCCTCATTTCTCGGGTTTTGACGGAGAACAACACTTATCGCTCCAATAACAACACTTCAGGCCGGACGTCCTGCCCCTCGGCACACAAACAGAAGCACATGTTGTCACATTTGACCACATATACACATGTTCCCACTGCACAACACCTGCAGAAAACACAGGCACAACAAAGTCATCACACCACGGGGGGGGCTGAACGCCACGTGGTCCAAACAATCCAGACGGTCTCTGCAAAAAATCCCCAAAACGACGATAATAAACTCAAACAAAAGGTGAAACTGCAGCTAAATAACTGATCTTTGGGAAGGATTGTTTGGAAACGTGTCTCTCTGTGCGTCTCCTCTCTCTCCTCCCACAGCTTCCTCGCTTCTTCATCATCAGCTGTGATTTCTATAAATGGACATGGTATCTGTCTCTCTCTCGGCTCTGAATTCCTGAAGTTGTTGCATCGCAGAAAAACTCCAGACTTTCCTCTTCAGACTACATCACTGCCGACTACGATAAACACAATAAAAGCAGATGTGGTCGTCTCTGCGTCGCCCTGAACACTTCAGGTGGCGTTTGATTTGGAATATCTACACTATAGTTCAATAATTCAGTTTATTTTGTACCAAGAAAGGAGTTTAGAGGTCGAAGCATGTGTGTGTGATGGCACCAGGAAACAGTGCGAGGACAAAGGCAGGAAGTGAACGGCGCTCACCTCGTTAAGGAGGCAGGCGCTCACAACAACAGGCCGGTGGAAAACAGAGCAGGTAGCCAAGTCACCTCCATCATACATGTGTCATCTGTTTTTGTTTTTTTTCAAACAGACGCTCACCTGAGACGTTCAGCTCGGCCTCTAAAACCTGATGCACTCGATTTGACTTGAGTTTAGACATTCAAGTCTGAAGTTCTGACCTGGAAACAGTCACAACTTTCTGACTTTGTTGTCCCAGAATGATTAAAAAAGATAAAGAATAAGTTAGACAGCTGCAGGCGGGCTGATCGAACCTTCACTTGCACTGTTTCTAAAGACTTGATACCTTCTCTTTTGGTGAAACGTGTAAAACTAAACCACAAGTGAGAAAAATCTGATCGCGTGACGTGAAAATGTAAATTAAACGTGCTTAAAGTGTCATTCACGTGCGACCGACTGTAAATGTCGCGTTCGCGTGACACTGTTTTCTTTTCACGTGTCTAATTTCCAAGTTTAAATGTCAAAGTAGACCAGGGAAGGTAAAAATGTCCAGTTCACACGTGACATTATTTTATTTTCACGTGTTGAAATTTAAAGGGGCACTCTGTAGTTTTCCAGAAGAAATTGAAACTCAGACTTTTTAACACTTAGGATATTAATGAGGTAAAAATACAAGCTCAGAAATACGTATGTTTTCCATAAATGAATAAACAAGCTGTTCTCAGAAGGAAATAAGGTCTTCCTCTGAGGTGCCCTTCAAGGTCAGTTTGTTTATTCAGTCATGAGTTGGTTTTAATTATTTTGTTTTGGCAGAAAATGATTCAGTAACCTTCTGATCAACATTTCTACATAGTGTACCTTTAAGTTCACATGTGACAATAGTGACTAGAGTGAAAACGGATGTGAGCGAGCCGCCCAATCTCCCAGGATCCTCTTACCTCTGAAGACGACACCGGCCAGGGGGTCGGAGTGTCTCAGGTTGTTGGCTCGCTGAAGAACGCAACGCAACATGGCTGAAACCTTCAGCAGACGTTCCGGCCTGAGTCCTGAAACCTGCGACGCTCAGAGAGGACTGGCTCGGAGAGGGAGGAGGCAGGTGAGCGCGTTCACCAGGTGAGGAGGGTCGTTACATGGCCCTGAGAGCGAGCGCTGATGGTGATGGTAACCAGTGACCCTGGTCCACCAGAGACCGACGGGAGGTAACAAAGAGGGAACGTGTGAAAGGAAAAAATGGGATCCAACCAACCAAAAGTGAGTTTTTTTAAAGGGTTGTCAGTATCTTAGGTCCTTATTGGCGAAAAGGAAGTCCCAGCATCACAAAAAGGAAATGAAAAACAAATTATCCAGAGATCGTTCCCCACAGCATCGGTCTGTGCGCGGAGCTGCAAAATAAAAGCTCTTTTTCTTAACGAAGCCGACTTCTTTCTGTTTCTGCCTCCGTCTGACACACTCGGAGGGAAAGAGGGCAGCAGGCGAGCATGCCGGGAACAGACACACACCTCACATCCAGAGGAAATCTCAACATTTCCTGTTCTCTTTTCCTCTCTTGTCTCCCGGCTGTTTCCATATCTTCGCCCACATCTTTGCCTCTCCACTCGCCTCCATGTTTCCCCCTGTCGTCCTCCACCTCTTTCTGCCCTCTAATCCTTCTATCTTGATCTTTTGTTTGTGTTCTTTATGGTTTTATTTCAATCTGGTGTTGTCAGTAAACCGTCAGAGTCGGTCAAACCCAGTGCCGAAACACCCTGAACTTTAAATCCCATTTTTGTTGGGGAAAATGAAAACGAACACATCTGTCTTAAAAAACTATAAAAACTACAAAAAATTTTTAAAAAAACTACAAAAAAAGTATAAAAACTACAAGAAACTATCAAAACTGCAATAAAAACTACACTAAAAATAATGGAAATGACCAGAAAAACCAATAAATCCACTAAACATATATAAAAATTCTATAAAACAAAAACAATAAAAACTACAAAAAACAATGAAAACTACCAGAAAAACCTATACATCTACAAAAAACTTAATAAAACTACAAAAACTCTCTAAAAATAAAAACAAATCAATAAAAACGCTGTATAAACTATTTAAAACTACAAAAAACAATAAAAATGACAAAAAAATAAACCTACAAAAACTACCAGAAAAACCTATGAATCTACAAAAAACGATATAAAAACTCTGTAGACTACAAAAAACACAACAAAACTACAAAAAACTATATCAACTTTCTAAAACTACAAGAAACCTCTATAAAACTACAAAAAACTCTAAATACTACAAAAAAACTCACTAAAAACTCCTTAAAACTACAAAAAACAATAAAAACTTCAAAAAAATATGAAAACTACAAAAAACGATACAAAAACTCAATTAATTCTGTAAAAACCATTTAAAACTTAAAGAAAATTGAAAAATCTACAAAAATGTGCAATATTACCTTGATTATAACATTGATAACAATAAACTGATGGTCTTTTAAAAGAAGATCAGTCTGCTAGAAGAACTGTGATGCCTCGACAAGCTTACAGGAAGGACGTGAGCTCAAGGATGCAGGTCCCCTTTGGACAAACTCAAGGACTTTTCAAAGACTCTCTGGGTTTGATGTGGTGAAGTTTTCAGAAATGGTCTCGTCTAGTCGTAAGAAATGACTTTTTCAAAAGGATCGTTAAGGTTTTGTGTTTCGTTTCGTTCAAGAAAGACAAGAAGAAGCTTTTCTTCACACTGAGGGAGTGAAACTTTTCCTTGAATTGAATTGAACGGACAAAATGAGTCAAAATCAGGAGCCAATCAAACGGAGGCACTGAGGCCACACACAGTGAGAGAGCGCCACCTGCAGGCCTACCTGAGGGCAAACACACAAGTGTTTATCCTCTCTGTTTGGCATATTACAATATAATACGACAACGTACACCCAACATGGTGACTTTAAGTATTTTAATTATGTGTAAATACATGAATTAGATAACTAGTTGTGTCATTTATAACAAGAGACACTTTATGTTTAATTCTTGAATATTGAACACTTGAATAAACACATTATATTTGTGTTCGCCTTGACTTTATCACTAATAACTGAATAAACAACAGGTTTATCTTCAAGCCTGCAATTTATTCACACTGACTCAACATGATGGAGAAGCTTTGCATCAGACGTGACTCTTTATATTGATAAAATCATAAAGTTAAATGTATTTAAAGTCGTTTCTTCTTCAGCCACGTGAGGCCACATGACTGGAGAAGAGGTCCTGATGTCGCACTGATCATATATATTGATTAAAGTCTATTTTTCATGGTTGCACTCGTACATCAGCTGAAAGATGACACACATTACACAGTAACACAGCCTGATGAGTGAAGATCAGAAAGTCTTGTGATTGTGACGAGTTCAAAATAAAAAGTTCAGAGAGTTTGTCCAGATGTACGTTTGAAGAAAATTAGCCTCGGTCTCATCTGAGCTTCGGGCTTCAAAACTGATTCTCTGCGCTGAAGGTTCATCATGACCTCATTAACACACGAGGCTGTTTTCCTGCCTGACTTACGTGAAAACACTTCATGCAGATTACGTGCACTGATGCTTCACGTCATGTGAAGGACACGTTGGTTTGACGCTGATGAAAATATGTTTACTGTTGTTGAAACTCTACGTTACGTCTGCAGAGACTAAAAGTTTGTGCTGCAGCGTTTCATGGAGAGGTTTAAAGTTATTTACAGATGAAGAACTTAAAGGAAAACCTTTGTCTATGTGTTTTGGTTTTCCTGTAAAAAATCACTGAAAAGACAGTAAATTGATGTTACAAGTTGGCTGATAAGATCCTACTTTTAAATCAGTTTTTAAAAAAGCAAACGTAGCACAGTGTAAACACAAAATATGACATTTTCAGTGTGTTAACTTGAGGTTAAAAGTGTGTTTTTGGACAGAATAACAGCCAGAATGGACGGACAAGGCAATAAAACATAACGTCCAGGAGGAGAATTCATCATACTTAAAGAAACTTTATCAATATTTTGAGTGTGTGTGGTTGTAGCGCTGAAGGAGTCTCTTGTAGTGACAAACTCGCATTTTAGCCTCTTTTAGCTCAATGTTTTCCACTGTCCAACAATCCAAGAGTGAAAAAAACAAACAAAGTACGAACCGGAACAACACGATGAATCAGGAAGCAATTGCAAAAAAGGCAAAAACAATGGGGTTGATTAATAATGAGACGCAGGTGAACACAAATAAAGGGCGGGAAAAGAGACAAAGAGAAGAAGTGGAGAGGAAGAATGACTCATGAGGAGATAACTACAAAATAAAACCAGGAATAACTAAAACTAAAACTAAAACCAGGCTAATTTCATTAAAATAAGCACTGCTTAACCGACAGTATGCTACCAAACAGCAGAGATACACAATAAGAGAGCAGCTGGTAAACACAGTCGAGCGTCTAGCAGCTAAAGAGGCAGATATTTCTCTCAGGAGGTGGTGGAGACCAAAATCGGAGCTAAAAATGTATGAATATCTGACTTTCATTCATCAGGTGGACACAAACAACAACTCCTAATGAATGAAAATGTTGCTGGATGTGTAAATAGGCAACTGTTAGCAAACACGTACGCAACGTCAAGTTCATAACGTCATCATATATCAGTGTTTTTGTTTTTTACAGCTTGTTCGACTTGTTGCGTTCTGCCCCCAAGTGGCCAAAAATAACCATTAATGCAGGTTTAAATGAGAAATTAATTTAAATGATTCACTTGTTTCCCATTTTATTGTTTGTCGTTTGTATTCTTGTCTGTGTAGAGCTCGCTGAAACAAGATTTAGACCATTAATAAATCCCCTTTAGTCTGTATTTACAATGATGATTAGCAATGAAGTTCTGCCAGAGAGAAGTTATGAACCTAATGTTCCTTCAGGTTGTGCAGCTCTGTCACACTAACCACGATGAGGAGGATGATGAGGCAATTTCAGGATGACACTCAATGAGATTGTCTTCCTCGTTTGCCTTTTTTGCCTCGAGAGATTTCCAGATCTTTCTTCTCTAACGGCCTTTAAATGTAATGAACTCTGAACGGTAGAAATGATGCAGCAGTTTTGCAGAGCAGACACAGCGGAGGCAGCCTTCAGCCGACGAGTTAAAACAGATTAAATATCAGATATCGGTCTGCCAGAACATATTCAGCCTGTTCTGTGATGCTGTCATGAAACTGAACGGCTTTTCCACCCTGACGGCTGCAGAGGAAACTCCTGATAGCAGAAGAAACGCCTCTGCTGTTCCCATTATTATCTATCTGAAGTATCAGGACTCTTTGAGTGTAATAATGTGTCTATCTGACTGGTGACCTGAGTGTAAAAACACCGGTGTCATCTGCAGCTTTCAGAGTTCAACTACTCATGAAATTAGTGCGACGGATTCATTTTATTCCAGTTGTGTGTGTAGAGATACTGCAGGCGCTGCTCCATATTACACAGGGAAACTTTTGTGCAGCAAAAGAAGTGTCACAAGTTCATGACACACTTATCTTGAGTCAGGAAACTCTGTCTCTTCTTCAAACACACACTGAGTTCCTACTGTACTCTACTGTAAGCCGCCATAGTCTAACTGAAATACTGATAAAGAATAAAGAAAGGAGCAGACGATGAATGAAAGAAAGGTTGAGAAGCATTACAACAGCGTCATCGTCTCCAACAGTCCTGTCAGACCTGGATGTTTTGTATGAATCTGTCCAAGATCATGATTTTCAAGATAAAGCGAAAATGTAGGGAAGCTGGTTTTCAGTCAGCTCAGCAAAGGTTAAACACGCACATACCGTAAATCTGCTTCTTTAAGACTACTTAGACTTGGCTGCGAATCATCTCAGAGACACAGAAAGAGGGATTTTCTACGCTATAGACAAAACTAAGAGTCGATGCTGACATTCAGCACAGAGATACTTAGCTAACGTTAGCATGGTAAACATGCACAAAGAAGACGATGCTTGCGTGATGATTTCTACTTGGATACAATGCACGTTCAATTTTTGTTAGCATGCTTCATTAATTAACGCAAAGTACAACTTATGCCGGTGAGATTGCCATTAGTTTGGCTGGTTTATGGTCAGAAATGATAAAAGTTATAAGGGTAACTTAAAATTTGACCGTTGATGGCACCAGAGGAAAAGTCAGTGGATCATCAAAGTTTTTACAGTTCAACCTCAAGAGGTTTCAGTCAAAACCACAAATGTGAACCTCGTGGGGTTGCGACAGTAAATGCCAGAGTAATTAGAGTACATCCTCTGGAAACCACGAATATCTGTACAAAATATTGTTCCATTCCATGAAGTGGATGTTCAGATATTTCGCTCAACAAGTGAAGACTTTGACCAGCGCTACGAGGTAAGTCAGGGGATCACCAAAGTTATTGTAGTTCATCTTCTGAGGAAAATGAAAATACAAACATCTTATTTCATTTCATTGTTAAAAAACCTGGGGATTTTTGAAGGGAGTCTGGAGCTGATCTAAACGTAGTCATGCCTCGGAGATTCGATCTCAACGAACACATTAAAAGATACAAGGTGTAAACGCAAAGGCGACATCTGATCATTCAATACGCAGATGACATGTTTGTATTCATTTTGTGGTGGTGAAGTGAGGCCCCCCTGACAGACGGAGGGCCCCAGAGGATAAACTGAGAGAATGGCGGTTACTATAAACACATCCATGCTTCACTGGAGGCACATACACCTCCTCATAACTCCACATCCTCCATCATCACCTCCTCTCGTCTCTCTCTGTCGCTGCCCCACCCCAAACACACTGCAAGCCATGAAAGAAGTCTGTCCGAGTCTTTCCAATAATAACCTCAGCTGTTAGAGAGAGACGGAGGCGGCAGTGAAGAGGGGAGTTCAACGTTTCTCTGGACATCGTCTTCATGTCTTATTCCCAGTCTCACCAGCCCTACCTTCATAGGTGACGCTGCAGTAGGAGTCGCTGACGTCATCGTCCGGCGTTTGCAGACGCTCTGCGCACAGAATGAACACACGCAGCATGGCTGGCACACACACACACACACACACACTCAGCCGAGGTCCGTCAAATCCCACCGACAGACAGTGTTAGGTCCATATATGGGCGTCCGTTCATCCAAAAAATATCCTTAAACTGAGCAGAGATCCATAACAGTGCTCAGGAGAGAGAGAGAGAGAAAAGTGGACGAGAGACACAGAGGACGAATAGGGAATGAGTCGAGCTCTCAGCTGTCTCGCTCGACCCAGTGCTCTCTCTCTCTCTCTCTCTCACACACACAAACAGAGCGAGCATGGTGCACCAGCTGACTCATGCACACACACACACACACACACACTGTCCCTTCAATCACAACAGGCTTAAAGGGCCACACACACACACACACACACACACACACACACACACAGTGGCCTTTATTTTTCGGGTCACACATGCCTTCACACAATCAACAATCCAAACTCTGCCAACCTAAACCAACACACGTGGGGAGCACGCGCACACACACACAGACACACACAGACACACACACACACACACACACACACACTGACAAAGGGTAGGAGTGTGTCGGGGAAAATGTGCTTGTCGATGCAAATTTGTGCAGCGAGACAGCAAGAGACGCTGAAATAAGACAAGAGGGTATAGTGTTATTTTTAAGGGGGTTTTACAGGAAAATATGAATGAATGAATCTCATGTTCGAAAATACATCAGCAGACCAAGAGGAAGAAATGACTAAGGGCGTGGTCACACCCTGGTCGCCATGGGAACATGACTGTCAACTCTTACGGCCCAGACTCGACCGACATCAAAGAACTAGCGGGTGATGAAGGCTGACTGTTGCATCATCTCATGTTCCCTGTGTCTCCGACAAAACGATGCACTTGAACACATCGCAAAGACTACAGCCAACGGTCAACAAGCTGCCGCGCCACCACCCAGCCTGTCTGCTGACAGGCTGACAGTAGCAGCAGAAGACAGTGTGCTCGATCCATTATAACCCAGCTCAGAAGGAACAGAAGGAAACAAGTCCACGCAAAAGTACTGCAAAATAAAACAAAGTCATTCGAGGGACCAAAAAAGTATTGCAAGGTTATGCAAAACATATTGCGAGGGAACACAAAAAACATATTGCGAGGGAACACAAAAGTATTGTGAGGAAACTCAAACATATCGCGAGGGAACACCAAAGTATTGCGAGGGAACACAAATGTATTTGCGAGGTTATGCAGAACGTATTGCGAGGGAACACAAAAGTATTGCAAGGTTATGCAGAACATATTGCCAGGGAACATATTGCGAGGGAACACAAAATTATTGTGAGGAAACACAAATGTATTTGCGAGGTTATGCAGAACATATTGCGAGGGAACACAAAAGTATTGTGAGGTAACTCAAACCATAATGCGAGGGAACGCAAATGTATTGCGAGGGAACACAAAAGTATTGCGAGGTTATGCAGAACATATTGCCAGGAAACACAGAAATATTGTGAGGGAACACAGAAGATTGCAAGTTATGCAGAACATATCGAGGAAGCACAAATGTATTTGTGAGGTTATGCAGAACATATTGCGAGGAAACACAAAAGTATTGTGAGGGAACACAAAAGTATTGCGAGGTTATGCAGAACATATTGCAAGGGAACACAAAAGTATTGTGAGGGAACACAGAAGTATTGCGAGGTTATGCAGAACATATTGCGAGGGAACACAAAAATATTGCGAGGGAACACAAAAGTATTGTGAGGGAACACAAAAGTATTGCGAGGGAACACAAAAGTATTGTGAGGGAACACAAAAGTGTACCAAGCGAACCCAAAAGTATTGCAAGGTAACTGAAACCATAATGCGAGGGAACGCAAATATATTGCGAGAGAACACAAAAGAATTGCGAGGTTATGCAGAACATATTGCGAGGGAACACAGAAGTATTGCGAGGTTATGCAGAACATATTGCGAGGAAACACAAAAGTATTGTGAGGGAACACAAAAGTATACCAAGCGAACCCAAAAGTATTGCAAGGTAACTGAAACCATAATGCGAGGGAACACAAATATATTGCGAGGGAACACAAAAGTATTGCGAGGGAACACAAAAGTGTACCAAGCGAACCCAAAAGTGTTGCAAGGTAACTCAAACCATAATGCAAGGGAACGCAAATATATTGCCAGAGAACACAAAAGTATTGCGAAGTTATGCAGAACATATTGCGAGGGAACACAGAAGTATTGCGAGGGAACACAAACAAAAAACAAATTCTCACCATGACCCTTAGGGGGCTCCGTACTAATTAACAATGGTTGTTGGATTAAATACGTAGGACATAAACCAACAGACAACAGGATGAGATTAAAATAAAACTTTGAATTTGGCATTAAAAAAATCAAACCGATCATCGGTGATTGTTGACTTTGATAAACCTTTACAGAAACCTTAAAGTATCTGCAAACACAATGAAATCTGGAGTTTAAGATGCTTCATGTGACTTTTGGCTTCAAGTCTGTGCTTCACCTCACGGTTCCCCGAGTCACTTCTACGTTGTCTTAACTGTCACGGTGACCAAAGAAGGGAAACGACAAAGCTAAATTGAGGAAATAAAATGCTCAATGATGTGCGGAACAAGTGTGTCAAGTACGTTCATAATAAGAGCAGGCTGTGCGCAGACATGAGGGGATTTCTGTTGCTTTTCTATTTATAGTCTGACCCACTGGGCTTCAGTTATGTCATATACACATTTAGGGAGAGAGCCTGTGTGCAGTTATGGGAAGCATGCTAACTTCAGAAACCTCCGGGGGAACAGAAGGTAAAAATAAGACGGTGGACTTGATTGTGCATGTGTGTGTGTGTGCACTCTGAAGTGTGTGGATATTCACTGGTTGTGTAGCAACTGTGACTGAAGACAGCAGGTCTGTTTAACTGGATTACTAAATGCAGACAGGCTAATCAATATTTAAAGGGCTTGGAGGTTGGTCCCTTTGTTTTATTCAACTCAAACCAAATTTAAAAAGCATGACCAGAAGTGTAAGGAATCGATTAAACTCTGAGTTGAATCTGTGTCCTACTACGTTAGCGTGCCCAGCTAACTAACTTTTTCCCTAAAGTGGTAACCAAGGTTTTATTCCAAAGGCAAGAGGCAGCTACACCTGTTCAGGACGGGAACATCCAGCCTGTGGATGGACCTCATCCCACAGAGTCACTTGGAAAATGGCTTGGAAAAGCGTGTTTTGCTAAAAAAAAAAAAAAAAAACCCATCAACATCAGTTGCTCTTTCCTGTTCTTTGTCAGGTGAATTTACAGACCAGTAGCTCCAACCAAAACACCAGATTGTGTTTAAGACATCAGTTATTTCTCATCCTCAAATCTTTGACTTGTGTCAAATCGAAGCACGAAATACGACATGAAAAGCAAGCAATGCTGCTGCTTCAATTACATGTTTTCTACATGGATCAGCTGTTGAGGATGTTCACGCTGTACTTGCAGTTGTTTTAATGGGGACACGTTAGCTTGAGTCTTTTAGGACAATATAAGGTAAGACATCATCTGCATATTTAAGACCCTTTTACAGGGTTCTCATGTTAAAGTAAGTGTGTCAACAGTTCTGTGAGATTGTGTGTATTACATTTGTGGATGCAGTTACCCTGTGCAACTGTCTTTCTTGGTCATTTGTAGTCTTTGTTAGCAGTAGCATTTCATTTTGTATTTCCATCATGTCTTGGTTTGTACTGTTTCTATTTCATAATATATCCCTCAAACGCTGAGCTAGCTTGCTGCAGCTAATCTGTCAGTGACTAGACGCCATTCCAGGCAAAATCTGCAGCAATGAGATGTCTTTTTTGATTCTAACCTGCAGATGTGCCATGCTAAGAAGTCTTTTCTAATCCATGATTTAAATTTCCACTTTTAAATGTTACATCAAGTGTCACTTCAGCCCTCCTCGTTTTTATCCCTTTTCATAAACAATGACTCTGTCAAGTGTGAGATTTTGTTTGAGACGTCGTTGGCAGATGGTTAAAGTTGTATCTCAGTGGCACTGCCGGCATTACAACAGCGTTTTCCATCATATCAATTAGAGGTTATCGATCCTATAAATGTTCGTCTCTGGAGACGCTGATGTAATCGAATTTCCTCTCACATGACTCCAGAGCTGATGGAAGATGCCCGAAGGAAAAGAAAGAAAGAAACATACAACTCTGACAATGACTGAAGGATGGAGATTCTCCTCCAGCTCACGGTGTTGTAATTTATGGTTTATGTGTGTTTATGTCTAATGTAGGGTTTGTCAGACTCACAGACGGGGTTTTTTCAATGCTTGAGAACTTTAATTGTGTTAAAGACAAGAAAAAACAATCATCCTGTCCCATCTTTTGTGTTCATGATAGGTATGTCTCTCTGCTGTCCAAAGAGATGTCACAGCTTTTTGGCGCAGACGAACGACTTCATGTAGTCGCAAGGCTGATCGTCAAATTTCTTCTCATCTGTAAAAAGAAAGAGGGAGTATATGTAAGTATATGTACTGGTGTTTGTTGTACAATAGACTGAAAGGTATTGAGCCAGTAACAAAAAGGACAGCTTCAAGCTCTTCAATTCACATCTGGCATTCGGGTGACCTCTTGTGATCGGAGCTAACTTACACACTTGCTCTGTATGCAAATATACGTTATATACGTTCTGACACAACAAAAGAAATATCTTTAGGTAGAGCAACTGCTGAATTAAAACGGAAGTGTCTGAAACTATACAGAAATTTACCTCCAAAGTTCATCAGGAGACAGTGTGCATTTGCACGATTATCAGGCTGTCCTGGAGCCCAGTAGTTGTAACTAAAGGGTGTACCATCGCTCCAGAACCAGGTACCCTCCTAGAGGATTAGAGTTCAATCAACATAAAACAATAGACAGTATGTTTTTCTTTTATATCTACTTTTAGATTCAGTATAATCAGTAATATACCTGAGTTGCATCGTAGCCTCCAAGCCATGCGAGGGGATACGTTAAAGTCTGCCTCAGTAGCATACTCTGAATCACATGCTGCTCATCAAAGCTGTGCACTGATGCAAGGTTTCCACCCTGAGTCTGACAATTTTTCTACACAAGGACAGAAAGAGGTGCCACACAAATGATTCATTACATATCAAGTCATACAAAGACACCAAACTGAAGAATATGCCAAAATCCAAACCATCCTGATTACCTCAGCATTAGCCCAAGTCATGGGAGATGGAACATAGACGAAACAGCGATCATTGTAACCGGTCCAACCATCAGGACAAGATTTTGCCACCTCTACTATGTCGCTGTTGCCTGAAAACAAATTCAGAAAAGACCTGAACATGGAAGGCATCGAATCAGGTTGGATTGAAGGTAGGTGGTTCTCAGCTTCTGGACCCTCGTACAGTAAAAATGTAAAGCACCCATCCTCCTGGTAAATCCTGAGCTCCATCAGATCAGTCAAAACACATTTGTGTCAGAAGCTAGAGATTTCCCTGTGTCCTGTCAAGTTTATAGCTGTAGCTTTTAGATTTGCTGCTTCAAGTGTGCCATAATATTTGCTGCAGTGACATTACTGCACACATGGAAATGTTTAAAATGACCGAAAGCTACGTAGGAATCTCTTGAAATCAGAGTAAAGCGCCCTTTAAATAGCAGGAAATATACTACACCTTTGACCTAGAACCAGGTTTTGGTTGGTCACTTTCTGCTGCTTTCTCTGCAGAAACAACAGGCTATGTTCTACTTCTTGTGAAATTGGTGGAGTTACCTTTTAAACACTTTAAGGAGCATACCATGAAATGATTAGGTCAATTTGCAGAATGCATTTTTGTAAAAATATGAACAAAAATCAACTCACCTTCTGTTCCTGAGGTTAAACCAGTCTCTCCTTCTGGAGGTTTGACACAAAACAAAGTGACTTATTTCATCTGCGGTTATCATTCTACGTACACAATAATAGCACACAAACTATGGTCATACTCTTTTCAGTGTAGAAGAGAATGAGACGCATTTGCCTCCAGTCATAAAATAATCCCACTTTGCTCAGTTCAAGTCCAAAATACATTTCTGGAGCTTCACCGCAACTCTGGACAAGCTGTACGGAGCTATGTTATGTTTATTCAGTTATTCAGTAAAACAAGTGCCCATCTACTTCAGGAGAACGCTGCAACTGTGTTTTTCTGTGAAGTTCCAGAGATGTTTGGAGGACTACGAAACTTAAACCCGACTTTCCATCAGCATTAGGGTGAGCGGATAATGACTGGTGATAATTTTCTTTTTGGGTGAATTTTTCCTTTGAAGTCTTACTGCAAAGACAGATACATGTTATTTGAGGTTATTGTACTCACCAGCAGCTCTGGTCAGAGCCATCATGGCACAGACGAGTAGAGACACAGTCAGCATCTTCCTGGTCGAGGTGATACAGATGTTCAAAGTGATGACTATCTTCAATAAAAAGAAACAGACGTGTTGTAATAGTTCTGATTTTAGGACAAGATGAGTGGTTGTTAGAGGAAGGAGAGAGGACAAAGCAGAAGAGGTAGGAGGTAAAGCAAACCTTGTGGAGGATTTTCCTGTAGCCTTCCTCTGTGGAAAAATGCCAGCTCTTTTAAACAGTTGCTTATGTAACTTATTTATTTATTTCGAGTCAAAAACCCTGATTCACCCCAGGTTATCTGTAAAGGCTTACCAAATTATTTGTTTTGTCATATGGCATCACTTCCCGCTCTTGTTTACTTTAAAGTGTGACCAAAGTTTAAGCAATGACACCGGCTTCAGGTGAGCAGTCCACCGAAATCTCTTTCAACACACTGGCTGAATCTTTGCTCATATCAGATCTGCAAGGCCTGGTTTTCAAAAGGAAGAAGAATGTGTGGAATAAAAGAGGATGATATCTCTGGTTCTACTCTAAAGCTTGTGATCATTTGTTTTTGTTTTTTTAATTGTCCATAATCAGTTATTATAACAGTGTTATAGAAGTGCAACGCAAGACCAGTAGACCTGCAGAGCAAATTCAATTACAAAAATTTTATTTGTCCCCGGGGGGCAATTGAAGGCATGTGAAGTAGTTGTACACAGACACAAACAAGTCAGCACGTACACAGTCAGCAACTTTAACTCCCTCTACTGAACACATCACTCCAGCCCTGCAGCAACTCCACTGGCTCCCTATCAAATCCCGCATTGATTTTAAGATTCTACTCCTCACTTTCAAGATCCTTAGTCGTCGTTTAAATTTAATTCCACAATTCAATTCCACTGCTACGCTGACGACACCCAGCTTTATATCTCCACCAAGCCTACTTCGACTACGCCACCCACAGCTCTATCCAACTGTCTACTGGAAATTAAATTTTAGTTCTCACTCAACTTCCTAAAACTGAACAGTGACAAAACAAAGGTCCTCCTTGTTGTTACAAGATCCACACTCGCAAAGCAAAGACCTTCTCCATGTCCATCAACAATTCCACTGTCCCACCATCACCCCAGGTCAAGAGCCTGGGTCTCATCCTGGACGGCACCTTAACCTTTAAAGCTCACATCGATAATGTTAACCGGTCTGCATACTTCCATCTACGCAACATCAACCGTCTCCGTCCCTCACTTACACCAACCTGCACTGCTATTCTCGTAAACACCCTGATTACATCTCGTCTGGACTACTGTAATTCTCTCCTGCATGGTCTTCCTCGGAAATCACTCCATAAACCCCAACTGGTCTAGAACGCAGCTGCTCGTATCATCACCAGAACTCCTTTTGCTGAACACATCACTCCGGCCCTGCAACAACTCCATTGGCTCCCTATCAAATCCTGCATTGATTTTAAGATTCTACTCCTCACTTTCAAGTTCCTTCATAACCTGGCACCATCATATCTCGCTGAACTGATCCATATCCACACACCCTCCCGCATTCTCCGATCCTCTTCTACCATCCAGCTCTTTGACCCATCTGCCAACCTAACCACCATGGGGTCAAGAGCTTTCAGCCGATCTGCCGCCAGCCTCTGGAACTCTCTCCCATCAGACATTTGCACCTCTGACACGGTCACCACTTTTAAATCCCGCCTGAAAACACACTTATTCCGAGTGGCTTACTCTGTATCAGACTAATCATACAATCACCCTCTCACTTATTCTATTATTGCACTATGTAATTTGCATCTTCATATTTATTTATTTATTTATTTATCTTTCATAAACTGCACTAAAATGTTTCCTGATTTTTTGATGTACTGTTGTTGTTATGTGTGGTGTCCTTGAGTGCTTTAAAAGGCGCCTTTAAATAAAATGCATCATTATTATTATTACTATTATTATTATTATTATTATTATTATTATTACTACAAGTCAGCATATTAAGTACACAGGAGCTTAGGAGTTGAACATCCTTGGGAACAAAGGTCGCTCTCCTCCTCTATGTTCTGTAGCCTGGGCAGCGGAGCCGGCGTCCTGAGGGGGGACACTCAAATGCCGGGAACAGAGCATGGGAGGAGTCCTGAGGTCCTGCGTGCTGTCCTCAGTGTTTGCTCCTCGCACACAGTGGAAAGTGCTCTGACCGGCAGTTGAATGGCTTTAGAGCAGACTTTGACTTTTGCAGACTTATGGAGTGGAAGCAGCCGGTGATGGAGAAAGCAGAGGTGGGAGTAACTCACATACGTGCAAATCATAAGCAAGTCTCAAGTCTTAACCTTCAAGTCTCAAGCAAGTCCCAAGTTACTGTGATGAAAATCAAGCAAGTCAAGTCATTGCTATAATAGCAATGACTTGACTTGACTTGCTTGAGTAATAGCATTGCTATTACTCAAGCAAGTCAAGTCGAGTCATGGCTAAGGTCATGCAAGTCACAAGAAGTTACGTCACACATTGAAAAACAGTAGGAGAGACACAGACACAACACCTGAGGGAGAAGCAGGTCCGTCACGGACATGCATGAAAAAACAAGTGCGTCGCACCGAATGTGTGCCGATACGGTGTCGTGTTGGATTGTGAGCGCGTATATTTAAAATAATGGCTTTGTGTGCACTGGAGACGCTATATCTGAAACACACACATGCTTTAACCAAGATGGCGGCCAAAATCACCCAGGCAGCCAGCCTTTGCCTTAGATAGCCAGGGAAAACCCTGCGTTTAGCCATGAGCACTAAAGCTAAGCTGTGTTAGCTTAGCTAACTTAACGTTAGTAACGTGCCCACATTCAGCCCCCACCCCCGTCTTTTACATTAATGATATGTGTTCTCACAATGCACAATCACTTTGAAGGCAAGCCTAACATAGTTAAATAGCACCTAAAACATCATAGTGTTAGCTAAAGATAGCTAAAGACACACAGTCACCTACCTCTCTTTGTGGGTCCTCAAGTGACGGATGAAATTTGATGTGGTTGTGGTGTTGTCACTTATTTTAGAGCTGCATACTGTGCATACTGCTGTTCTCCTCTTTTTGTCGATGAAATAATCTTTGAATCCAAATTTGATGATTTTCGGAGCTCCCTCCATGCTGCCTCTCCTCCTCTGATCCTGTCTGCCACAGTGACACACTGGCACGCCTGCCTGCCAGGCTTGCACACACCGCGTCATACAATGGCAGAGGGCAAAGTATCAAAAACAAAACTAACGTTTCAATATGCGCAAAAAACAAAACAAAAAGAAAGAAAGAAAGAATAGCCAAGACTTTCGAGTCATCTGTGTGTCAAGTCAAAGTCAAGTCTCAAGTTATGAATGCCAAGTCAAAGTCAAGTCGAGTCTTTCATCAATGTTAGTCAAGTAAGTCTCAAGTCCTCAAATCTGCGACTCGAGTCCGACTCGAGTCAAGTCATGTGACTCGAGTCTCCCACCTCTGGGAGAAAGTGATGAGACTCTCTATGAAGGAGAAATAAAATATCTGTAGAATGTTCTTATTGACCCCAACAAGTGTTGAGCTTCCTCAGGAGATACTGCCGTTGCTGGCATCTCCTGAGGATCTCCTCATTGTTTGAGGCAAATTTAAATGCACTGTCAAAAATAGTGCCAAGGTATTTGTACCTGTGCTGAGTACAGCTGCAGCCAGCTCCTGCCAGCAGGAAAAGGTGGCCACCATCTCAAAAGGTCGACATACCAAATACCAAGATATTCTAGAATTCATGGACATTTTTCTCAGTTTTTAACTTTTCACTCAAATTGTTAAGCTCATCATTCATAATGCAATAAAAATATTGCATTTGAAACAAAGAAAAGAACCAGTTTTTACCTTAATTTCAGGTAAATTCAGAGCACGTGCTGCCAAACAATCATAAAACAATTTTTATGATTGTCAGTTTTGGTGACTGGAGAAAGACAAATCCTTTTTCAATCCTGTATGAATTGTGTCATGAATCACACACATGATGTTTGTCAGTTTAAAAGATATTTTTTCAAGTCAATGCAGTTGCAGTTTGTTGTAATTAAAGTAAAATACCACCTTGTTTTGTGATAAATCGCTCAGTGAACAACATCGTCTTGCTCAACACGCGTCACGGACACATAACAAGATGAAAATCACAATAAATCTACTCATATTGACAAATGCAGTTATGTGAAAGGAGAGTTATTCGTGCACACTAAGATTTGGGAGCAGCTCTACAATGTTTAATTTATGGGTTTTAACCGTTTAGCAGAACAACGTCATTAAGGCGACCATTGGCTGTGTAGTCTTAATAATAACTGATTTTCAGTCTGATATTTCATTAGTTTTATGACAGACTTCTCAAGTTGGAAAATTATGTTTTAAATTGACAAACATATGTGTGATTAAAAGCACAATTTTACTAAAATAATCAAATTAAAAGGTCCCATGAGGGAAACCGGAAGAGGCGTGACTTCAGCTAGTGTTCGAGCGGCCGTGCTTTTACTCTGAAGGCTGGACACAACAACCGGAAGTGGTTCCGAATCTGTGCAACCCGGATTTTCCTCCTGCCAACAGCCCGAAGATGAATTCGAGCACAACAAAGCTGCAAGATATACAGAAATAACGGAAGGTAGGCACACAAAAAAACGATGTTATAACAACACAAAGTTAACCGGAACCCTATTTAGTAACGTTACGTGCTGACATCCGGACCCTCCTGAAGACGACTGTTAGCGGCTGCTAGCAAGAGCCCGAGAGACTAGTTTAGCCATTAGCTCTGTTTGGCTTGCGAGCGGGTCGTATCAAAGGTTTTAAAATGAGATTACAGACTTTTTACATCACTGCTATTTTGTGTTTGTATTTCAGTGTGAAACTCGGATTCATTGCCAACCTTATGGCCAGTGACGGTTGGGCTCAGGCCTGTGAGTCGTGTTAAACATGCTTAGCCGTTAGCATGAAATGTAAATATTGACCTACCTACCCCACCGTTCATTACAGCGTGCTTGCAATAAATGATACTTTTCAGGATTTATCACTTAACCTGTTTGTGATATTATGGATCCTTATCTCTATTTCGTTAAAATTGGGATACTTTATCTTGTGTTCATGTCATATTTCATTGATAATATCCTGGTTCTGACTTTACACGTACAACACAGGTCTCAGGCCAAAGTATGTTTGGTGACCCATCTGAGTTTCTTTCTTGTTTTTCTATCCCTCCAAGAGAACAAAAACATCTGCGTTCGATGAACGAGTTGACAGTCTCCCCTCCGACCTTTCCTTTACCTTTCCTTTCTGCTGTCGTGAGAAAAGTACATCCAGCAAAGTCTGTAACGCCAGAGAGAGCAGTTGTATGACACACATCCCTCCCCTTCTCTCCAAAAAGCCAATAGTCTGCTTTGTCGCAGCCAAACTTGGAATCATATCAGCTAATGGTGGTGTTTCGCTGACATAGGTGAACAGTTTCAACTGATTTAGTGTGGCTGCAGACAGATTTATCAGATTGAATAGGCATGGGATAAGAGGTAATGCACAAGATTACCAAGAAAGGTGAGGTTATATTGAAGATAAGACATTAAACTCACATTTGTTCAAGTGGTCTGATGGGATGTCCTAACGATGTGATGTCACAGCACCGTGCATGAAGTTGAAAAGATACTGGTGTCTTGAAACCATGCAGATGTGTAGTAGAAGTATTACCTGTTTGGGACAAAGTGTTTCAAACCTTATTTTGGGGGTTGTTTTGGGTTCAGTATCTCGCCCAAGGACACTTCAATATGTAGGTGCAGGCCATCAAACCAGCAACCTTCTGATGAGTGGATGACTGATCTAACACCTGAGCCACAGCCACCCTGTGAGTGTGTGTCCCCATTTGTGTGTGTGTGAGACTTCCTCTGAAGCAAATGCAAGCGCTAGCCAGATCAAGACCTTAAAGACATGATGCGTTGGTGGTCATGAGAAAGAGTCTTTGTTCTGGGAAACACTACCGCATTTGTCAACAAATAAAAGTTTCTTGTAGTTACTTTAAAAATGTTTGTGTGTTTTGTGTAACTGCTGGAGCCAAACCTCAACAGTTTTCACCAGAAATGAGCAAGGAAAGGAAATTAATGAGCATCTGCTTGTGCCGGATGTTTTCTTTAACTGCAGTGATCTTGTTTTCTCTCTTTATCTGTGATTTGTTGCTTTTGCCTCCTCTGTGCTTTCTTACTAGTTAAAAGCAGGAAGTGATGGCGTGAGTGTGTCCGACAGAAAGCACCTGAGTAACTCCAGACAAGACTTTCCAGATGATGGAGTCGACCCATCCGTGAAGCTGAAGCCCAGTCCCAGTCAATAACCCCTCCCTTTGTTTCTTAACTTTTCAGCTTTGCATTGCGATCAGCGTATTGTGCCACTTCTCCTGCTCCAGACTCCCCAACGAGCCCTCTACTTAGAGGGCTCTCAGGGAGCTCGCTCGGGATTGGTCTGCAGTCTGCCTCCTTGTGGATGACTCAACTGAAAGGCCAGTTTGGACTATCGCCAATAAATTACGCTCTTGCTGTTGGCCGCCGAGCTGCAAACTTTACAGCCAACTTTCAACACACCGGCTTCCTACATACGTACAGCACCCACCTTCTCAACTGCTGAGACCATCAATCTCCTTAACCTTCTAAATCTCGCGAACACCATGTCCCATCACCTGTACGATCCCTTTGCCTCTGAGAACCAAAGCTCTACCCAGGGGCAGTATGGACTCCACAGTCAACAGGCAGAGATTGACCCTCGGAGGGGAACTTCTCGTCTTGGACCTGGGTCCAGCTTCAGTTCCTCTGGAATTTCCTCTGTGATTCCTAACAACTCTGGAGGAATGCTCCCATCTCTGATGTCTCAGTCAATGAGCTACAGGCCTGAACAGAGTAGGGCCATAATGGATGCGGACATAGAGAGGTCTATAGACATGCATATTAGTAGAGCCAGAGAGGAGTCAAGGGTTCCCGGTAATCCAGTGCAGCGGCCTATAGACCAGGACATTCGCTTTACCAGCACACAAAGAGATGAGTTTCGCTCCTCAAGCACCGGGATGACCTCCTACCCTATGCCCTCAGCCTCTGCCTCTCTAGGACACAGACATTCAGATGTTGAAAGCAGCAGAGGCTCCATGGACTGGTTGAATTACAAAAGGCCAACCACTGATGACTCTACATTTTATTCATCATCTGCTTCTTCTAACTATGCAGGTGGTAATAACGGTAGGTTTCATGCCCCTAGTGAAAGAGAACGTGAAATGCAACCCATTCCAGGGTTAGGTGGTTATGACTACCCAGGTCCAGACAAACCTGCAGCTCCTACAGAGTCCAGTCGACCCAAGTACACCTCTCAATCAGCTGCTAACATCCTTATGCACTTTGGACTTGAAAAAGAGGACTTGGAACATCTTATCGCCTACCCTGAAGACCAGATCACCCCTGCCAACCTGCCATTCATCTTGCGCCAAATCCGTATCGAGAAGACCAAGAAGCCTACATCTGCAGGGCAGTCCAAACCTTACCCTGAACCCCAGTCCACCAGAGGTGTGAGTGGAATGGACAGTCACAGTTTGAGCACTTCTGGGAGGGCAGGGATACGCCAGGAAGAAATCTCATCAGCTGTTCTTCAGCCAAGTAAAGTGATTGACTATGGACATACTGGTAAATATACAGGGGGGGTTGGAGATGAGATTGGAAAAACTAGTGGCAGCAGGTCTAACAGTGTTGGGAGTGGAGGTATGTTGCTGATGGACAATTATGACACTCCCAGACACAGTCAAGAACCGCTGCCAAAAATGACAACGGAGGTGAAAAGCAGTGCCTTGGGTTCTTCCCGTCAGCAGGCAGGTTCTGTCCCCAGCACCAACTTTTCATACACTTCAATACTGAAATCTGTGGCTCCCCTAAGCCATGATCAGACCACACGATTGCAGACCCAACCAAACCAGACCTCCCAAACAATCCCCAGCTCTTTCTCTCTACCAAATAAAGATACAGACATCAGAGTTCTCAAGACAGAAGCCTCCAAACCTGGTCCTTCGAAAGAACCAACGTTGGATCGCCAGTCAACATCAAAAACCCAACCACCTGTCAATGTGCTCCGTGGTGTGCATCCCGGCCGAACTGGCCTAGTGCTTTTTGACAGTAATAACAAGAGTGGCACTAAGGATCAGGGTAAAACTCAAAGTCAAGGTTTAACAGTTGCTGAACAGATGAAAAAGCAGCAGACCCAGCAGCAGTCGCAGAAGCAGCCAATTCAGCAGAAGCCACCAGTGGAGCAACTTTTAAAGCATCAGAAGCAGCAGGCACAGAAACAGCCAGTATCGCATGCAGGGCAAGTTATGTGGCCCCCGGTTTTTTCCGCAGCAAAATCAGTTCCTTCTGCTGCCGTTGTCGCCAACATCGCTGATGCTCCACGTGCCATGCAACATTCGATGTTTATCCCTGGTGCCCCTCGTCCCATCGTTATTCCTCCAGTTCTGCCTCAGCTGATCCCACCCCTGATGACCTTCAATCAAATGATGCTGACACCTTCTAACCAGAAGCCTTCAACGAAGATGACAGTCTCCAAGGGTCTTCCAACACCAACCATGATGCATGACTACGCAGCTGCCTCGCCGAAAATCTTTCCACATACCTGTTCTCTGTGTAACAAAGAATGTACTCATATGAAGGTGAGTGGAAGAATGCAATCTGTTCTTTCTCCCATTAGGAAACTGACCGTTGGTTATTTCAATATCTAAAACTTTTGTTTTTTCTGTTTGTAAAATACCAATTTTAAATGGGTAATTTTTTGTTTTTTTCACTCTGTTTCACACGCACAGGCCTGAAAAACACTTGCAAAAATGATCCATACACATGCATTATTGTTTGTAGAAACATAAGATCAAGGGGGCTGCCACATAGTGAGGCACCCCGAGCAGTAAGGGTTTCGATGTCTTGCACTGGCACCTCTCCAGCTACCAGACCACACTATGTGCTGACTGGATTGTGCTGGACTTGAGCTGGCCATCCGCCGGTTTTCAGGCCAAGAAACCAGAAAGATTTACGTAAAATATTTTTAATCTCATATGATACAATTTGTTTCATATGAAATGCTAATATGGAGCCCGTCACCAAATAAAAGCTGTGTGCCATTTTTCAAAAACGAGCTTGGATGGCATGGACCTTTAGACTTGCTTAGAACATCATTGTCAAGTTCAGAAATTGTTCGTAATGGACATTGCAAGATTTACAGTACTTTATGTCTGTTGCGGCGTTGACATTGACTGATGGGATGTGACCAACTCCTGAGCCTGTTGCTGAAAAAGGAAACGGGGCTTTGAAGTCGTTATGAGGAAGAATCTGCACATCTGAAGAACTGGTTCATCAGAGGATGATGGAAGATGGCTGCTACCCTTTAAATCAGTTTTGTATCACAGTTTATATTCAGTTGAATTATTTAAAAGAATTGTTCGTGAATGTATAGTTTTTTCTTTTTTTACGCTATTGGAGCTGTCGAGGATGCATTTTGTTACTTCATTTCTGAGAGTTGGTGTCACCAGCAAGGATTTCTTTTTTTGGACCATCTGTTTTTGATTATTTTCCTCCTTTTGGAACAACGAATTCCTCCCCTGCCCAGTTTCTACAAGTTCCTGCGTCTCCTCCAGGTGTCTCTACGTGTGTTTTTGTCCTGATCCATACCTGTGACCTCTGCTGAGATGACCTTCGCCAAACCCCAGGAAACTTTGATACCCCATAAGACTGAAGAACAAAACATTGTACTTTAAAGAAAAAGAAGCTTTTTGTTTTGATTTTCTGCTACCACTGTTTTTGTTATATTCCATGATGAAAACGTGTTACTCTTAAGCTCAACTTGACTATAACGTCACATATAATTACAGAGGAGGATTTGTGTTGTCACTGACAAATGATAGTTGAGGTACTGACGCTGATGTCAGTTTTAATGATAATGAGGCCTCTTCCTAATGCTGTGTCTGTTGTTCTGACTACTAGGATTGGATTTCCCACCAGAACACCAGCCTTCACCTTGAAAATTGCACACTCCTGCGAACAAGGTAAGTCCTTTTGTAAGAAAAAAATTATTTGATTATCATTGCCCCTTTCTTCATCGTTATGGAGGAATCCAACCAGAATACTGTAGAGGAAACACTGGACAGAAAAAGAGAAGTTGTAATACTATAAACTCTTTCTCAGGATTGTACTTGAACCATTGGTGTCACCTCTGCAGCACAGTGGCTGCATAAATACATGTTAAGGGTAATTGTGTTCCTTGAATGGTCTTTTTTGAACCCCCAATATTGGGAGGCTAGTGGAACTTGTGCCAGAGTTTAGGTGTTTTTTTTCTGAGACAACTGTTATATCACCCCTTACTGCGGTGCAGACACCTTCCACCTTTGTTGGAAAAATATTGCCCCTTTGCTATTTTAATAGGTGTGTTTGAATTGTTTTTTTCCACAGATACCCAGAGTGGGGTGGTGAGATAACACCTGGGCCCAGGTAAATATTTTAAGCTGGGAAGACCTGCCACTTTTATCTTCACTGACAATTCAAATATTCATACAAGATGACTGTGTACTCAGTGTCAACAAATAAAGAGATACAACAGATTTGCACAAATAAATCTTTTTAAGTAAAAAGTAAGAAGAATAAAAGCCACACAATCTGGAATGATCTGAAGACCGCTGATCAAAACCTCTGGCAAACCAATAATTCAGTTGTCTGAGAGGCAGGTTGTTAATTGTTAAAGTGATCAGGTGGTGCGACCCTCCTCAAATTGCC
This sequence comes from Lagodon rhomboides, assembly GCA_039737535.1. NCBI lineage: Eukaryota > Metazoa > Chordata > Actinopteri > Spariformes > Sparidae > Lagodon > Lagodon rhomboides. The sequence goes on from CM077806.1 coordinate 21,257,289, forward strand.
TGTCATACAACAATTGGTCCGGCAGAAATTCAGCTTTGTTCAAAGATTGGTCCGGGGCCACAGTCTCAAAGCTTAAATCTGTCTGAATCTGTTTAGTGTCTACCCCTATTTAGTTCCAGACACATAGCGACCACACCAGTTTTCAGCCAGTGCCCTACTGATAATTTTCTTGCCCATTGCTCTCTTCAGGACTGCAGGTAAAGACACCAAGGCCTCAGCCTCAACCTCTGCACCGACTTCCCAGCATCGTCACCAGAGGAGCAGGCATGAGAGTAGCTCCCGCTCCCGCTCCCGCTCCCGTTCCCGTTCCCGATCATCCAGCCCGCGCCACAAATATGGCTCGGAGCGTAGAAGGGAGAAACGCAGTAGCCGATCGCAATCGCCACGCATCTCCAGATACACTCGCAGGTCTGTCAAACATATATTCTGTTCACAGAAATAACATTGATGAACAGAAGAGGCATTTGTCACTACCCGTTTGTGAAATTATATTTTTTTTCTGCAGAACATTAATACATCTGTTTCAACATCAACATTTATTCAGTCTCTTGGGATTTGTCACTTACCACTCTAAAAATCTAGACTTAGGTTGAATTGTTTAAATCTTTGAATACATTATTTCATCCATATTTTCTTCAGGTCCAGGTCTCGTTCTCATGACCGCCCGATCGCCTCCCGCTATCGATCACTTTCAAGGAGCCCCGAGAGACGATCCTCGCCAAGGAGGAGAGATGAGAGACGGTCCTCACCAAGGAGAAATGATGAGAAACGATCATCTCCCAGGCGGAGCCGTGAGAGACGATCGTCGCCAAGGAGGAGTGACGACAGACGATCGTCTCCAAGGAGGCGTGACGACAGACGAACGCCACCAAGGAGAAGTAATGAGAAACGATCGCCACGAAGGAAGAGCCATGACAGCCGATCACCAACAAGGAAGAGCCGTGACAGCCGTGACAGCCGATCACCAACAAGGAAGAGCCGTGATAGCAGATCACCAACAAGGAAGAGCCGATCATCCAGAGAGGGGTCATCTCCTCAACAAAAAAAGTCAAGCATTGCAGAACGACTGGCAAAGAATCTACTAGAAACATCAGGTTTGAAGATTACAAACATTTTAAGACCTCCAGGACCTGAAGAAAAACGTGCTTTTAAAACTTACCTTGTTACTGAACTCATCAGCACCTGCTTATTATGGTTACATACTGTATACAATTGCATGTCAAAAATACAAACGTTTTGTTGTGTAGTTTTATATTTGATATTTAAGGAATACTTCCAACCACCAAACTCTGCAATTCCACGCTTTCCATCTTCATCCCTCTAGCTGTCCAGTCTCTGTCAAAACGGTCTGACCTGGAGGCCATGGTTAAAACTCTGACTCCTGCCCTCCTGGCTGAGATTGCCAAGTTGGAGTCCTCCTCTTCCTCCTCTACAGCCAAGAAAGAGTCGACTACAAACTCATCTAAAGCAAAGCCCAGCCTGCAGAAGGGCAAGGCAAGTTCTACCACCAAAAGTTAAGGGTGGTGTGTGTGTGTGTGTGTGTGTGTGTGTGTGTGTGTGTGTGTGTGTGTGTGTGTGTGCCAGGAAATGTAACCCTTTGATTAAAGACTAAACTGAAAATTAGACTTCTACATAGTTGACAGAATACATTGGAAATTTTAAACACATGCATTTTTCTCTTCTGTCCATTTGTGACGACCAACACTATATTCGGTCTAAGTTTATGTTTTTCTCTCTCTCTTCCTTAATTCAGTCTGGTAAGCCTTCAGCTCCAACCATGGTGAGACTAGATGGGGTTGATAAAACTCTCTCACACAGTGATATGGCTGCCCGTGTGGGGCAGTATGGAAAAACCAAGTCGATTATAATGCTTCGGGCCGTAAAGCAGGTATGCATTTCATTCAGTTTGATCAATTAGTCTACTAGCTTGATCATGAAATTGTGTAAAATGTCAAAAATGGCTGTCACAAAATGGCAAGACATTCGATTCATTATCATAGGAGACTTATCCAAACCAGCAAATACTCTAATTTGTGAAGCTGGAACCACTGAATTTCAGACATTTTTGTTAAATGGACGGGGATGGAATTAATTGTTTTGCAAAATTGTATTGGTTAACCAGCTGACTAACGGTTTAAGCATTAGATAAATTATAAAAGGATACTGTAATTTGCTCATGTTTACAGAAATGGAACTGGAAAGATAACAAATAACTAATTCAGTCTGGTTTTTGCCTTACAATTGTTGGAGTAATGCAAAAATATGAGTATTTCTATGTTCATGTGTGCACATGTAGGCAAACGTGTGTTTTGAAAAGGAGGAAGACGCTAAAAAATTGAAGAACGCAAAGAGCTTCAAATTGAAGGGATTTACAATTACTGTTGCCGGAGAAAAGGTATAACACTTTCTATCTTCCTCTCCCTCTCTCTGGTGAATATTAATATTTTGTCTGCTGTGGTGTGGTCATGTCAATAATCAAATTAATTTAAAATAAAAAAATAACTTTGTTTGCAGGAGACTGTTACTATTGAGCAAAAGAAGCCTCCTCAGAAGTAAGTAAAATCTTTTTCTTGTTTTGTCAATGTATTACTATAAATATTCAGATGCTGCCTAATAGGAAAATCATTGTTTTCAGATGAGCAACTTTGCAATTTAGAGCTAATATATTTAGAATTTACTGCACTTGCTGTTTTCACTTTTTGGGAATTACCACTAAGAGAGAAAATGTTGGTGTAGATATGTGCACAGGTGATTGTCCAGGAATACTTAGATTTTATGACTGTAACCTTTACGGGTATTATGTTGAGATATAATTTCCATCCCCTGTATGTATGTTAAATATCATTCATAATGATTCATTTAAGAAAAACCAAAAATTGCTTGCACATGGAATAAAATTCATCCCAAGACAGCATGTTAATGGGAAGAACATATAAAACCCTGCAAACCCTGAACTTGACTCTCTCTTCTCCATATAACTCCATTTTGTTCACAGAAAACCTGCCACGTCCACAACAACCACCAAAACAGACAAAGTCACCAGTCAGAAGATTGCACCTAAAGGCTCAGTTAAAGCCCTAACGACTGTTACGAAATCAAAAGCCTTGGTCTCCAAAGCCAAAACCATCTCAACCAAGCTCACTAATACGTTAAAAGCAGGAAAATTGCCTGTGAAGGGAGCGGCAAAAAAGGTCGTGGTAAAGCAAAAAACATCCTCCGTATCAAAGTCCACAGGTCCTAAAAATCAGCCTGTGGCTGGTCACTCCAAACAAAAACCTGTACCTGAAAAGTCTGGGACCAGTGTTAAAGAATCTGTCGTGGTGCCGAAAGGGACAGCTGAGGGTGATAAGCCAGCAAACAAGACTGTTACTCAACCAAGTAAAGGCAAAGACACCGAAGCGAAGGTTAGGGCCTCCGAAGCAGAAAAGGCCTCAACTACCCAGAAACCCAAAACTCCAGCAGACAAGTTGGCTGCAGCAGAAGTTGTGGTAAAGGAAAAACTTGAAGAAACCAAGGTTCAAGAAGCTGTGGTGGTGCCGAAAGACACGGCTGAGGGTGAAAAATCTGCAAACAAGACTGTTACTCAACCAACAAAAGGCAAAGACAATGTCACCGAAGGAAAGGTCAGGGTTTCCAAAGCGGAAACAGCCTCAACTACCCAAAAACCCAAAGCTACAGCAGACAAGTTGGCTGCAGCAGGGGATGTGGTAAAGGAAAAGGTTAAAGAAACATCTACAAAGGCTGTGAGTGTTCCTTCAAAATCTACAGCTCCAGAAAGTCGGCCTGATTTGGAAAGTTCCAAACCTAAAGACTCTGAAACTAAGGTCAAAGAAGATGTGATAGTCTTGGAACCTGAGCATCAAGCAAAACTTGACAAAGCCAGTGACGCCAAGGACGTGGAACCAATGCAGCTTGGGGAAACAGGAGTTGAAGCGGCAGAGCCCATGGAAGTTAAGAGTGCAGTCGAGACCCAGCCATCAGAACACTCTGTCAAAGGGTCTTCTGAAGACCCTGTGAGAGCTGAAGCACCAACCAAGGATTCCTCTGCCCCAACTGCTTCAGTAGTCTGCGAGCAGCCATCGTCTACACCGTCTTCAACTGAAGTTACTCCCCTGACTATTGGGGAAATGGTAGAAAAATACCTGAATACACATAGAATAGGTAAGACATCCAAGAAAGAGACTGCATGTATCAGTCACAAATGTCTGCATATGATCATGAATTTAACGCCTTTTTTGTAAAAAAACATTTTCTTGGTCTCTCTTTCAGTGTGCCTCAAGTCACAAACCCTCTTCTCACCAAGAGTAGGTTTCCTTAAATCATTTGTATGAAGTAGTACAGTATTCACACATGTAGACTTCTTAAAACTCTGAGGTAGGAGGTCCAATAGAACAAGACCTCAGCTTTTGCCATCAAATGATTCACAAATAAAGATAACAAAAATACTAAAATGTCCTGATAAATGGTTATGTGTCACTGATACAATATTATTAGTACATGAATGTCCCTGTTCCTTTATTTTTAATGTCAGACTAACCTTGACCTTTATTGTCCTTCCCTCTCTTTCTTTCCTTAATTTTTCCAGTTTTTCCAACTCCATAAGAAGGATGTGCTCATAACCAGACTGCCGGAGTATGAGGATGGTCTCTACACAGAGGAGGACGTTGCCAAACTGCTCATTCCTTATGGGTTCCAATATACTGATGAAAACATCAACATTGTTCCTCAAACACTAATGGTAGGCACCGGGTTATAAAACTGCATTGGTTTGGCCTTTGGGCATTGCTTTCACACCCAACCTCATTTGATCATTTATCACAAGGTTTTTGCATTGAACTGTGTGAAATGCTTTTGAAGAAGCTGTTAAAAAGGAGGAAATAAATGTTCTAATACATTTCGATCTGGTTTTCCTCTCAGGCCTTCATCCGGATGCCATCAATGGAGACTGTGCTCAACTTAATGACCAAAGTCAAGGAACAGAAAGGCATTGAGTTCAAAGGGTCGAGAACCCGTTTCAGTGTACTAGGAAGCGACACCGCGATGGCCCCGGTAACTTTTTTTTATCATCTCTGAAAAACATGTATATTTATTAAAAGAGAGCAGGTTCTTACATTTCCCCAGAAAGCAAAACCTGAAGGACAGGGGTCGCAGGTTGGGAAACTAACAAAACAATGTACAAAACACAGCAAATTGATCCCTTGGTGTCTAAAAGGTGGCAGTGGGAACCACAGCCACCCAAATTATTCCATAGAAATGATAGACGGGTATCATTAAAAAACACAAGGACAACATGGAGAAAACTGATGTGAAATTCTTAGTTTCTCCAAAGTGTTTGTAATCAGATTTTCAGAATTTAAAATACATTTGAAAGAAATTCAGATTTTTCTCCAGAAAAAAAATCCAATAGCCCACACAAGCTCCATTTCTAGTCGTACTGTATGTAAACAAAGACACATTCTTTGATGCGCTTCTATTGTTGAAAAGTATCTTTGTCGTTTAACGCTGCCTCCTCTCACATTTCTGTTTTAGCTTGGGTTTTACAAATTTCTGATGAAGCTGATGAATTGTGTAAGTAATGCACACACACACACACACACACACTTAAATCCTCATCATTAGTTAACTGCTTTAAATTTTGTGTCAGAAAAACGCCCCCTACTGTCAGATCTGAATTCCTGCGTTTGCCTCACCAACATACTGTATGTAAATAAAAGCCTGTTCAAAATGTATTTCTTCTAATTAAATTCCTTCCTGTTTTTGGCACAGCCTGTCCGTGATGATGGAACAAAAATAGTCTTCATCAGCAACATTTCACCGTGCGAGGCCAGGGAGCTCAGAGAAACTCTGAAAAAAATGGGTTCTGTCAAAAACTTCCTGCCTCTCCTCAACAAGGTATAAACAAACACTTTGAACATACAGGTACTTTAAAAAAAGACGTTCTGTTAGTCTTACAAGTTGTGTGTGCTTGTGTGTTCCAGATATATATAGAATTTGACTGTGATAGCGATGCTGATCGGCTCGGAGTTTGGTACAGTCTCCTGAAACAATCCCCTGGACACAAAGTCCAAAGGCTGAAAGTACCAAACGGCACCTCTACAGCACTGCGTAAGTCTGCTTATGGTAACATGAAGACTGTACACATGAGATATGAAAAAAATAACAGCAGATTTAGTTTTCAATATATTGAAATGGCACTTTGTTTATTTGTGGTTTGTGCAGCGCCAAGGCTTCCTGAGAACGCTGTGCCGGATAGCAAGGATGCAGTCGACGGAGCAACGATACCACTGACCAAATTCGGAGTTCCGCAGGGCAGCGTTTCACCATTTTGGATCACGATGAAAACGAGTCCCTTCCTGTTCTCTACCGTGTCTCCTTGGTTCATCATCCCAGGTGAGAGAGACAGTTACAGGTTTAATGCTGCCAGATTTACCATATTGACTCATTCAGTGAGGTAACTGTTTATTTTTCACTCCAAGATTACCTGACAGTCAGTGGGGAGAAGGACATCGAGGTAAGCCAATTGTTTATTTGTTCTACACTTTAATTTCAGAGTAAATGTGAACATTAAACAAACTAAACAAACTCATGAATTAAACTTTGGGCATTAAATGTTGTGTTTTCCAGGAGGCCAGTCGTGGTTCCATGTTCCCCACAATCATGCTGACCGGTTTGCCAGAGGGAAACTACAAGCATGAGGACGTCGCCAGGCTGATCTGGCGGTATTTCCCCAAACTGACCCTCCACTCCCTGTACTACAACGTGACGGTCTTAACGCTGCAGAGGAGGGTGAGGAAGAGAAGCTGATGACCGTTACAGGCGCAGATGTTTTAATTACACTGTTCTCAATCAAATAAAGGTTGTGTGGTTGAATTGATGTTGTTGCTCCATTTCTCCAGGCCTTTGTGTTTTTCGCTGATTGGACCGCCTGCTGCAACTTCGCCCGAGATCACATCCAAAATCCTGTTTCTGTCCGAGGCTGCACACTCGATGTCCACTTCGTATTGCAACACATGAACCTTGAATCCAGTGAGGTATGAACACTGAGAGTCCTCTGAGCTTTAACACTGTGCCAGGAAAAAAACAATCTACTTTCAGAGCAGAATTCAAGGAAAAATCAAGAAGAGTTATTCTTTATTTTGTCATAAATATGTTGAAATGGCAAATATAACATAAAATGTATTTTTGCAGCATCATTGGCAATTCATGACCTGTAATCTATTTGCAGGAGACAATGTACAACACTCTGATGAAGTTGAGCAACACTGTAAGTCATTAATCCTTTATCTTAATCTTTTGCCAAGAGAGAGCAGCTGTCTTTGCATCTCCGCGCCTTAACACCAACGATTTCTTGTTCTTCAGGGAGTTCCCAACCAAGAATCTCTGGAGGAGCGGCTGTTGTGTGTTGAGACCTCTGAGACGTCTGTGGAAGTCATCAGGATGGTCATAGAAGTGGTGGCATCCATCGCGAGCTTTGTCAACTTCCTGCCGCTCGCTAACAGGGTACAAGAACACAAACACCTGCACTTTTCATCCATCCTGCAGATTTAATTCAGTTCTGAAAACTTAGAACTGTGTTTAGATTTTCTGTCATTTAAAGCAAATGAGTTGCCTCCCTTTTGCACACAACCATTTCACTTTCTTCATCTCTTCCTCTTCTGTCTTTTTACTCTCTTTGTCCTCAACTGTCGCTCTTCCTCAGATATGCGTTGAGATGGCAGACTCCAGTGGAGTAACACAAGTGGTGGAGAAACACCACTCTTTCTCACCTGGCTCTCTAAGGAAGCGTGCAGTTTGGTATGTGTGTGTCTTTGTAATTGCTCACACCTCATGTATTTATTTTTTTTATTTAATCCCTGATCTTCACACCTCAACTGACCAATCCTTTTTTTTCCTTTCTCTGTCCAGGAGTCACGTTGTGCGTTTTGAGACGTGAGTATATCATTTTGCAATTCATTCCTGAAAGACAAAACAAGTTTGAGCCACAGAAGCATAACAATGATTATAATGATGGGTCCAATGTTATATGATGGACGGGATTAGCTCGAGGCCCCATGTCACCTTTCATTGGAAAGATTTATGTTGAACATCAGTTCAAGAGGTTAAGAGCTGCAACAATTAGTCTATTACTTGATTAGTTCATTTACTAGAAAATAAATGGGCAACAATGTTTTGAATCTTAGTCGCGTAGGCAAAAATATTCTCTGCTTGCTTCCTGTTCGACACAAAGGTTTGGTGGGTATATCTGTTTTTAAATCATCATAAACTGAATTACTTTGTTTTTGGACTGTTAAATGGACAATGGACATGGAAAAAACATGGATATTTGATCATAGTAACAATGACTTTGAGGAACTGTGATGGACATCTTTCACTGTTTTAAAGACCAAATGATTATTTGATTTATTGAGAAAATGGTCTGCAGGTGATTCGATATTAAGAGTAGCTACTAGTTGCAGCACTAAAGTTATTATAGGAAGAAAAAACAAGGATTTTCATTTTGAAAAAATAACTCATTGGCATGTTAATGTTATAAACAAAAAGCAAGTAACACATTTAGTAACAGTAACACTATTTAATTTGCAATTAACAGTTCATTTCTGTTTTTTAACATTTTTATTTTAGTGTGAAGAGCCTAAAAGAGCGTCTGCAAGATACTAGTGAGATCACCATTGAACCAGAACCCATCAGTGTCGAAGCCCAGCCCTCAGATGTGGAAAATCAAACCCAGCTGCCTCCTTCTTCTGCTCTGGAAACCAGTGGTCCTGTTGAGGAGCCCGTCACAACAGAACCAAGTGCAGCTGCCTCCATAGATGTTGCAATGGAGGAGGATGTTGAGAAACCAGGAACTAAGATCACCGCAGATTCCACTGTTGTTCCTGAGGCAAGTAAAGAGGTAGAGAAGGTAAAGGGTGAAGAGGAGACACCAACAACAGAAGATACAATCTCAACCTCTGCGGTCAGCAGTGGAAACACAGTCCCTGCTGACTCCAGCCTTGAGCCCTCAGACACAGGGCCCAAGCCTCAAGAAAACTTTGTAGAGTTTCCCCAGCTGAACGAGGACATTTTCAAGGCCCTGACGGCGGCAGTTCGCCAGCACAGACTCACCCGAGGGAGCAAGACGCAGAGTGAAGGGGAGGTGAGGTTGATTTTATACCTGTCCCATACAGTCACAGATGTTTACTACTACGTGTTGAAAACCGGGTTGATTATAATTGTGAATGTTCATTTATTTTATGTGTCACTAATCCAGGAAAACTGATTTATTTTTATGTTTAGGGCACCAGAGAAAACAACACAAGCTCAAAAGCTGAAGACAAGCCTCAAAGAACGGTAAATTGCTGTGATTTATATTCCAGTAAACTTCGTAGTCCCTTTTATTGACTTACTTTAACTTGCCCTGATAATATCATTTTCTCTGAAAGTGTTCCCTAGTCCTTTTCAGCAGTACTTGATTAACAATTGCTTGCAATAAATTGATAGGTGAACAATTTATCAAAGTACTTTTAAATAAGCTAAATGACTTTGTTCTCTATCCAGGGTCAGGATGATTTTACAGAGGATGTTTCTTCAGACGCCTACCTTCTTGATGAGCAAAATTTTAACCTGGACGATTTTGTCACCGTTGATGAAGTTGTTGATGAGGGGGAGGTTGAAAGCTCCAAGCCTCATAGCTCCTCCTCCTCATCCCCCTCTACAGCAAGAAGAGAGAGGCAAAGCTCAGGCGTGTCTTCTAGTGGCAAAAAGACCTCAACAAGGTCTTCAAAAGATTCCAAGAACTCAGCCTCTTCCTCATCCTCCTCGTCAAAGTCAACTAAAGGCACAAGCTCCTCTGACTCCAGCGCTGTGTCACCAAAAAACTCCACGGGCTCAACTGAGCCTAATAAATCCCCCAGCAAACCCTCGTCCTCTGCCAGTGTCAGTAAGCCCTCCTCCTCCTCTTCTCCTCGATCCACTGAAATCCCATGCTCACCTGGTCAGAAAACACAACAGAGCAAGACAAAATCTCCAGCAAAAGCATTAAGTACTGCATCTTCCGGTCGTAGTACCCGCTCATCTTCTGCTGCACATGAAAGGGAAAAGATAACATCAGCCACAGCTGTCGAGGCATCAATAGAGACTCTTAAAGAGGCAAAAGACTCAGAGGGTGCAGTGGCAAAGTCTGACCACACAGTGTCAGCAGAGGGCAGTGCTGCAAAAACTGTTGAGTCAGAGACAAAAATAGAAACATCAGAGATGCATCCAGCTTCACAAGGACATGGGGAAGAGTTGAGCCAAGCCCAGAGTCTGGAGATTGATGTTAATGTCAATACACGGAAGAAAGGGAAACAGGAAGGGAATGAAGATAATGTTGACAAACACACCGAGGAGGAGGAGGACGACGACGGTGAAAACTACCAAATCCTTGATTCACTTGATCAAACAGATAAACAGATGGATGATGGGGACCGAGACGGCAGCTCTGAAACGAATCTAGCTGTACCAGAGGAAGGCCAGACTTTGCATGAGGAAAGTTATCAGGTGTTGGACAGTGTCGATGATACAGGCAAAGCCCACCCAGAGGAGGACAGTGAAATGGAAGTTGATGGTTCTCTTCAAGTGTTAGACAGTGTTACCGAAGACCAAGCAGCAACAGGTCAAGAGGACAGTCATCCGGTCCAAGATGATGGTTCCACAGTAAAGGGACTGTCTGAGGAAGACTGCAGGTCCAGTAGTCGACAAATCTCTTGAGAAATCAGCAGTTAAAGATACAGTTGGTAAAGAACAGCAGACAAATGACGAAGATAATATCCAAGCATTAGATACAGGTTGCAAACAAACTCAAAGGGGCGAGGGAGACGGAAAGAAGAGAAACGAAAAAGGCGATTCCAAAGATGTGGAAAAACCTGCTGTAGAGGAGCCTTTTCAAGGCGGTGACAACAAAGATAAATTCAAAGACCCCGACAATGAAGATACTGAACAAGAAACGTTTGAGATTTTGGATTCAATTGATGATCAGACTGCAACAGAAGATGACAGCCAAAAAGTTGAAACTGGCGTTGACCAGATATCTAAAGAAGACATCGGACCCATAGAACAAGAGGAGGACACATTCCAGGTAATTGATTCTTTAGAAGATCAGCCAACGACTACAGAGAATCAGCCAGAGACTGACAACAAGGAAAAAAGGACCAGGAAAGGGGAGGCAGCTGCTAGAAAAGATGGACCTTCAAGGAGGAGTGGCCGCACAGCCACAGCATCTAAAACTGAAGAGAAGGACAAATCTCCAAAGAAACAGGACAAGGCCGTTAAAAAATATGAGACACGGACAAAGATGGACACCACTGCAGGAGTCTCTAAAAAAGACAAAGAGGCCCCTGAGGAGATGATGTTTGAGATAGTAGATTCTGTTGAAGACGAACCCGTTCAAGATGCTGCCACCCCAGAAAGGTCTGGTCGAAGAAGGAGTGCAAGAGGGAAGACGGAGGATAAAATGTCATCAAAACCTACAGAAGTGTCTGAAAGACCTGTCAGGGACGAAGAGGCTACATACGAGATTTTAGACTCTGTTGAGGAAGAGACTGCTGAGGAGGAACCAGCCGTCACGACAAGATCTACGAGAGGAAGAAGGGAAAGAACAAGTAAGAAAGATGCTTCCAGTGAGAAAACAAACAAAGAGGACACCCCAACGAGAAGGAGGCACACTCCTGCTGGTCAGTCACAGGAACGAAGGGAAGAAACATTAAAGAAAGAGGAGAAAGCCTCTCCAACAAAGAAGAGTGGGATAAAAGAGGCAAGAGAGGACGATGGTACCTATGAAATATTGGACTCTGTGGAGGACGAGGTTGTGAAGGATGATCGGCCCGCTAGAGGAAGAAAAGGAAGAAGGGGAAGACCAAAGAAAGAGGTCACCATCACATTAAAGAAAGGTGACAGAGACGCTTCTGAAAAAGTGGCAGAGGAAGAAGAGGCAACATATCAGATTCTTGATTCTGTGGAGGAGGACACCACCGACGATCAGCCCCCATCAGGACACTCTGACAGTTCCAGTAAAAAAGACAAGCAAACTGAGAGCAGTGCATCGTTCCCAGGATCAACCAGAAATGAGGAGGAGGAAGAGCCCATGTATCAGATCGTAGATTCTCTGGAAGACGAGGAAGAAGAGCCGACTGTGACAGAGGTGCCCGAAAGAGGGGGGAAGAACAACAGCAATGAAGAGGCATCGACTGAAAAAGAAGACCCCTCCACACACGGTAAAAAAGCTTCGGTAGCATCTGGAAATCTGATGGTCAAGGAGGACTGTCTGGATGAGATGGTTGTAAAAGAGGATCCACCTGCTGCAGAAGAGGAGAGCACATCCAAAACAGAAATTAAGAAAGAGGACAAATCAGCCTCGAAAGTCCCAAAGTGATACTGAGCTACCGGAGGTGGAAAACAAACAAAAATCAGCCGAGAAAAACGACACAACGAGCACTCTGGTGAACCTGGACGAAGTGAGCGAGGATGAGGAGGATTACCCTGACGACACAGCAGAGGAGGAAGAGCTGAGGAAGAGGCAAGACGCCACAAGAGAGAAGCAGATCACCAAGGAGAGGGAAACGAGGAGGACCAGGGAGAGGGAGGAGAGGGAGCGAAGGAGCCGGAGCAGCAGCAGCAAAGGAGGAGGTAGCAGCTGTGGACGAACAAGGAGGTCCAAGGAGAGGGGGAGGGAAAATGAGGAGAAGGTGGAGGTTGACGCCAAGGACCTGGTGACTCTGGATGAGGTGGGGTCAGATGAGACCAGCGAGGAAAGACCTCTGGAGAGCCGAGAGAGGGAACGGGAGATCACGGAGGGAGAGCTGCAGACACTCGTCACTCTGGATGAGTTCGTAGAAGAAGAGGAGGAGGAGGAGGTTAAAGTGGAGCAGACTGTGCTGGAGACCCGCCCACTCCTCCAGGAGGACGAATCAGTGGACTCCTTCAACCCAGAGGTAAAGATTCAGATTTGAACACATCAACATTTTTATTTTATGCCATGAGGAAACTTACTGTGAAGTACTGTAAAACCCAAACAAACAGAAACACTGATGATGAAGATCTCTTGTGTCTTTAGACTTTGGTGACTTTAGATGAAGCAGGCGGTGATGAGGAAGAGAAGCCCGACGAAGAGCAAGCAGAGAAAACCTCAACATCTGCAAAACGCAAACATGATGACGACACAGGTGTGTGTAATTCTGTCTACACTCTGTATAGAAATAGACCAAATAAATTCATTAATACTTCTAAGTTAGCAAAAGCTTCTGAGGAGAGTAACATGAGCTCAAGGTGTCAACCTGGACTCGTCGGACCAAAGTCCGATCCATGAGGGCCTACTGTGGATCTGATTTGGTTCTAACCCATCAAGGCTTGGTCCTGTGGTGTCTGGCACCAGGGCGATTGCTGTGGCTCCTTCTGAGTCCTGTGGGTTGTGAGGTGGGGTCCTTAGACGAATTGAGATCTTGAGAGTTTTGCAGGACAGGTCCACACCTTGAGCTCTTTCACGATCCTCACACCATTCCTGAGCAGCTTTTGCGGTATCATCAATCGTGGGATCCATACGAACGCCCACAGGTTTCCCAGCACAACATTTGCTTTTTCTGTGTTGGCAGGTGGAAATTCTGCTTTGAAATGAGGAACATTTCTACAGGATATTGTTAGTCTGAAATTGTGCTTTATTTATCCTTTTTTTAGAGGAAAGTATGAACTTTGTGACGGTGGATGAGGTGGGAGAGGAGGAGGAGGAACCGGTTACAACCAGGACAAGAGGTCGTGCCAAGAAGAGAAGCAGACCAACCCCTGGTAACATCAACACATATTACTCTTTAAGACAATCATGCCATTACCCAAAATCTAAATCTATAGACACTCACAGTAACATGAAAGTTACCAAAAGGTATAAATTTGCAGTTTCATTCTAAATTTGTTTACACAACCAATTTATTGTCTTTTACCACAGTGAGAAAATCTACCAGAGGCAAAAAAGTGGGCGCAAAAAACAGCATAGAAGAAGAAAAGGAGGCACTTGATGTCTCCTCGTCATCAGACAAAAATCCATCTACGTTATCAAGTGAAGTTCCGCCAGAGGTCCAGGAGAAAGAGGAGGAAGAAGTGGAAGCAGCGAGACGAGCCGACATCGATGCTGCCTCTGCTGGGCAGGAGACACAGCCAGAGGTCCCTGAAGACCAAACTACTGAGGAGTGTGTGGAGGAAGGAGAGGAAGAGAAGGAAGGATGGAGCAGGGTGGACATTAAAGGTACAGAGAGCTGAAAGAAGGAGCGACTGAGGTCATTTCAGTCAGATCTTGCTGTGTGGTCGTCAGGGCATTAATTATTATTATCTATTTTTCTTTCTCTTCTTTAGCTGTGAGTAAAGGCAGGAGGGAACTGGTCGGACCTGAAGCAAAGAGGGCTCGTTCTCAGTCTCCATGTGTCTCTGCTGACTTCAAACTGCCGCCGTTCAAACCCAACAACCCCCTCGGTGAGACACACACTTTAACATACTCCCATTTATTTTCAAACACAACACAGGATGCAAATGTGTTTTTCTCCTGTTTCACTCTCACTGTCTCCCCCTACAGGTCAGGAGTTTGTGGTCCCTAAATCAGGGTATTTCTGCAACCTCTGCTCTGTTTTCTACCTGAACGAGAGCACCGCCAAGGACGCACACTGCAGCAGCCAGAGACACTACAACAACCTGGAGGTACGCACAAACACCTGCACGACATTTAAACACACAAGAACACACAGTTGGCCTCACGTTGTTCGTGTTCTCCCTCTTCTGTTTTCAGAAACATTATCAGAAGCTGGAACAGGAACCATCACGAAGTTCTAAAGGCTCCGTTTCTGATTGATCCTGACTTCATCTACTGATTTTTGTTAACTGTACAAAGCTTGGAAAATTAATGAATTGCTTTCTGTAAATGATCAATTACACAGCTACAGTGAAACCTGATAAATATTTTAGCATGAATTGTCTCATTGGGATTCATGAGCCCAGAGCTGCAGTTACAAGTTCATTCAATTACGGTTACATATTAAATGAATTAATCACTGGAAGTCTGTAGGGACGTTTCCTGTTTATATTTTTATTTCAGTGGAAAACACCATTAAAAATGTTACAAGTGTAGAAGAAGACAGGTGACATGGCTGAAGAAATTAAAACGTCTGATCTCTAAACTAAGGAGACAGAAATCTCACATTTCAATTTAATCTGTATGTGTACATGTTGTGAATTCCTCATATCCATGTTTGCTACCGTGTGTGTTTTGTTATACTTTGTTCTCATAAATTCAATTAAATATTAGTAAAAAACATTTTTGAAAAAACAGAAATGTCTCACGTCTTTCATGACTGGAGAATCAGCGCCACCAGCTGTTCATCTCGATGTGTCCACCTGTTGGGGAAACAGCTGAAATGGCTGCGACATAATGCTTTGGGGAAACTGTGACCATTCACGTTACATCGACAAAATGTGCTGTTTTTCTACCTTCTAACAGGCATCAGACCAGTCTGATATTCCTCACCTATCAGAATGGCTTACCACTATCAAAGCAGGTAAAAATACAGCAACACTTTCTGTAAGGTAGAAACTATTCATCCGAATGAGAGCTGGGTGCAGTATGTGCTGGGCAAGGATGAGGACCTGGGTGTCTTGACCCTGGCTTCGCAGACTGGCCCTGGTGCGGGAGGTGGTGAGGTACCATCTAGACATAGTTGGGCTCACCTCCATGTACAGTTGTTGGTTCTGGAACCAAACTCCCGGAGAAAGGCTCCTTTTCCAGAGTTGCCCAGGGTGAAAGGTGCTAGACAAGTGTGGGGATACTCACAACCCGTCCCCCGAGTATTCCCCGAGAAACGAGAGGGTAGCCTTTAAGTCCCTGAGAAGAACTATAAAGTCACCAGATGGAACAGTTTCCAGGACACCATCCAAGGACTCCAAGAGGACTGGGAACTCCGAGCTGCTGTTGGTACATAAGCACGAACAACGGTTAGAACCTTTCCCACTTGCGACTTACAGTCGCTCAAACACTTACGTCCAAGTGGGCCATGTTCAAAGCCTCCATTGTAGAGGCGACTGCTTGGAGCTGTGGTCAGAGGTCACTGCTGCCTATTGTGGCAACAACCTAAGAACCTGCTGGTGGACACTAGTGATAAGGGAAGCCATCAAGCTGAAGGCGGCCTTTCGGGCTTGGTTCAGAGGGCGGCTGTAGCTCAGTGGGTAGAGCAGACCGACCAGTGTTCAGGAGGTTGCTGGTTCGAATCCCGTACCAGGGCAGAGCTGAGCTACATCAAGTACATCAAGCTCAAGTATCCTGAGCATCAAGTACATCAAGCTCAAGTATCCTTGAGCAAGATACTGAACCCCAAAATCACTCCTGATGTACAGTTGGCACCTTACAGGGGACCCCATGGGTCTTCAAAGTCAGCAGACAGGTACCAGGAGTCGAGAAGCACCAGCAGTCGCTGGAGCAAAAACCCAGATGTGGGAGAAGTTTGGCAAGGCCGTGGAGACGGACTCAGTTGAGTTGGATAACATTTAATGGGTCAAGTTACTGTTATTAGGTTATTGTATAATTTATATCATTCACACAAAAAAAGGCCCAGCAATTACTATATTTTAACCAAATATTCAAACTTTATTTGCACATTTTCTTACATAGAAAATAAAATAAAGAGATCCTCATGATCTATTCATATTAGATATCTTTTAACAGATACATAACTCTGTGGTCCTCACCTGTCAAACAAAACAGTTATAAAAACAGTCAAAGTTATAAATCTTCTTTAACATGATTAGTGTAAGGGGTAGCAATATTTTAGATTTTCAGTTGAACTCAAAAATAAAGAAAGAAACATTAACATAGAGCAGCTTCATTTCTGGCACAGGTGGTTCAATAAATCAATGTTTTTTTTTAGGTATATGTTGTTGTTCTAACCAACTTTAGCAGAACCGTAACAAGATTGTAATAAAACCTGCATGATTTTAGCCAGATTTTCACTTTTCACATTTTCAACAAAAATATATAAAATTCAGTCGCTGAGGTCGGGATCAATCACAGACAGAACTTCTTGTCAAACTTGTTTTTCTTGCTATTTGTCGTTCCTGTTCCAGCTTCTGATAATGTTTCTGAAAACAGAAGAGGGAGAACACAAACAACGTGAGGCCAACTGTGTGTTCTTGTGTGTTTAAATGTCGTGCAGGTGTTTGTGCGTACCTGCAGGTTGTCGTAGTGTCGCCGGCTGCTGCAGTGTGCGTCCTTGGCGCTGCTCTCGTTCAGGTAGAAAACAGAGCAGAGGTTGCAGAAATACCCTGATTTAGGGACCACAAACTCCTGACCTGTAGGGGGAGACAGTGAGAGTGAAACAGGAGAAAACAAAACATTTGCATTTTGTGTTTTTGAATAAAAAGTGTTAGTGTTGGTGTGTGTCTCACCTCGAGGATTGTTCCGTTTGATTGCCGGCTGTTTGGAGTCAGCAGAGACACAAGGAGACTGGGAACGTGATCTCTTTGCTTCAAGTCCGACAAGCTCCCTCCTGCCTTTACTCACAGCTAAAGAAGAGAAAGAAACAATAATCCATAATCCAAAGATCGGATCAAAAATAAATGACCTCAGTTGCTCCTTCTTTCCTTCTACCTTTAATGTCTGCCCTGCTGCTCCGTTGCTCCACACATTCCTCCAGTGTCTGGTTCTCACGGTGCTCCGGCTGCAGCTCCTGCCCAGCAGAGGCAGCATCGATATCAGCCTGGCCCGCTGCTTCCTCCTCCATCTCCTCCTCCTCCTCCTTCTTCTTCTGGACGTCACTTGACAACGTGGACGGATCCAATGACGAGGAGGCAGCGAGCGAAGTGGCTAGTGGTACATCAG
Source organism: Lagodon rhomboides (assembly GCA_039737535.1). Lineage (NCBI taxonomy): Eukaryota > Metazoa > Chordata > Actinopteri > Spariformes > Sparidae > Lagodon > Lagodon rhomboides. Next base: position 21,275,149 of record CM077806.1, read on the forward strand.
TTGGTTCCTTTTCTTTACTCAGGTCTTTTTCGCTCACTTTTTTCCCTCTGTTGGATTTTCTCGCTGTGGTGAAAGACATTGAATTGGTAAACAAGAACTTTATGAAATGACAAGATTGTATAAAATATGTTTGTGTGTTACCAGGGGTCGGTCTGGTTCTCTTCTTGGCTTGGCCACTTGTCCTGGTTGTTACCACTTCCTTTTCCTCCTCTTCCTCCACCTCTCCCACCTCGTCTACTGTCACAAAGTTCATACTTTCCTCTAAAACAGGACAAATAAAACAAAAACTGTTCAGATTTTTCTTGCTGGCCTCAGCTGCACCATTGTTTTTTTTGTACATGTGTCTCTCTGTGTCTCAAGACAAAAGGCCAGAATCACAAGACTAACTTGGGTGGAGCCATCATCAAAATCATTGTCTACATTGTAAGTATAAAACTTACATACCTGTTTAAGTACATTTTTCTGCGTAGACAGAATAACACACACCTGTGTCATCATCACGTTTGCGTTCAGCAGATCTTGAGGTTTTCTCCGCTTGCTCTTCATCCACGCTCTCATCTTCATCACCGCCTGCTTCATCTAAAGTCACCAAAGTCTAAAGACAGACAAAAGTGATGATCGGCATCGGTGTTTCTCTGTTTGGGTCTTACAGTCCTTCATAGTAATTTCCTCATGGCACAATAAAATGTTGATGTGTTCAGATCTGAATCTTTACCTCTGGGTTGAAGGAATCCACTGATTCGTCCTCCTGGAGGAGTAGGCGGGTCTCCAGTGTAGACTGCTCCGCTTTAACATCCTCATCCTCTTCTTCTTCTTCTTCTTCGTCTACGAACTCATCCAGAGTGACGAATGTCTGCAGCTCTTCCTCCAAGAACTCCCGTTCCCTCTCTCGGCTCTCCGGAGGTCTTTCCCCGCTGGTCTCATCTGACCCCACCTCATCCAGAGTCACCAGGTCCATGGTGACCGCCTCCACCTTCTCCTCATTTTCCCTCCCCCTCTCCTTGGACCTCCTTGTTCGTCCACAGCTGCTACCTCCTCCTTTGCTGCTGCTGCTCCGGCTCCTTCGCTCCCTCTCCTCCCTCTCCCTGGTCCTCCTCGTTTCCCTCTCCTTGGTGATCTGCTTCTCTCTTGCGGCGTCTTGCCTCTTCCTCAGCTCTTCCTCCTCTGCTGTGTCGTCAGGGTAATCCTCCTCATCCTCGCTCACTTCGTCCAGGTTCTCCAGAGTGCTCGTTGTGTCATTTTTCTCGGCTGATTTTGGTTTATTCTCTGCTCCTGGTATCTCAGTATCACTTTGGGACTTTGAAGGTGATTGGTCCTCTTTCTTTATGTCTGTACTCTTCTCATTTCTTGAGCCAGACTCTTCAGAAACTGGTAAATTATCTTTTCCCTCCGCTGAATCTTCAACTAACTCATACAGACCGTCCTCCTCAATGCTCACCTTTTCAAATGCTTCCTCAGCTGTCGTACCACGTGTTGGTGTGTCTCCTTTTACAGCTGATTCCCCTTCTTCTGCCTCATTGTTACTTTTTTCCTTCCTCTCTCCATCGGACTGCTCTTCTTCATCGTCTTCCACAGAATCTACGATCTGATACATGGGCTCTTCTTCTTCCTCATTTCTGGTTGATACTGAGAGATATCCTTTACTGGAACTCTCAGAGTGTCCTGATGGGGGCTGATCGTCGGTGGTGTCCTCCTCCACAGAATCAAGAATCTGATATGTTGCCTCTTCTTCCTCTGCCACTTTTTCAGAAGCATCTCTGTCACCTTTCTTTAATGTGAGTGGTGTCTTTTACAGTTGTTTTAACCTCTTTCTTTGGTCTTCCCCTTCTTCCTTTTCTTCCTCTAGCGGGCCGATCATCCTTCACAACCTCGTCCTCCACAGAGTCCAATATTTCATAGGTACCATCGTCCTCACTTACCTCTCTGATGCCACTCTTCTTTGTTGGAGAGGCTTTCTCTTCTTTCTTTAATGTTTCTTCCCTTCGTTCCTGTGACTGACCAGCAGGAGTGTGCCTCCTTCTCGTTGGGGTGTCCTCTTTGTTTGTTTTCTCACTGGAAGCATCTTTCTTACTTGTTCTTTCCCTTCGTCCTCTCGTAGATCTTGTTGTGACGGCTGGTTCCTCCTCGGCAGTCTCTTCCTCGACAGAGTCTAAAATCTCGTATGTAGCCTCTTCGTCCCTGACAGGTCTTTCAGACACTTCTGTAGGTTTTGATGACATTTTATCCTCCGTCTTCCCTCTTGCACTCCTTCTTCGACCAGACCTTTCTGGGGTGGCAGCATCTTGAACGGGTTCGTCTTCAACAGAATCTACTATCTCAAACATCATCTCCTCAGGGGCCTCTTTGTCTTTTTTAGAGACTCCTGCAGTGGTGTCCATCTTTGTCCGTGTCTCATATTTTTTAACCGCCTTGTCATGTTTCTTTGGAGATTTCTCCTTCTCTTCAGTTTTAGATGCTGTGGCTGTGCGGCCACTCCTCCTTGAAGGTCCATCTTTTCTAGCAGCTGCCTCCCCTTTCCTGGTCCTTTTTTCCTTGTTGTCAGTCTCTGGCTGATTCTCTGTAGTCGTTGGCTGATCTTCTAAAGAATCAATTACCTGGAATGTGTCCTCCTCTTGTTCTATGGGTCCAATGTCTTCTTTGGATTTCTGTTCAAAGGGATCTTCAGGTTGTTGGTGATCATTGTCTGTTGCAGTCTGATCATCAATTGAATCCAATATCTCAAAGATTTCTTGGTCGGTATCAATGTCAGCATATTCAAAATTGTCTCTATTGTCATGGTCTTCATTTGGGAGTCGACCATGAGAATTTTCTACATCTTCAGGGACTTCTCTTTGGTCACTATTCTTTCCATGTTCTTTCTCCCTTTGAGCTTGTTTGCTATCTGTGTCTAACACTTGGAAATTATCTTTGTCATTTGTCTCCTTATCTTTACCTGCTGCATCTTTAACTGTAGCTTTGTAGACTAGTGGACCTGCATCTTCCTTAGATGGTTGCTTTACTCTGGAACCATCATCTTGGACCGGATGACTGTCCTCTTGACCTGTTTCTGCTTGGTCTTCGGTAACACTGTCTAGCACTTGGAAAGAACCGTCCATTTCCATTTCATTATCATCCTCTGTGCAGGCTCTGCCTTCATCGGTGAAACTGTCCAAGACCTGATAGCTTTCCTCACGCAACGTCTGGTCTTCCTCAGGTACAGCTGGATGGGTTTCAGAGCTGCAACCTCTGTCCCAATCATCTATCTGTTTATCTGTTTGATCATGGAGTGAATCCTCCTCCTTCTCTGTGTGTTTGTAGACATCATCTTCATTCACTTCCTCTTTTCTTTTCCTCTGGTCTTTGGTTGTACTGACATCAACATCAACATCAACCTCCAGACTCTGGGTTTGTCCCTGTGATGATGGATGCATCTCTGATGATGTTTCTACTTTTGTCTCTGACTCGACAGTTTTTGCAGCACTGCCCTCTTCTGACACTTTGTGGTCAGACTTTGCCACTGCGCCCTCTGTGGCTTTTGCTTCTTCTCCAAGCAGCTCAAGATGAGTCTCTATCGATGCCTCGACAGCTGGTGCTGTTGTTAAATTTTCCTTTTCACTTTCAGTGGAAGGTGAGCGAGTACAACAACCTGCAGATGTGGTATTTGATGCTTTGGTTGGAGAGTTTGTCTCGCTCTGTTGTGTTTTCTGACCAGGGGAGGAAGGGGCTTCAGTAGATAGTGGAGAAGACGAGGAGGAGGGCTCACTGACACTAGCAGAGATCTGTTTGCCAGCAGGCGGCCTCTCTATTCTCGCTCTTGAGGATGAAGAGGAGCTGTGAGGCTCAGGGCTCAAGACTTTCATGTCACCAGCAAATTCATCAGTGACAGAGTCACACATGAATGATTTTTTCTCATCAGAAAGGCAGGTATCAGGAAGACCACCATCTGTAAAGTCTACTTGACCCTGAGTGGAGAACAAAGAATGAATCAATAACTAAAACAACAAACAACAAACCAATTGCTTTATCCACCTGATTTGACACTATCATTCTACTACTCCTTCCCTGAGATTAAAAAGGAGCTCAGTCAACATTTAGACATTGACGGTGATGTTGTCGCTGTTATTGACCTCTTTCCTGAGGTCCACGAAACCGTTTGTTCATTTACTTCACCATTGTTGTACAAAATGGTTCTCTAAAACTGACTTGTTCTACCGTAGTGCATGAACTTATCAATCGCCCCTTGTGTACATATCTCAAATCAGTTTTCATTTATGTTGAAATATTGGTTACACAGAGTTCCTGCAGTGTGGCTTTGGTTTGGCTCAGGTTTCAAGTCACCAAAAGATTAAATAAGAAATAAGGTATCCAGCTTTTACCTTATAATACCTCCTATAAGCCAACAATCACATACTAAAATAAATATTATGTTCCATAAGGACATTTTGGTACATCTTAATGCTTATTTGTGCATCATCTGCAAAAACGGAGGTAGGTCTTATTCTCCTGACATAGCCATCGACTACCTTCTAGTTTAATTTATATCTTAAGGAAGAACCAAATGTGTAAATACTGTTGTACTGCAAGTTTTTAGAGGAAACCTACTTTTGCTGAGGTGCAGTCTCTCCAGTTAAGGCACGCTGTGAAAGACAGAAAAAGAAGGTCAAATTTGGATCACATATGATTTGTGACAACAAACAGCGACTCTTTCCTGGATTTCTTACCTTCTTTGTTTTGAGGAATGTTTTTTTCTACCATCTTCCCAACGATCAGAGGTGTAACTGCTGCATCTGTTGACTTGGATGTGACGGGTGAATCCTTGGCTAGGATAAAAAAAAAAAGAAGAAGGATGTTTTACAACTGTTATACAAATTCAAGCATTTTCAATTCAAACGAAATTATGTTTTGAAGCGTGGTTATCCAAAGAAAACATGTTTCTTTAAATCTGGCAATTTTGAATTCGTCTGACAGGACGCATGGACTGAAGGATCAAGTGTTCAGTCAAAGCTTGAGAAAATTCTACTCTAATTCTACATTCTTGTGCGTTTCCTAAAACAAAGACTTACGTAGTGGTGCGGTATCGTGACTGTTTGGTATTTTCAGCCTGTGGACTTGGTGTCTACAGGGTTGTTTGAGGAGACTGTACCAAACATCAAACCGATCAGCATCATGAATGGACTCAAACTCTATGAACACCTGGAACACACAAGCACACACATATGTGACAGGTGAGACTAACAGGAAGTATTTTCAAAAGCAACTTAAACATGCATACTTGTGGTTGTTTATACCTTGTTGAGGAGAGGCAGGTAGTTCCTGACGGAGCCGAAGTTTTCCAGGGCTTTCCTGACGTGGTTGGCCTCGCTCTTTGAAATGTTGTTGATGACGAATACCTTCTCTCCATCATCAACCACAGGCTGCGTCCAGAACAGGAAGTGAACATCCAGACCAACAAATTAACAAGAGGACAGACTCTCAATGTCAGAGCTTATTTTAAAATCAAAGTAGGAAAAATGGAAAATGGAGATGGAGCAAAATTTAAAGCACTTTTTAATGAGGAGGAATCAAGTGTGTGTGAACATTACTTACAGACTCCATCAGCTCCATCAGGGATTTATAAAACCCAAGCTAAAACAGAAAGATAAAAGTAGGCAGTGTTAAAACACTAAGACAGGCTACTTTTCCACAAAACACCAGACTCAGTGTGTGAAATGTGTGTCTCTCTGTTGAGTGTGTCCTTACTGGTGTCTCCGCACTGAAGCTGGACACAACATGGAAATGGATTTTAAACCGTTTGAAAAACATGCCATTTTTCCCCTTGACTTCCATTATTTTGCGCACAGCCCCCGCTGTTGGCATCTGGACGAAGGCCTGAGAAGTAAACAAAAGATTAATGCAGCTTTGTATGTACTTGTTTTAGCATTTCACATCTTTCAGTGTGGTTAAAATAAGTCTGGTGAGCATCATATACACACAAAATCTATAATAGTGATTTGTAAAAATGACCTTAAAAACAAATTCAAATGTTACACAGCTCGTCTTACAGCAGTGTATTTATAACCTGGTGCTTACCACGCATGACTCAGGAACAACATAGATGTTGCCAGTTTTATGTTGAAACCCCATCGGAATGAGCAGCTTGGTGATGTTATCCTCTGTGTAGTAGCCATCGTGGTACTTCGGCAGTCCAGTTATGAGCAACAGCTTCTTGTCATTCATAGAAGTCTGGTTTAAAATAAAGACAGAGAGGGTGAGAGGAATAATAGTGTATGCTGCAGGTCTGACAATACTGATTGAAACTGCCTCCTGCAGTACAATCTGATGTCAGAACCATCACAATTTTAGTGTGTTACATCTGTCAAAAGCTCGCAATCACATACAAAAACACTGAACTGTCTATGGAAGGCAAGAAAAAATATTTAAGGGTTTTTGAATGCTTATTAATTTGAGGGAACGAATGATAGTAGGTCTCGTTCTCTTTTTATAAAAACAAACTGAGTTCACTTCATATCTTTACAAAAGCTACATGTGTAAATACTCTAGAAGATCATATAGGTGATTTGAGGAAACCTACTTTTCGGTCGTGGTCGTTTTCCCAGTTGAGGCACTCTGTGAAAGAGAGACAAAGAAAATGTTAAAAGAAAAGAAAAAAAAAGCACAAATGGAAAAAAGATTAAGATAAAGGTATAACCACAGTCTCTTTCTTGGATTTCTTACCTATTTTGTTTGGATCCAGGTGTTTTTCTACCATCTCCCCAACAGTCAGAGGATTAACTTCAATAGTAGTCTGGGGGGTAACTTCAATAGTAGTCTGGGGGGTAACTTCAATAGTAGTCTGGGGGGTAACTTCAATAGTAGTCTGGGGGGTAACTTCAATAGTAGTCTGGGGGGTAACTTCAATAGTAGTCTGTGGGGTAACTTCAATAGTAGTCTGGGGGGTAACTTCAATAGTAGTCTGGGGGGTAACTTCAATAGTAGTCTGGGGGGTAACTTCAATAGTAGTCTGGGGGGTAACTTCAATAGTAGTCTGGGGGGTAACTTCAATAGTAGTCTGGGGGGTAACTTCAATAGTAGTCTGGGGGGTAACTTCAATAGTAGTCTGGGGGTAACTTCAGACTCTGCCGGTTGCTTTTCGCTCACTGCTGCAGCTTCTGGCTCAGTTGTGACAGGTTCATCCTTTGCTGATGCTGCATCTGTTTGGCTCTTCACTGTAGTCTCAGGATCTACGAAAGATCAAATCTAATTAAGAATAATAACAGTATTTTATTTTATTTTATCAGTCTTCCCTCTCCCCACACTTACGTATTAGTGTACAGCTGCTGTCTGGTGTTTGCAGCCGGTGGACTTCATGTCCAAACTGTTGTTGGACTGGACTGTACCAAGCTTGAAACCGATCAGCATCTTGAACAGACTCAAACTCTATAAACACCTGAAACACACAAGCACACACATACATGACGAGGAAGAGGAAGTCTGTTCTAACACTACTGAAACGCTTGTGTTTTGTACTACCTTGTTGAGGAGAGGCAGGTAGTTCCTCAACGAATATATTTCTTTCAGAGCTTCTCTGAGGTTCCGGGTGTCACCCGGTGAAATGTTGTTGATGAAGATTGTTCTCTGACCATCATCAACCACAGGCTGCATCAAGGACAGGAAGTGAACACCCAAACCAAAGAGTTAACAAGATGACACAAACAACTGCACTGCTTGTTACACATGCCATGTATGTACATATGTAGGTGTGTATGGATGGACATCTTCTCCCCTTATGTGCAGAGATTTCCAGAGATTTTTTGACGTTTTTAATTCCTTTAGGAAACTTAATATTTCTTGAGAAACATTGTCCTTTTTTTAAATGACTTTAAATGGCTTAATTTGAAGCAATGCGTGACAGGACACTGAGATAAAGAGAGAGGGGTTAACATGCAGGGCTACAGGCTAGAAACCGAACCCTGGGCCCCTTTCATCAACCGGGCCACCAGGGCGCCCCAAGAAACGTTGTTCTAAAAACTGTTCTTAAACACCAGTATGCATCCAGAACCAACATATCCACAGAGGATGTCATATCCACTGCCTTCCACTCAGTATGTACACACCTTGAGAATAAGGACCGTACTTAAAAAGCATTCAAATCAGATTAATTTCACAACCCTAGGTTAGGGCTAGGGGATGAACATTTCACCTTTATATTGGAAATTGGAGATCTATTACTTGGTAGAAACCATGTGTGTGTTGGTGTGTGTGTACTACTTACAGACTTCATCAGCTCCATCAGCGATTTATAAAAACCAAGCTAAAACAGAAACAGAGTAGGTTTTGTTAAAATGTAAAGATACTAGTGAGAGGAGATACAATACAGGTCAAAATCAGTTTTACACAATCTGCTCCTTTTAATAAACATGCATGGTTTTCATTTGAAATGTTAATGTCTGCGCTTGTTGGCTCTTGAACATAATGGACATCTATAAAAAAAAAAACGTGTCATGTACATGCTCACCGGTTTCATTTCAAAGCCTTGGCTTAGAACACGGAAACAGAGTCGAGACCCTTTGAAAAAAACTTTTTTGTTTTCGGCATTCGGTTCTTCACGTTCTAACACTTCTGTTGGCATCTTGATGAAGGCCTGAAAGGAAAACCAGAAACAAAAATGGGTTACTTTTATTCAATCTTTAAAAATAATTTTTAAATAGAATTAATCTTCCAATGTGGTTAAAATCAGTCTCATACGGGTATCAAGACTCCAGAACCAAGATGTGATTTCACAAGGCAATGAAACTTAAAATGTTGCATAACTGACCATTCAAAGACTTGAACACTGGATTACTAAACCAAACTAATGCAGATTTATAAAACTGGTGTGTACCAGGCCTTTCTGAGGAATGACATAGATTTTGTCATATTCGTATTTAAATCCCAGTGGCATGAGCAGCTTGGCAAGGTCATCCTCCGTGTAGCAGCCGTCATCATACGCCGGCAGTCTACTGATGAGAAACTGCTGATCTTGAAGACGATAAAACTGCAAAAAAAATTAAAGAAAATGGTTTAAGTTTGTCATTCAAGATTAGACAAGTAAACTCCATTCTATTTCTGTTTTTCATCAACACACTCGTTAACAAATGTTAAATCAGGAAAATATAAAACTTACAATTGTTACAACAATACACTTGTCAAAACAGTTTGAGAACTATTTTACAGAATTATCTCCAACTTTAATTTATATCTTTCAGAAAACTTCATGTATAAATACTGTCGAACTTTGTACAAGTGATTTGACTTACATTTGGTGGGAAGGAGAGGCTGAATGATGCTGCAGAAGAGAGAAATGGAATGTTTAAAGAGAAAAGAGAGAGAGGGAGAGAGAGAACTGTTATGAAAATTAACAGCATGAAGTGCAGACATTTGTGAGAAACAGTCTCTTTCATGGATCTCTTACGTATCATTGTAAGAAACAGGTGGTTTTCTAGCCTCTCCCCAATGGTCAGGCCGACTGGTGCTGCAACCATCTGTGACTTCATTGCAGTCACAGGATCTTTAAAGAAGATGAACAGAAGTACTTCTTAATCGAGAATAATGTTCTCTGTAACTGTACATATTGTTTGTAACGACAGGCTTGCAGGTTAGATGGAGGAGCTGTAAATAATCCTATGTAAACATTTTTTTTACAAGTTTAGTTCTTTTCAATTGAAAACTAAATTAAACAACCCTTATTCCAAAACAGTTGGGACATTCTGATTAAGATGTTCAACATTTTTTACAATCCACACATGCCACATTTAAACTGACTTCGCCATCCATCCGATTTCCAACATACCATTTTGCTTCATTTCTGTTTCTGTTGAAAGAGTCTCACTGGTTGTCGGTGGAGTCCCACAAGGTTCGTCTACTGAATTTTCTGGTATAGCACCTGTAGTTGATGTTTCTTCCCCTTTGCCATCAGCACCACTTCCATCTTCCATGGGCTCTGCCGCCGGTTCCCCAAGCTGCAAAGGTTCTGTGTCTTCAGCATCATTGGATTTGTCATGTTCTGCGAGATTACTAGGCTCAAAAACGGTCACCAGATGTTTTAACTTTCTTGCTTTCACCGTTTGAGATGTCCGTTTGGTTATGATGCTTTTCACTTTGAGGCCCGAGACTTGTTGTGAGTTAATGACAGGTGTTTGTGCTTTAACTGAGCCTACAGTTGGAATCTTCTGATTGAGAGGTTTGCATGTCGTAGCTGTTTGGGCTCCAGAGGTTGAAGGTCTGAGTGAACAGTAAAGTACAGGCACTTTAGGTGTAGGGAGAAGAACCTTTCTAAAGGTAAGGGCGGTTGTGGCGGCTCCGACACGTTTTCTGTAAACATAATAGAGTAATATTGGTCACGATCAATGAAAAAGCTCAAGGTCAAGTTTTTTTAAATTCTTGCCTATATGATAAAACCGCAGTAACAGCAATCATAGCCACTTCTGAATGTATGAATTGCTCGTTAGTAAGATCCTAATCTAAAAACAAACACTTTTTTTCTTACTGAACACACAAATTCAGAAAGCAACTGAATCTTTACACTGATACACTGACAAAACAAGATACGGTACAATGATCCATCTCTGTTAAAAAGAGGTCTGTGTGAAACATATCTTACTTCTTAGGAGGCCTCTTCGTAGAAACAGTCGACTGTAAACAAATTGAGATTTGTTGTGTTAGATTAATCTGATAATTGACAGCTTGACCACACCACAGCAGACAATTAGACAATCAGAACAAAAATAGAGAGAAAAACACAAACTTAGACCAAATAAAACTACTGTATCGAGTTGTCTTCTAAAGTTGTGAGAAAGAAAAATATGTACTGTGTTTAAAATGTCCATACAGTTAAATGTAATTTAATGTTTAGGCTTTGATCAAAGCTTTATGTGGATATGGTTTTTCAGAAGAGAATGACATAAATACACAAAAATGGGCAGGAGAAAGACAAGTTTACAAGATGATAAAATGGTTGCCAAATTTTCCTGGTATACAGGTATACAAACACCAACCTTAGTTTTTGTGGCAGAACTTGTCACACTCTTCTTCAGGCCGGGCTTTCCTTTAGAGGACTTTGCAGTAGACTTTTTCTTTGCTGTAGAGGAGGATGAGGAAGAGGAGGAGTTCATCTTGGCCAGCTCCGCAAGTAAAGCAGGGGCCAGAGTTCTGACCATGGCCTCCAGGTCAGACTGTGTTGACAGAGAACGGACCGCTAGGGAGACCGAGAAGGAAAAGGCGTCATAAAAAATTGCAGCGTTTTGGTGGTACCAAGTCTCTATTATAAGAGGAACAAAAGAAAAAAAAACCTTCTAATATCATAAGGCGTCTAAGCTGTTAACTTCACAAGCTTTTCGGTTGGTAAGGTTTCCTTCGTTAAAAAATAATTTGGTCAAGATGACTGATATTTTCTTTATCATATTATAGTAGTGAAGTGTAGTAAATTCCTTTCTTGCCATTTAACATCAACTTTTAAGAACAAGAAGAAGAATCTTTATATATCAAATACAATCATACAATGTAGTGAAATTGGTTCTCTGCATTAACCCATCTCAGAGGAGCAGTGGGCAGTCAGCGTACAACACCCAGAGGAAACCAATGCGAGCATGGGGAGAAGTCGTAAACTCTATATAAAAGGCCCTGCCCAAGCCTGGATTTGAACCACCAGGACCATCTTGCTGTTAGGCAACAGTGCAAAGCAATGTGCCACCGAATACTGCAGAATATGCAATTATTAAACTCTTTCATGTTGGCAATCGTTTTAGGCAAATGTCAACCATGGCAGTGGCCCCCCCAAGCAGGACAATGTGCCTTGCCACATGACAAAAACTGCTCAGGAGTAGCCTGAGGAACATTTCAGAGCTCACAGTGTGGAACTGGCCTCCAAATGCCCAAGATCTCAATTGGACCAAGCACCCAGAACAAGTTCAATCCATTGAGGCCCTGCAATGCAACCCACAGGACTCAAAGGATCTGCCACCAACTCCCTGGAGCCACACACATCAGGGGTCTTGTGTTACCTCAGAGCCAAGTCTAATCTACAGTGGGTCCTCCAAGGATTGGACATCCAGCAAAAGACCAGATGCTTGACCAGATTGGAATCTGGGAAATCTGGAGTCCACGTTAATGCCTTGAGCTATTTGTCAAATCCTTAGGCCATTCCTGAGCGGTCCAGTTCCATGTATTTTGGTGTCACAGTGTTTAGGTTGGTGGTGCCTTTCAAGTGGCAACCACATAAATGCCAGGAAACAAGGTTTCCCAGCAGAACATTTCATTGTCTGAAAACGATCAATAATATTCCCTTCAACTATCGGTAACAATGTTGTGGCTTGATCAGAAAGATGCATGATTAAAAGCGTGAAGGTCTTAAAATGGTTGAAATTTCTCAAACCTGATTTTTTCAGTAGTTTCTTAGCCAGCATTTTTACACTGCTTGACTTTTTTTGTTGAGGGGTAGATCCTTCTCTGGATGATTGGCGCTCACGGCTCCCCCTTGGTGGCGAATGTCTCTCTTCAATCCTCCCTGGTGGCGAATGTCTCTCATCACTCCTCCTTGGTGGAAATCGTCTCTGGGTAACCCTCCTTGGTGGCGATTGTCTCTCGTCAACAGTTCTTGGTGGTGATTGTCTCTCGTCAACTCTCCTTGGTGGCGATCGTCTCTCCTCACCCCTCCTTGGTGGCGATCGTCTCTCCTCACCCCTCCTTGGTGGCGATCGTCTCTCCTCACCCCTCCTTGGGGGCGATCGTCTCTCGTCAACCTTCCTTGGGGGCGATCGTCTCTTCTCATATCTCCTTGGGGATGATAGTCTCTCTTTATATCTCTTTGGTGACAATCGTCTTTCAAGGCTCCTTGGAGATGATCGCCAAGGGGAGTGAGAACGAGACCGAGACCTGGTGAAAGTATGGTAACAAGCATTTTATGAATCAATTAATTGAAAAATACTTGTTACTGATCATTTAAAAACCTGGTGGTGAGAGGTATCTGTTCTATTCACCTATGTTATTCCTCATAACAGAATTTATGTGTGACAGACCTGCGCGTGTATCTGGACCTTTGTGGCGATCGTGATGGGCTACTGCGTTTCTCCCTTCTACCCTCCGAGGCATAATGGTGAGGGGGGCTGGACGAGCGGGAGTGAGAATCAGAATGGGAACGAGAGCGACTCCCATGCCTGTCTCTCGGGCGACGATGCTGGGAAGTCGATGCAGAGGTCGATGCTGAGAGCTTGGCATCTTTACCTGCAGCCCTAAAGACAGCAATGCACAAAAAAAGCAAGGTGAATGATGGGAAAGGAAAAATGTGTGTGATCTTATGACCACTGTGATATAAAACTGAAGTTTGCCTTAAAACAGGCAGACAATACTTTCTTTGAACCGTCACTGGACAACTAACAACTAATGTTGTGGTCCATCAACTGATCTCCATTGCATTGCATGAAGGTGGCCAGTTCTGGTCACATTTAAAAGGCAGACTTAAACGTGTAGTCTGATTTTACACAACATGCAAAATCAATATAAAAAGTGTCTCCTAACGAAATTTACCTGGGCGCAACTGCTATCTCCCCATCCCAGTCAGGGTATCTGTGGAAAAAAGAACAATACAAACACAACTTATAAAAGAGCAAAAAAGCCACATTCTGTTGTGAAAGTCAAAAACAGTAGTATTTAGATGGTGATTCTAAAAGTCAATTGACATAAGACAAATTGGATCACTCTGCAGAACTCAACTATGAAATAACAACAGGAGATTTTTTGAAGAACACGCTCAAACATTTTACGAAGACTGTTCCAAGTTCCACTATCCTTCCAACAATAGGGGTTTTAGTAGGCAATGAGCTATGCAATCACTTTTTCTGTCCATTGTTTCCACAACAGAATTTTGGCACATCTATGGTGGATAAGTCCACAAAAGTATTATATTGAATATAAAAAAAAATATTTGTGATAAACAAGGTCTTTAGAAGGGGAAGGTAAAAACAAAAAGACTGACTGTTTTCGAAGAAGGGTGCAGCTCTCAAGGTGAAGCTTGGTGTTCTGGTGGGAGATCCAATCCTAATAGTCAGAATAACAGACAAAGCATTTAGATAGGCCTCATTGTCATCAAAACTGCCACCAGCTTCAGTATCTCAACTACTGTTTGTGATTGACAACACAGATATTATATTCTACATTACAGAAGCATTAAAAAGTTCCTTTAATTTCAAAAGTTTACATTCACAAAAGCACAATATAACACATTTGTTTAAATCTTCAGCCAACAGCATTCATCGAAAAAACAAACAACTTTTGCCCCAAGTAAGGAGCAGACAGGGGAAAAAAGTTAAAGCTTAAATCACGGTTTTGCTATTGTAAAAACACTTTACAAGTGGACAAAATCACACAGGTGACACAGTTCATCGTCAACTCCTTCCTCTGTGATCACAGCTGACTTTATAGTCAACTTGAGTTCGAGGGTAACAAGTCCTTATCATGAAATATAAGCAATACAGTAGTGCTAGTTAAAGACATCCAAAAAGTTTGTTTTTTTGATAAGCGATGTCCGTTTCTTCTGGCTAGTGAGGCATCATGACATTTCCTGAGATTAGGTGAAAATCTTTAAGTTCTGCAGAGGTGAAAGGTATGGATAAAGACAAAAAGCTGAGACTCGGAGTATACTCAGGAGATAAAGAAACCAGGGAGGGGAGGAAAAAAATTTTGTGTTTTTTTTTGTTTTTTCAGTCATTGTCCCAAAAGGGGGCAAATAATCAACAGGTCAAAAAAATACAAAATGTCTGCTGAGTCTAGAGTAATTTTAGAAGTGAATAAAGTTCCTTGTTGGGACACAGAAGCACATTAAAATACACAAAACAAAGTTTGTACTGTTACATCAAATGAATTAAAGTAAAGAAAAGCACCACTGACAGCTCTGACAGGGGGAAAAATACACAAAATTATACCTTCAATAACAATTCTAAAAAATAAATGAATAAAACTGAATATACAAAGTGAGATATTCTCCCCCGCCCCACCCATGAAAAAAAAAAAAAAAAAAAACTGGGTCCGAAGAGAAGTTCCCATCTTCTATCATCCTCTGCTGCACAAGTTCTTCAGATTAGCAGATTCTTCCTTGTCACGTCTTCAAAGTGCTTGGGTCAGTTCTCAGTAAAATTTTCAGAATTAACAGAATCTCATCATTTTATATTGCAACAGTCATTAGGCATTGTAAATCTGCATCGGCTATAACACATCAATGACTTCTTCAGGTGAACTAGACAAGGGATTTCTAGACAGGTTTGAAATCATTCAATTCAAATGTAAATCAGCTACTGTAATCCTGAATTACAAACTGAATAACGGAAACATCTGATTTGTGACAAAATGTTTACAATCTCTCACAAAGTTTACCATCAAAGCTTGTTTTTGCAAAATGGTAGACGGCGTAAATTAAGTGACAAGCTCCTTACAAGAATTTCACAACTAATCACAAGTCCATTAGATAACAGAGTATCCTACACAAATCTTTTCAGATAGGTTATTAAACACTTTTGGGGCAGCAGTAGTTCAGTCTATGGGGACTTGACATGGGAACAAGCTGTTGGCCGGCTCAAGTTAACAAAAGTAAGCCTTAATGTTGGATTTTTAAAGAACATTGAATTAATTTATCACAATTCATTACATCCCCACGAAATAAAAAATGAACACTTAAAGTGGACACTTTACAATCAAAAAGAACAACAATTTAGATATTGAAAGAAACAGCTAAAGCTAAAGAGAACAGAGTGCATTCTTCCACTCACCTTCATTTGAGTACATTCTTTGTTACACAGAGAACAGGTATGTGGAAAGATTCTTGGTGAGGCAGCTGCATAGTCCTGCATCATGGCCAGTGTTGGCAGACCCTTGAAGACCGCCACCTTTGCTGGAGGTTGCCAGTGAGTAGTCCGCATCATAGTGGGATTGAAGCTCATCTGGGCTGAGATTGGCTGAGGCAGAACTGGTGGAATAACAATGTGGCGAGGATCACCAGGGATAAACACCGGATGTTGCATGGCGCGTGTGGCATCAGTAATGCCAGGTATGCCAGCACCAGGGGGGTCTGATTTTGACACAGAAAAAAATGGAGGCCATATCACTTGCCCCGCCGGTGAAACCAGCTGCTTCAGCGCCTGCTGCTTCTGTTGCTTTGATTGTTCATCCACTGGCTCCTTCTGCAACTGCTGCTGAGTCTGCTGCTTTTTCATCGGCTCAGCGAATGCTGAACCATGATTTCGGGTTTTACTCTGATCTTTAGTGCCACTGTTGTCATTACTGCCAATGAGCACAAGGCCAGATCGGCCGGGATGCACACCATGTGGTAGATTGGTGGGTGGTTGGGTTTTCGACACTGGCTGGTACTCGGACGTTGGTTCTTTCGAAGAAACAGGTTTGGAAGCTTCAGAACTGACAACTCTGAGGTCTGTGTCTTTCTTTGGCACAGAGAAAAGTTTGAGGAGTGTTTGGAGGGGCTGGCTTGGTTGAGTCTGCAATCGTTGGGTCTGATCATGGCTTGGGGGAGCCACAGATTTCAGTGCTGAACTTGGGGGAGCCACAGATTTCACTGCTGAACTGTTTGAAGAGCTGAGGTTGACAACAGTACTCGCCTGATGACGGGAAGAACCCAAGGCACTGCTTTTCACTTCGGTTGTATGTTTTAGCGGGGGTCCTTGACTGTTTTTGCTAGTATCATAAGTGTCCATCAGCAACATATTTCCACCTCCACCACTGTTTGCTTTACTGCCACTGGTCTGTCCAATCTCATTTCCAACTCCTCCTGTATATCTGCCAGTATGTCCATAGTCAATCACTTTACTTGGCTGGAGAACAGCCGACGTGATTTCTTCCAGGCACATCGCTGACCCTCCAGAAGTGCTCAAAGTGTGACTGTCCATTCCACGCACACTTCTGGTTGGCTGGGGTACAGGGTAAGGTTTTGACTGCCCTGCAGTTGTAGCCCTCTTGGCCTTCTGGATACGGATTTGGCGTAAAATGTATGGCATGTTCTCTCGAGTCATTTGGTCATCAGGGTAGGACATGAGATGTTCCAAGTCCTCTTTTTCAAGTCCAAAGTTTTGAATGATGTTAACAGCGGATTCAGATGTATACTTAGGTTTACTGGACTCCGCAAATTTGTCTGGCACTGGACAGTCATCATCACCTAATCCTGGAATGGACTGCATATCACGCTCGGATGATGAATAAAATTTAGAGTCATCAGCAGTGGGCTTTTTGTAGTTTGACAACCAGTCCCAGGAGCTTCTGCCCATTTCAACATCAGAAGGTCTATGTCCTAGAGAGGAAGAGGCTGAGGACATCGGTTGGGAGGCCATCCTTGCACTTGAGGAGCAAAACTCATTCCTTTGAAGGCCGGTACAACTAGTGCCCTCATCTGTGGACTGATGCATGGGTTTTCCAAGTGGCTTCAACTCCTCTCTGGCTCTGTTAATATGCATCTCAAGAGATCTTTCTCTATTCTCATCCATTATGGCCCTTCTCTGGTCAGGCACATGGTTCATCGACTGAGACATCGGCAATGAGAAAATTCCTCTGGTGTTGTCAGGAATAGCAGAATAAGGTCCAGAAGAACTGAAACTGGACTCAGGTCTAAGAAGAGGAGATGCTCTCCAAGGGTTCGATTCCACCTTCTGACCGTGGAGTTCATACTGCCCCTCAGTAGAACTTTGGTTCTCAAACTCAAAGGGGTCATACAGTTGATTGGACATTGTGTTTGCTGTATGTTAACGAGATTGATGGCTGAGGAGCTGGGGGGGTAGGAGGTGTTGTTGGTTTTTTCGGGAGCAGGTGTGTTGTAGTTGGCTTTAAAGGTTGCTGCCAACAGCGAGAGCTGCCAACAGCTAGAGCTGCCAAAAGCTAGAGCGTTTTTGATCTGCGTCAGTGCTAAGGGCTTTCACTTGAGCAAGCCACAAGAAGACAGCCTGTTGACCAATCAGGAGCAAACTCCCTGTGAGCCCCCCGAATAGACGGCCTGTTTGTCGCCCTAGAACAGGGGAAGTGGCACAACGCTCCAATCGCAAAGAAAAGCTGAAAAGTCAAAAAACAAACGAAGGGGTTATTAGATCTCAGCGTCTTCGATGGGTAAAATCCATTATGTGAAAGGTTGTGTCTTGAGATTCCTCTCTGCTGCCTCCTGTGGATACACATTCACATTCTTTTATTGCCCCTCCTGGTCTTCACTAGCAAGAAAGAAAAAACAACAGAGGAGGCAAAAGCAACAAAGTACAGATAAAGAGATAACAATATACACAATGTTTTGCAACAGCAACAGGCTAGTCATGCAAAATAATGTGTAACTTAAGTATAGGGTCTGATATGAACACCCAAGTGAAAGTGTGGGTAGGTGTTAGGGTAAGCAACACATCTCAAATACCACTGTCAGAAATAATAGCTACCTTGACGACACTTAGCAGATCAGCCCTCTGTTTCACAGCCCCGATATATCTTCTGAACCAACTGGGCCAACTTCTTCCACAGTTTAACAGGGAACATATCTCCTGTCACCATTTTCATGATGACCTGGCTAATTTTCTCTGCCCCTGAGGTATCACAGCTAGGAGTGTCACAGTTTTAATTTGAAACTGAACATCTGTTGGACTAAGCTTACATTTTTTATCACTAAAATCAAAAGTAGGATCAGCAATTGTTACAGTATGTTTTTTATCTTCAAGCCGACCTACTTGCACACATCCAACGCAAATCTGGAAACAAGAACTTGAAAGAGGACACTGCTAGCATACTAGTAGCTTTCAGCTGCCCTTACAGACACCAATCTTGTGTGAACGAAGGTGACTGATACCAGAATACCAGAGGTGAATCCAACAGCAGCATAAATTACCTTTATCTTTTTAAAGTAGTCTAATACAGCTACTTTTTAACTTAACTTTGACTTAAAAAATTGGATTCATCTTCACTCCTGTTTATCGAGCTGACTGCCGCAGCGACCAACTGAGGTGAATGTGTTTTGTAATGTTGACTGCTGACAGGAGCAGGAAGGGAAAAGTACTTTACTTCGTGAAGGTAATATTTATGGGAGGGAAAGAAGAGAGAGAACCAGAGTCTCTGCTAACTGCTGACTTCAGTCAGAGTCTGACCTGAATTCAAACACTCAGATTAATTGTGCGAGCATTACAACACCAAAGATTTTGCGGACAAACTCAAGCAAGTAAGACACCAAAATTCCCTTCACTGGTTGTGAACACACCATTTAATAAACCACCATTGCAGATGGAAATCTATTTGATGTGACTCAGGCACAGATGCTCAAGGACAACATAATGTTTTAAAGTTTAATTTATTCTATATTCAGTCTTGTTTGCCGACTTCTTCTTTCTTTGACTCTCTCCCTGAAGAAGTTGTAGCGAAAGACGACTGAGTGAAATGCGCTGGTTACCTTGAACACTGGCAGTAATGAAAGTACACAACTCAACAAAACATACACACACACATAGAAAAAATTGCAGTCGTCAGTTGTTGGATATTTTAATTAAAAATCTTACATATTTTATATTTAAGGGTGCAATATGTAATAAACGGCCACCTGTTAAATAGATACACAAACAATCAAAGGATTTCCTAACTTCCACTTATACTTCTAACTATAGTTGCCATTAGCTAGTTAGCTCAGTTAGCCGTGCAGATAGCTGCCCAGACTGCGAGTTGAGATCGCTTGCACAGAAGCTTTGAACTAGGACATGCTGGTTAGCATGTTCGCTTCAGTAGATATCTCTGTGACATAGTACATAGACATCATGATAACGTCATAACTGTTATTTGCATTCTGTTGATAATTTCAAGTAACTTTGGAATGTTTTTAACAAACATTCTTACATATTGCACCTTTTGAAATGCCTATCATCAAGTCAGAAACAGGAAAAAACAGCAAAAATGTACCACTCAACAATGCTCAACAGGTCTTGACTTAAAGGAGACCTATAAGACTTTTAAACAGATATAAAATGTCACAACAAGCGTGTTCCAGGATTTTTCAAAGAAATACTAAAACTATTCCGAGAGGACAGTTTTTCTGGAGACTGGAGAAGGGCTTGGTTTTAATATAAATATAATATTTAAATATAACTTGGTAACTGATCAAAAAATATGGAAACAATCTCACAACATTTTTTGACTGTGAAATAACCAAAATCTTGAATCTCATATTTTTGAGCCGACTAACATTGTCTACTCTCTTAACCTTAAAGATATTATTGGTCACTATTATAATCCAGATGATTGCAATCTTGAGTAAGTGATCAACTTCATCAACATTTTCATTCACAAACAAAAATTCCCCAGATCACTTCCCGAATTTTCACTTTTAATACTAAACCATTTAACCTGAAACCTGTCTATAAATGTACCCATTTGTTTTAAATTATCTTTTGAACATATATGTATTTGTATTCTCCTTTTTTGATGTTGTTTATGTTGTGTTATTTTCACTTTTTGCATGTGCTCAGAAAGTTTGTGCTTCCTGATTTCTTTGTAAGTTCTTCTTTTTTCAATAAAAAAGTGAGGATGTGTGACAAAAATGCAGCTGGTGCTAAAAGGTCATCTCAAACAGAGGGGGAATATAGGGAAGTGTGAGAAAACGGATGTGTTTTTGATAAGGCTGTCAAAGTTAACACTGCGTAGTTTGCGAAATCAGGAAGCGATGGAGTAACATTGTGGATGGCAGAGAAAAAACAAAACCTCATAGATTAGAAACTGATAAAGAAAAAGGTCTTTTCAGTGGCAAGTTCTGCTTCAGAGCCCTGCCAGATGGTTCTCTCAACAAGAACAAAGTTATTTGCATTTACTATCGATGTGAAATGAGTCACCGCCGGAGTATTTGCGTCTCAAATACCACTTGTTGGCAGACCACACTGAACAGTCTGCAACGGAGACGCCTGGAAAACTGTACATCAGACAAACTTGCAATGTTTGCTTTCAGCATATTTTTTGAGCATGCAGAAGGTTTTTTTGAGGTTATTCTGGACAGGATTTGTCATTGTTTTGGATTGTTGCAATAATAATACACATACATTTGCATAAAGCAAGCATATTTGTCCATTCCCATGTTGATACCAGTGTTAAAAACCTGAACAATATCCCTTTAAAGAAAAGGTACATTTCACAGATATTAACAGAGATTAGCTAAATTTGTCTCCTGTGACCAAAAATGTAATGAGTGTAATGAGAGTCTTTTTTTCTCAGCAGCTCTACAACGCTGCAGAAGGTGTCCTGATGTGCTGTGTTCAGGTACCAAAGACGTAAATCAGTGTTTTGTTTTAAAAAAATCAGTTCTGAAGCTCTAAAACGTGGTGTAGCTGTTTGAGAAGAGCCACAGGCCTGAGCCAGGATTGAACACATCCAATAACACAATGTCAGCACAATAGCACACAAGCACAAAAAAATCTTCAACACGTTGTGAGAAGTGTGTTTTAGCTGCTCGCAGGTCAAACTAACTTCATGTGCTAACTCCTAGCCAGGTGCTAACGAAGTCTTCAGAAAAAGGTCCGGTTAAAACCAACATTTTGAGCAGATATCAACGAAATAAGTGCGTCACATTCCGCTCCGTGGTTTATAACAGCATATATGTTACTTACCTTCAGTTATCCGTGTGTTATCTTGCAGCTCTGAGGGGCTGGGACTCATCTTCACGCTGCAGTCAGGAGGCCATCTTCACACATCAACACTGGACACAGGGGGAGGAAGACTTCCGGTGTGAGGGTCCGGCCTTCAGCGTAAAAGCACGATTCTTTGATTCAGCACTGAAACCAGTCTTGTGCCCAGATCTTCTGATTGGAGGCTATTTTGTTTACATCAAGCCACATTTTCTAATAAATACATATCACCTGCACTTCCCCAGTCATTTCTGAAATTCTATGTTTAAATATGCATTTAATTTTAAAAATTATATATATATTTTACAATCGCACCTGCAAATGACTTGGTAGTACGAAATGTAAACCAGACTTTGGTGTTTCATTTTTACTAAAGATTTCATTTCTTTTCTTTTTACAAAATGAACCAAAACACTGACAAAGAGGAAGATCTTGGGTAGGTAATCAGAATAAATATGAAACTACATTTCAATCTCTGAACTAAAAAGAAATCAGGTTTGAATTTGAATGAGACACTTATACTAAGCTTTTCCATACGCTGATCCATAGTCAAAACCATAAAGTGCATCTTTGGATTGATGGCAAAAAAAAAAAAAAAAAACACTGAATGGAAATGGAAATCAAAAATGCAAATATAATTTAGTTTAGTTTGTACAGCTACACATTATGAGTAGGATCTAACTGTGACAGGTTGCTTCTGCTTCTAGGAATGTGGCGAATGTTGGGTTTACATGTCCAGAGGCCCCAGAGTCATTAATCAGCTCTGTGTGTACGTTAAGTACACTGTATGGACGAGGCCCATGCAGTGTACGAAACTGAGCTCGGCTCTCATGCCAGATGTTTGGAGCTGACTTAATGTATACATTTCCATATAAGGACAGAGAGACAATCCGGTCAACTTTAGGTTGCAAGCTCCAAGGAGTGACATCAGCAGACTTAGGTACTTTTACGGAAGTTGAGCTATGCCAGATGGAGTGGAGGCAGATCAACTCCTCTTCACCTGTTGGATTGATGGACCCTCAATCGACCAAAGTGACCAGTTAAAGGAAGTCAGATTAAGACAGCCCAGAAACAACACTATGCTTTTGCACCTCTCAATGTTGTGAGACATCATTCTTACAGCTGTCTGAGACCCACTATCAAATTTGCTAAAACTTTTATAGTATTATAATGTAACCATAGTAAGCAGTTAGTGGTTAATAACTGGTAATAATTGCTGTGATATTAAAGGGAATAATCAAGTGTGAAGAAATCATGTGACCAAATAAACAACACTTCTATTATTTTAATAAAATGCAGTGCAAAGAGTAATCGAACATAATGGGATATATCAAGAGGGAAACTTGGTTCTTTAAAAGACCAAGGTCAGAGTTACTGAAAGCTAACTGTGTATTCTGAGGAAATAATCTTTTTTTAATTACCAAGGACAGAGAGGACTGTGTGCAGCTGTTGTTCTGAGGAAGAAGAAGGGGAGTTCCAGGGAAAAATGCCTGTGTCAGCAGAGTTGAGGAAGAGTAAGGATTTGATGAGACTATGAAACCATGACAGGAGAGGGTATTTCCACTCCCAGTTTTTGGGCTTAGAAAGACGACACCCAATGTTTAGTGTGGGTCTATTGTTCATGAACATTGTCTGTGTATGACCTTGTGACTTTTGACACTATACTTGTGAAATTATTTGATATTTCACATTTAGATCACATTGGTGTCTCTCTCAAAAACCACTGCACAAATGAAGCAAAGCTGCTAAATGCTCGGTCTATATCAAGTGTTTTGCAATACAGTGATGGTAGAACAAAGTTTAATGCAATAAACACAGCAAAGGCAATAACCTAATTGCACTTGAGGTAATGACACTGGGTGGTGGGTAAGTGTGTCCACAGACGGCAATGTTATCATCTTAAAATACTGTTTCTTGGCGCCCGGCATGGACAAACTGCTCTCCACATTTGCATCAATAGTTTCAATGATTCAAATAACTTAAAACTTTGATTGATGGCTTAAATGAGACAGTTGCTGTATTTTCTTTTTCATTCTGAGCTGCTCACAAACTCAGTGGGAAGACTAGATGATTATACTTTTCCAAGTCGTGCCACAACAGCCAATGAAGGTATCCCAGATTAGCTGTCAGTGCTGCCATTTAACTGTAAAGCTATTAGCCCTTGAAGCTAACATTAGCGAGCATACTCGTGTTGACAGAATAATGACTCTAAAAAGTCTGACTCTAAAGTCTCCCTCTGAAACAAGAGCGTCGAAGCCACAGTGTTCATTCAAAATGTGTCCCAATTGCACCAAGTTCAACACAACAAACAGAAGGATGTGATGGAGAAAGTTCCTACCAACATACAGTTGTGTTTTTATTAAAACAAATAATACAACTTTAAATTCTTTTTTCTCTCACATACATTTCTCATACAGTATGCATAGTAAAAACACAAGTAGTGATCCAGATGATCTATTCATATTAGATATCTTTAAACAGATACATAACTCTTGTTCTTATTTATCAAACACAGAGAAAAAACAAAGTCATAAAATGTCTTAACAGTGGTCAGTATGAGGGTAGTATAACAACATGAGCGTCTTATTTCAAGATTGTCAGTATGGCTGTACTCGACACTTGATACTCAAATGTGAGTATGAGCAGCTTGTTTTATAAAATAGGAAATTTAACGTCAGCAATAAGTCACGGTGACAAACATGGCTCAGTATTCACACAGTTCCAGATGTTTCTCTTGTTGCGCTTACACTTTAAAATTTTTTTTACGAGAATGAAAATCAGTAGATGAAGTCAGGATCAATCAGAAACGGAGCCTTTAGAACTTCGTGATGGTTCCTGTTCCAGCTTCTGATAATGTTTCTGAAAACAGAAGAGGGAGAACACAAACAACGTGAGGCCAACTGTGTGTTCTTGTGTGTTTAAATGTCGTGCAGGTGTTTGTGCGTACCTTCAGGTTGTCGAAGTGTTTCCGGCTGCTGCAGTGTGCGTCCTTGGCGGTGCTCTCGTTCAGGTAGAAAACAGAGCAGAGGTTGCAGAAATACCCTGATTTAGGGACCACAAACTCCTGACCTGTAGGGGGAGACAGTCAGAGTGAAACAGGAGATGAAGAACATTTACACCGTTTGTCTTTTCCACATAAAATGTGGCTGTGTTAGTTTGTGTGTCTCACCGAGGGGGTTGTTGGGTTTGAATGTCAGCAGTTTGTAATCGGCAGGGACACACGGAGACCGAGAGCGAGATCTCTTTGCTTCAGGTCCGACAAGCTCCCTCTTCCGCTTATGCACAGCTAAAGAAGAGATGGAAACAACGACACATAAATAATCAAAGTCCTGATGATCGAACATTAAGATTTGATAAAAGCTGATTTAATCATTAAATCTGAAACATACTCAATTCGAGTAATATTTCAAGCAATATTCACAAGTTCCAGCTTCTCATATGTGAGAATTTGTGGTGTTTTCTGTCATAAGAAAATACATTCTGGGAGGTTTAAGGACATTTTTTCTGGCAAAAATAGTGAGTTGAAGACATCAACAACTTGGATTCACTTTTATCAATCAATAATGGAAATGATCCTATATGTAGCCCTAATTGTAACAAAGGTATCTACAAATTGATTCACTTTGGAGACACTTTATAGAAAAATGCACTTCCGTTGAGCTCCACATACCTTTAATGTCCGTCCTGCTCCATCCTTCCTTCTCCTCCTCTCCTTCCTCCACACATTCCTCAGGAGTTTGGTCTTCAGGGTGCTCCAGCTGCGCCTCCTGCCCAGCGGAGGCAGCATCGATGTCGGCTCGTCTCGCTGCTCCCACCTGCTTCTCTTTCCTCTGGACTTCCGGCGGAACGTCACTTGACAACGTAGACGGATCTTTGTGAAGTGATGAGGAGGCACTGAGTGAAGGCAGGGCATCAACTGCTTCCTTTTCTTCAACTCTCTCCTCCTTTTTCCCCCTGGTAGATTTTCTCACTGTGGTAAAAGACAATCAACTGGTTGAGTAAACACATAAGAAGAAAACTGCATATAATCAATACTCTTGAAGTAACTGAATTTAATCCGTAAGGGCTCCATCATTGGAAAACAGCAAAGCCAATGATCAATAAATGTTTAAAAATTATACATTTTTCAGTTTTGACTCTCTAGAGATAAGACTTTTGGTATGACATGACTGTATTTAATGTACATGTTTGTGTGTTACCAGGGGTCTGTCTGCTTCTCTTCTTGGCTCGGCCTCTTGTCCTGGTTGTTACCACTTCCTTTTCCTCCTCATCTTCTTCCACCTCTCCCACCTCGTCTACTGTCACAAAGTTCATACTTTCCTCTAAAACAGGACAAAAATGAAAAGTTGAAGAACATCAACACAGATTTACTTTTTTTTCCACAAACTACTGTAGAAATATTTAAGAGATATGGAAGGAAAAATCTAATTTTTAGACCCAGTAAAAACTGCTGGATTGGGAGGAGGCTTACTTCAAAACTTGAAACTAAGTGAAACTAATAATGATGATGACGACTGTATTCCATTTAGGTGAATCAGTTCAAGGGCCGTCAGTTTACTCCGGACTCCAGCCATATACTGTCGAATGACCATGACATCTAATGTTAGTTAATGTTCTGTGGTCTTCTCCTATAAAATTATTTGGAGTAAAGCAGCTGTCCTACTGATAAATCCTGAGCTCCATCAGACCTGTCTAAAAATATATAAAATAGTTAGGAAGCGAGGCGCTCACTTCTGTTTACTCCAGAGAGTTTCCTCTGTCCTGTCAAGTTCATAACCACAGCTTTTAGTTTAGCTGCTTGAATGTGCCACGATATTTGCTGTTGTGACATTACTGCAAATTCTTAATCACGGGAAACGGCCTCTGTAATCATTGGAGACGACTACACGTACATTGTTAACCTGTCTATGTAGGTGCATCTTACTATCTGAATAATGCGTCCTTTCAATAGCAAGAAAAATACTGCACCGCTAATCAGATTTTTGTTGGTCTATGGTGCAGTTGCTTTCTGCAACCAGAAGACGGTATTTCGTCATCAGCGTGCCTAACCACACTTACATTTGCTACCAACACAATGTGGATGTTGGGTTTGAAAATGACAAGTGTCTCGGTCAGAAACCAGCAATGACACTTGCACTTATCGTATAAATTCAAGTGTATTTTTCAATGTATTGACAGAATAACACACACCTGTGTCGTCATCATCACGTTCGCGTTTAGCAGATCTTGAGGTTTTCTCCACTTGATCTTCATCAGGCTTCTCTTCTTCATCACCGCCTGCTTCATCTAAAGTCACCAAAGTCTAAGGACAGACAAAAGTGATCTTCAGCATCAGTGTTTCTCTGTTTGTTTGGATTTTTATAGTGCTTCACTGTAAGTTTCCCCATGGAATTTAAATCTTAATCTTTACCTCTGGGTTGAGGGAGTCTACTGATTCGTCCTCCTGCAGTAGTGGGTCTGTCTCTGGCAGAGTTTGCTCTGCTTTTATGTTCTCTTCTTCTTCTTCGTCTATAAACTCATCTAGAGTGACAAATGTCTGCAGCTCGCCCTCCGAGAACTCCCCATCTCCGTCTTGGCTCTCCAGAGCGCTTTCCTCTCCAGCCTTATCTGTCTCCACCTCATCAAGTGTCACCAACTCCTTAGTGTTAAACTCCACCTTCTCCTCATTTTCCCTCCACCTCTCCTTGGACCTTCTGGTTAGTCCACCACGGCTGACCCAGTTCCTGTGCCCCCTCTCTTCTCTCTCCCTGGTCCCTCTCCCTTCCTTTGCAATCTGCTTCTCTTTTGTGGCGGCTTGCCTCTTCCTCAGTTCTTCCTCCTCTGCTGTGTCATCAGGGAATTCCTCCTCGCTCACTTCGTCCAGGTTTACCAGAGTGCTCGCTGTATCACTTTGGGACTTTGTAGGTGATTTGTTGTATTTAATGTCTGTCTGGGCTGTACTATCCTTATTTGTTGAATCATACTCCTCTGTGGCAAATGGGTCAACATAGACCTCCTCTGAATCCTTTTCAGGCCCTTCCAAAACTTTTGTACCATGTGTTGCTGTGTCTCCTTTTTCAGTTGATTCCCCTTCTTTTGCCTCATTGTTACCGTTTTCCTTCCCTCCTTTATCAGACACCTCTGTGGCAGTCAGCTCTTCTTCATCATCTTCCAGCCAATCCACAATCTGATACAAGGGCTCTTCCTCCTCCTCATTTCTGGGTGATCCTGGGACAGTTGCACTGTTCTTAGTTTGTTCGTCATCATTTTTGGCAATGTTCTGTTTTCTTGCACTCTCAGCATGTCCTGGAGACTGATCATCAACCGTCTCGTCCTCAACAGAATCAAGAATCTGATATGTGTCCTCTTCTTCCTCAGCCTTTTTTTCAGATGTGTCTCCGTCACCCTTCTTCAATGTTATGTTGTCTTTCTCTTTTGGAACCTCTTTCTTTGGTCTTCCCCTTCTTCCCTTCTGTCTTGTAGCAGGCTGATCATCCTTGATGACCTTTGCAGATTCCACTATGGAATCCACAATGTCAATCCTCTTTGTTGGTGTGCTGCCTTTTGGAGAGGCTTTCTCCTCTTTCTTTGGAGTTTTTTCTCTTTGTTCCTGTGATTCTCTGGCAGAAGTGTGTCTCCTTGCTGCTGTGTCCTCTTTTTTTGTTTTCTCATTTGAAGTATCTTTCTTGCTTGTTATTTCCCTTCCCCTTGTAGATCTTGTTGTGATGGTCGGTCCCTCTACAGAGTCAGGTCTTTCAGAAACTTCTGTCTTCTTCCCTCTTGCACTCCTTCTTCGACCAGGCTTTTCTGAGGTAATGGCATCTTGAACCGGATCATCTTCGACAGAATCTACTATCTCAAACATCATCTCCTCAGTGGCCTCTTTGTCATTTTTAGAGACTCCTGCAGTGGTGTCCATTTTTGTCCGTGTCTCATATTTTTTAACCGAACTGTCCTGTTTCTTTGGAGATTTGTCCTTCTCTTCAGTTTTAGATGCTGTGGCTGTGCGGCCACTCCTCCTTGAAGGTCCATCTTTTCTAGCAGTTGCCTCCCCTTTCCTGGTCCTTTCTTCCTCTTTGTCCATCTCTGGCTCATTCTCTGTAGTCGTTGGCTGATCCTCCAAAGAATCAATTACTTGGAATGTGTCCTCCTCTTGTTCTATGGGTCCAATGTCTACTTTAGATATCTGGTCAATGCCAGTTTCAAGTTTTTGGCTGTCATCTTCTGTTGCAGTCTGATCATCAATTGAATCCAAAACCTCAAACGTTTCTTGTTCAGTATCTTCATTGTCAGGGTCTTTTAAATTATCTTTGTTGTCATGGTCTTGAAAAGGCTCATCTACAACAGGATTTTCCATATCTTTGAAATCTTCTACTGCATCTTGAACTGCAGATTTTTCATATGATTTGTCGACTGCTGGACCTGCAGTTTCCTCAGACAGTCCCTTTACTGTGGAACCATCATCTTGGACCGAATGACTGTCCTCTTGACCTGTTGCTGCTTGGTCTTTGGTAACACTGTCTAGCACTTGCAAAGAACCATCTGTTTCCATTTCACTGTCATCTTCTGGGCAGGCTCTGCCTTCATTGTTGACACTGTCAAACACCTGACAGCTTTCCTCATGCAAAGTCTGGTCTTCCTCTGGTACAGCTGGATGGGTTTCAGAGCTGCAACCTCTGTCCCCATCATCCATCTGTTTATCTGTTTGATCGTCGAGTGAATCAAGGATTAGATAGTTTTCAACATTGTCCTCCTCCTCGGTGTGTTTGTCAACATCATCTTCATTCACTTCCTCTATGCTTTTCCTCTGGTCTTTGGGTGTACTGACATCAACATTAACATTAACCTCCAGACTCTGGGTTTGGCTCAACTCTTCCCCATGTCCCTGTGACGATGGATGCATCTCTGATGATGTTTCTACTTTTGTCTCTGACTCGACAGTTTTTGCAGCACTGCCCTCTTCTGACACTTTGTGGTCAGACTTTGCCACTGCGCCCTCTGTGGCTTTTGCTTCTTCTCCAAGTGGCTCCAGATGAGTCTCTATTGATGCCTCGATAACTGGTGCTGTTGTTAACTTTTCCTTTTCACATTCAGCAGAGGATGAACGGGTACTACAACTGGAGGATGTGGCATTTGATGCTTTGGCTTGAGACTCTGTCCCGCTCTCTTTCTGACCAGGGGAGGAAGATGTTTCAGTACACAGTGGAGAAGAAAAGGAGGATGGCTCATTGACACTGGGGGAGATCTGATCACTAGCAGGCAGCACACTTAAACTTTGTCTCTCCAATCTGTCTCTGGAGGATGAAGAGGAACCAAGAAGCTCAGGGTTCGACTCTTCCACATCATCATTCAATTTATCTTCAGTGACAGAGTCATTCATGCTGGAATTTCCCTCATCAAAAAGGCAGGCGATAGGAAAAGCGGAAGAAACACTGTCATCTGTAAAGTCAAGCTGACCGTGGATAAAGAACAAAGAATTAATCAACATTTAAACAATGAATCAGTTGGATTATTAATCAGGATAAAATATGTAATTAGATTTGGGCAAGACAATTGTTGACCAATTCATTTTTTGACTACAAATGTTAAATTAAGGGAGAACTGTCATAGAGAAGATAATCAGGATTGAGGGTGTCATTCTCCTGTTATAGCCAACCCTCCCCAGTTTAATTTCTGTATAAAGGAAAACCACATGTGTCTGTACTGTCGTAATTATACAAATGTTTTGAGGAAACCTACATTAGGTCGGGTGTACTTTTGCCTGTTGACGCAGACTGTGAAAGACAGAAAAAGAAAATATAAAGAAAAAAGAAGACGGTAAAATTTGATGAACTTTTAAAAATGTGAAATTCCTGATTTTTGACAAACACTGTCTTGGATTTTTTACCTCCTCCGTCTTGATACATGTGCTTTTCTACAATCTCCTCAGTCGTCAGAAGAGGAACTGCAGTTAAGGACGGTGTGGAGGTTGCCGGTTGCGGCTTGATAACTTCTGCAACTGCTGGTGAATCCTTGGTTGATTCTGCAACCCAGTGTGTCCTCACTGGAGTCACAGGGCCTTAAAAAGAAAATGTCAAAGTATTTTGAAAGATGGTCGTCATCTACCCTTCCTCCCTTATATACATATGTAGATATATACATATATACATATACACAAAATAAATAACGTTGTCAAATATGCAGAGACGTACCTTGTGACATGTAGCTCCCGTATTTGCTTGGTTTGTTCAGTCTATGGATTGTGTATCCAGGTGGTGGTTTCTGGAGATCGTACCAAGCTCCAAACCGATTTGCTTCGACAGGCTCTTCAAATTCTACAAATAACTTGAACACATAAACGCACGCACACACACAGACACACACACACACGTAACAGGTTAGACCAACACAAGTCTTTTAAAAGGCAAGGCAAGGAAAGTTTATTTGTATGGCACAATTCAGACATAAGGCAACTCAAAGTGCTTTACAGGATCATAAAAATAACATTAAAAGACATTAAAAATTGCATTTAAAACAGTAAAGTACAAATGTAATTTAAAGCCACTTTAACATACACACATGTGCTTGTTTATACCTTGTTGATGAGAGGCAAGAAGTTCCTGACACGAACAAATGTTTTCATAGTTTCCTTGAGGTACGTGACCTCACTTGGTGAGATGTTACTGATGAGGATTGTTTTTGCTCCATTATCCTGCACAGCCTGCATCAAAAACAGGAAGTGAACATGCTTAACCAAAAAGCTAAGAGATGGACAGAGAGACCACATGTCATGGATGCAATTAATTAGTTTTGAACAGCTTTTCAGGATAAAAGACAATATCTTAAGTGTCCATCAGTGTTGGTAGTTTCCAGAAAAATCCAACTGTAGCCTCCAAAATGGAGATGGATTACTTTTACCAACAAAATCTAAAGCAGTTTACTAGTAATGAGGGACTTTGTGTGTGTGTGTGTGTGTGTGTGTGTGTGTGTGCGTGTATATACTTACAAATCTCACCAGCTTCATTATGGTTTTGTAGAACCCGAGCTAAAACAGAAACACCAGAACAGGCAAACCGAGTTAAAACTACTTTAAAAGTACTTTTCCAAAATACACCACACTCACCTTTCAGAATTTAAATAATTACAATATTAATGAGGTGATAATGAATAATGAAATATTATTTTTTCCATAACTGAATAAACAAGCTGCTCTCAGAGGAAAATAAGGTTCCCAGAACACTGTTTGAAGCTAGCAAGGTGGCTAGTTTGTGTATTCTGTTTGTTCAGGCATGGCAACTGAATGTTTCTTACCAAAACTACATGACACTTGTGAATACAGGTGATGCAGTTACAACAAATCTGCCTGGTTAAATAAGCATCAATGTCTTCTGTGTGAAATTTTTATGTTCGATGAATAAAACAGTGTCATGTACTACTTACCGGTGTCATTGCAATGCCGCCAGCTACAACATCAAAAAACAGTTTAGACCCATTCAGTGAAATCCCGACCTTCTTGCAGCAAAGCATTATGGAGCGCAAATGCTCCACTGTTGGCATCTGGAAGATGGCCTGAGAGGAAAACCAGGAATAACAGTCTATTGCAACTTTTATTCAATGTTGGTTATAATAAGTCTCATATGGCACCGAGGTACCAATTGTCTAAATAACAATGTTTCACAACTTTGTGATGCGTAATGCCGATTAAACCTGGTGCTGCTTACCATGCACATCTGAGGAAGGACGTAGATGCTGTTCTCTCTGTATTCAAACCCAAATGGAACGAGCAGTTTGACGACGTCCTCCTCTGTGTAGCAGCCATCGTAGTACTTCGGCAGTCTGGTTATCATCATCTGCTTCAATCCATGTTTGGCATACTGGAAAAGAAAGAAAGGGGTTAATAAGTAGGGCTGGACCTGAATATTCAACAAGTCTGACAATGTTATTAGAGCTTCAAACAAGTGATTTGAGGAGTCTTACTTTTGGTGAGAGGTAGTTTTGAGTTTTGAGACGCACTGTGAAAGAAAGAAATGAGAAGAAAATGTTAAAATAAGGGAGTGAGGCTGTAAAATTAAGATGGCATGCAGATGTTTGTGACAGTATAGTGTAGACGATAGTCTCTGTCTTGGATTTCTTACCGATTTTACTTAGATCCAGGTGCTTTTCCAACATCTCCCCAGTAGTCAGAGAGGTTTCTGCAGTTGACGTTGCCGGTTGCTCACTCACTTCTGCACCTTTTGGCATTCTCAGCTTTTGAAGTTTGTGTCCACCGCCTAAATGTACCGCTTGGTATATGTCGTACCAAACTTGAAACCGATCAGCATGCAGAACGGTCTCAAATTCAATAAACACCTGGAACACACAAGCACACACACCTGTAACATGTAGTGCTAACAGGAAGTCTGTTCAAAAGCCACTTAAACAGATGTAAAGATTTTTTAAAATACCTTGTTGAGGAGAGGCAGGTAGTTCCTGAGAGAAAAGATACTACCCATCGCGTCTCTGAGGTCTCTGTTGAATCGTGGTGAAACGTTGTTGATGAAGAACACTCTCAGTCCATCATCAACGACAGGCTGCATCCAAGAACAGGGAGTGAACACCCAAACCAAAAAGTTAACAAGATGACACAAACACACACAACTGCTGCATAGTTTCAATACAACGCTGAATCCAATCAAGGATGGTGTGTGAATTACTTACAGTGTTCAACAACTCCATCAGTCTTCTATAAAACCCAGGCTAAAAGAGAAACACCAAAGAAGGCAGTGTTAAAATGAAAATACACCTCGCAATCAGTTATACAGTGAACCCTCGTTTATCGCGGGGGTTACGTTCCAAAAAGAACCCGCGATAGGCGAAATCCGTGAAGTAGAAACCTTTATTTTTTTTTTTACAGTTATTATGCAATGAAATACTCCATAAAACATTGAAAGCAAGGAACAAAACCTTTTTACAGGCCCAAGCATTTGTTTAACAAATAAAAGTACTGTAAACGTTTGTTGTTGTTTTTTTTTTTTTTTTTTTTTTTTTTTACAAATAACTACTGTACTGTACTGTAAAATAATATAGTTATAAATAAATAAATAATAATTTTAATCATCAATACGAACTGAAGGGTTAATATTGCGGGGATCAGCACCGCTGATTTGGCAAGCGGTTTTACGTACGTATACATATTAAACCATAACGTTATTGACACACGGAGAAGACGCGGAGAGACTGTTTAGCCAATCAGAATGCAGAACACAATGCATGATGCAAATCCGTGAAGCAGCGAGACCGTGAAAAGTGAACCGCGTTATAGCGAGGGTTCACTGTATATAGTTATAGAAGGGACATATGAAGTCCAGGTGAAAATCACTATTAACCAATCTGTCCCTTGCATGTTTTTCACTTTAAATTTAAAGTTATTGAGTTATTAGCTTCTGAGGTCTTGAACATACTGAACATTTATAAAAAGGTGTCATGCACATGCTCACCGGTGTCATGTCGATGTTGCACAGAACACGGCAACCGAGAGTAGACGACTTAAAAACGAAGGGATCTCTTTTGAAGGCATTCATCACGTTACGCACAGCCCCTGCCGACGGCATCCGGACGAAGGCCTGGGAGGAAAACCAGAAACAAGAATGAATTATTTTGATTCAATCTTGCTAAGTACTTTTGAAATATGGTTCAATGTGGTTAAAATCTGTTTTAGATAAGTACAGAGACTCCTTATTATGAATATGCAAGAATCTCACGATATGTCTTTAAAAAGGCAGCTCAGCTGCAAGTTAAGAGTTAGGTGTAATTTGACAAGTTAAAAATGAAACTTAAAATGTTGCATAGCTCGTCTTTGGTATATAAAAAGAAATATGACATTATGGTTGTGGGGGAAATTCTCTATAATGTCAAGCGACATCTCAGAATCAACTGCTCTGATCAAAGACATAAAAGCAACACGAGGAACATTGAATGGATTAACAAACGAGACTAACGCAGACGTGTGCACTTGTTCCTACCATGCCTGTCTGGGGAATAACAAAGATGTTGCTGTTGTTGGTGGAGTTATATCTTAACCCGAATGGAATGAGCAGTCGGGCAACCTCATCCTCCGTGTAGCAGCCATCATAATACGCCGGCAGTCCACTTAGAAGCAACTGCTTCTTATCGAGTCGAAAGAACTGGAAAAATTAAGAAAGAAAGAGAGCGAGAGAGAGAGAGAGAGAGAAAAGAGTGATAATAATGAGGGGTAGTGATGGTTTAAGTTGGTTTGTCATTAGAAATTAGGACAAGTGCACGTATGAACAACATTTACACCCAAATAAACTCTTTGTTCGTTGTGTATTTTTATCAACACACTTACAAACAATTGTCGAATCACAAAAAAATCTGCAATGTGAATTCAGGTGGTTTAAAGTTACATTCAAGACTTTTTAAGACCTTTTCAATACAAAAAAATAATTTAAACAGCCCCGTGTGGCACAATTAAGTTTATAGGTATGTAAGCTCTATAAAGAGACATCTATGTACCAGAACCTTTAGGGAGGGAAACAAGATTCTGGTTTCGTTTTATTTGTATCTTCAAGAAAACTTCATGTATAAATACTGTAGTACTTTAAGTGATTTCACTTACATTTGGACAGAAGAAGTATTTCCTGTCGAAGGATGCTGTGGAAGAGAGACAAAGAATGTGTAAAGATGAACGTGAGAAAAGTTCCATGAAAATTATGATCACATGCAGACATTTGTGACGGTCTCTTTCTTGGATTTCTTACGTATCATATGTAAAAACAGGTGTTTTTCTATCTTCTCCCCAATGGTCAGGCCGGCTGGTAATGTGTCCATTTGTGTGTTCACTGCAGTCACAGGATCTTTAAAGAAGATGAACAAAATACATATATAATGGAACTGAACGTGTTGTTTTAATAACAGGCCTGCAAGTTAGATTAATTAGCTTCAAATAACCCAATGTAAACACAAGGTTTTACAAATTTTGTCTGATTCAGCAGTTGGGATGTTGTGTTTAACAGTTTTATGATGTTAAATACTCTCAACAATCCTCACACGCCACATTTAAACTGACGTCGCCATCCATCCAGTTTCCAACATACCGTTTCGCCCCATTTCTGTTGACAGGGTCCCACTGGGTGTTGGTCGAATCGTACAAGTTTTGTCTGCTGAATTTTCTGGTATGGCACCTGTAGTTGGTGGTCTTTCTCCTATTCCACCAGCACAACGTCCAACTTCCATGGGCTCTGCTGTTTCTACTCCTGTTGTAGCTGTTTGGGCTCCAGAGGATGAAGGTTTGGATGAAGAGGAAAGTGAAGGCACGTTAGGTGTAGGGAGAAGAACCGTTCTAGAGGTAGAGGTGGTTGTGATGGACATGGTAGGTTGTCTGTGAACGTAACAGAGTACCATTGGTAAAGAAAATTACAAAACAGAAAGTCAAGGTCACAGTTTGAATGGTTACAGTCGTAAAATCTCCCTTTGTGTAAGTATTTTGATGATATCAAATTGCGCAGGGTTTTTGCGCAGCCATTATAGTCGAATCTGTATAAATGAACTATATGTTATTATCTGAGGACACATTGTAAAATACTTTTTTCTGCATTAAGGACACAAATTTAGGCAGCAACTTAATATTTATAGTTATACATTGACAAAACAAGAAATAATGATCCATGGCTGTTAAAAAGAGGTCTGTGTGAAACATATCTTACTTCTGAGGAGGCGTCATCTGCACTTTAGAAACAGTCTCCTACAAAACAAAGTGAGATTTGTTGTGTTAGATTCATCTGATAATTGACAGCCTGACCACACTACAGCAGACAAATGTTTGTGTGTTTACCAGGAAAAGACAGAAAGCTAAATACCTCTTCTCTGACAATGTTGATTGTCAATCCTTTCACATCAAAGTTCTTTACGCTCTTCAGTTTCTTAGCATCTTCCTCATTCTCGAAACACACGATTGCCTACATATGCACACAGAACATACAAACACACATATATCTGCATTAATACAACCATCAGGAATAAAGTCCACTCAGAAAAAAAAAAAGATATGAGCTTATGTTGGAATACAATGGTTCAAAAATGAATGTGAATGAATGTTGATGCAAAAAAGCAACAAATTCTAAAATGTGGAGGCTTCAACAGCTAAATAAAGACGTTAAGACGTTTGTGTATTATGAAAAGTTAATGCATTACCAAATGTAGACCGGGGTAGCAAAAACATATACATACCTGCAGTTTGGTCCGAAACAGTACAACTGACTTTGTTTTTCCAAAGTGCTCCACAGCAGTGACCACATCATTGTGTGAGAGAGTACTATTAATCCCTTCAAGCCTCACCATGGTTGGAGGTGAAGATTTCCCAGTCTGAACAAAAACAGGAGGGAAAAAAACAAACTTACCAAATAATTCTGAAAGTGGTTGTCCTTAAAATCATCTGTCCTCTAAGATGTATGAAGCAATGATGTTTAATTTTAAGTTTAGGCTTTAATCAAGGCTTTATGAGGATAAGGTTTAGAAGAGAAGAATGAGATAAATACACAAGAAGGGAAGAAGAAAGAAACTGTTTACCAGATGTTTAGAGTGTTGCCAGTTTTCCTTCTTACACATGTACACACACACACACCAACCTTATTAGTTGTGGCAGAACTTGCCTCACTGCTCAGCAGGCTGGGCTTTTCTTTAGAGGGCTTCGTAGTCGACTTCTTATTTGCTGAAGAGGAAGATGAGGAAGAGGAGGACTTCATCTTGGCTAGCTCAACCAGTAAGGCAGGAGCCAGAGTTTTAACCACAGCCTCCAGGTCAGACTGTGCTGACAGAGACTGGACAGCTAGCGGGACCAAGACAAAAAGAGTGTTAGACAAAAACTGCAGCACTTAGGTGGTTGCAAAGTCTCATGCAGTGTCCATTATAAGATGAAGAAAAGAATGGTTACTTATGTTGTCATAAAGTGTCCACGATGTACCACCTGACAAAAACTGCCCAGAAATGGCCCAAAGATTGTGACATATTGCTTAAGTATAGACCTGACTTCCTATTTCCCAGATCTCAATCTGATCAAGCATCCAGAACAAGTCCAATCTATGGAGGCCACACCTCGCAATCAACAGGACTCAAAGGATCTGCCACCAAAACCATGGTGTCAGATACCTCAGGAGACCCCAGAGGTCCTGTGTCCATGCCAGAGCCACAGTGGATCCGTCCCTGACTTGTTCCAGCAAATCAAACATGTGCTTGACCTGCCCGGGATCTGGGAAATTTGGAGGCCAAGTTGATGCCTTGAGCTCTGTCATGTTGCTCAGGCCATTCCTGAGAAGTTTTTGCAGTATGTGTGTGTGTCTTTGTGTCTGTGGGTAGGGGGCACTGCCATCGGTAAGCATTGTTGCCATGAGGGACTGTGTTTGTTCCGCAGTGGTCTTTGGGTGGTGCATGTCAAGTGGCATCTCTATGAATGCCAGGAGCTAAGGTTTCCTAGCAGAGCACTGCATTGTCAGAAGATGATCAATTATATTTCCTTCACCTGTCAGTTGCAATGTTATGGCTGATCAGTGTATAATAGGAGCAGGTTTGATCAGTAACAAGAAGCATCTTTAAATGTGTTCTTTACATAAGTGTGGAGGTCTTAAGAAGGTTAGAATTTCTCAAACCTGATGTTTCCAGTAGTTTCTGAGCCAGTCTTCCTGCGCTGCTTGACTTTTTTTGTTGAGGGGATGACCCTTCTGCAGATGATTTGCTCTCGCGGTGCCTCCTAGGTGGCGATCGTCTACTGTCAATCCTCCTTGGTGGTGATAGTCTCTCATCATATCTCCTGGGTGACAGTTGTCTTTCATGGCTTCTTCTTGGAGATAATTGTCTCTCGTCTCTCCTCCTAGGCGAAGATTGTCTCTCAGAGCTCCTCGAACGTGACCGATAGGGAAAGGTGGTTGGGCGGTCATACCGTGGGGAGCGAGAACGAGACCGGGACCGGGACCTGATGAAGGTATGGTTAAAATTATTTTATGAACCAAGTAATTCAATCATGGTTGTGATTAATAATTTCACAATCTGGGGGTTAGAGGTATCTGTTCTGTTCACCTATGTTATTCCTCATACCAGAATTCATGTGTGACTGACCTGCGAGTGTATCTGGTACTATGTGGCGATCGTGACCGACTACTGCGCTTCTCCCTTCTACGCTCCGCGGCATGGTGGTAGCGGGGGCTGGACGAGGTTGAGGGTTTGGCATCTTTACCTTTAGCCCTGAACAGAGCAATGGGGGGGGGGGGGGGGCATAGATGAATGACATGAAAGGGTAATCTGTTACAATCAGCAGGGTGCTGGCTGAAACAAGTGTGGTTGCTTTGTGTTCTAAAACAAATCCAGGAAGACACTGTATGGATTTTTACAGATTCAGCCTTGAAGTGGCGACCCTGGACAGATTTTTTAAACAGAGCTGGATTTGTCCGAGATTGGGTATTTTTTTTTGACAGGCAGTTAGCAGGGGGTCATATGTGATCGACCGCCTTAAAGTATAGGACTTTGTGCTGCCTGATTTCCATCGTAGCTGTTGTCAAAAGATCTGTTATCAACTTCAGTGACCTTGTTTGGATATTATTGCAGTAATACTTAGGACATGAACATGACCAATGTTGTGGCCCATCATTTTCTTTGTTTGAGCGTTAAAGTGTCAGGGTCTGGTTAGCAGCAAGTTAAGCGTTCAGTATGAGTTAACACAATAAGCAAGATCAATAAAAACGTAAAAGTGTCTGCTTCAGAAACTTACCTGGGCCCAAGAGCAATCTCACCATCCCAATCAGGGTATCTGTGGGGAAAAAAAACAATTCAAACACACGTATTACAATTGCAACATTTTGACAAAAAGTCAAAGGTTTCCATGTAGTGGTATATGGTCAAAATGTGGTTATATTTAAGAATTGTATGGGTTCAGCAGACCATAACTATAAAACAACTACTGGAGGTAAGTCTGTCCCAAGTTCCACTGGACTTCCAGCAATGGGACTAAAGGGAGATCATGTACGCCAATTGCAATGAGCTATACTATCACTTTTTCTAACCAGTGCTTCCTCAACAGTATTTTGGCACTTCTGTGGTGGGCAATTCCCCAACAGTATCATATCAAAAATCATAAAAAATAACTCCAATAAACAAGACCTTTAAAAGGGCAGAGTTAGAAGAAAGAAGACTGACTGTTTTCGCAGAAGTGTGCAGCTCTCAAGGTGATGGCTGGTGTTCTGGTGGGAGATCCAATCCTAATAGTAAGAACAACAGAAACACAGTTTAAAGACAGGCCTCATTAACATCAAAACTGCCAAGCGCTTCAGTATCTCAACTGTAATTTTCTGACAGCACAGATATACTTTATCCGACATTACAGCAGCTTTAACAAACTTCCTTAGATTAGGTGTTCACAAGTGCAAAATATAACAGCTTTCTCCAAATCTTTAGCCAAGGGTGGTCATCCAAAAAACAGGACCAACAGTTGACTAACGACTTGTTAACTGTAAAAACATGTATTCCATGGACAAAAATCATGATTCTCTGTAATTGCCACTGACATTGTAGGCAACTTGAGTTGGGGTTACAAGTCTTTTTCATGAAATATTAACAAATTACATCAGAATGCCAGTAAAAGACAACAACCACAAAAAACAAATGATCTTCTTGATGACATGATGTCTGGTTCTTCAATCTGGTTCTTCAGTCTTGTGTGGGATCCAAAGTTTCTTGAGATATAGTTCACCTCAGCAGAGGTCAAAAGGTATGACGATGGCCGGTAACTTTGGGCCCGTAGTATTCTTAATGATTGGAGTTCTTTGTTGGGACAGAAAATTACAACAAAATTGACGAAAAAGGGGAGCTTTGCTCTATAATATTACAAAAAGTGATACCTATGATTATATATGAAATTTATCAAATTAACTAAATAATACATTCATTAACAATTGTTTAAAAAATTTTGGAACTAAACAGACATTGTTGGACAAATGCAAAAAAAAAAGTGAAACCGTCATTTCATCATCTTCTGAGGCTTTGACACTCTTGATTCCTTCTTCAACAACAGCCTCTGGAGACAGCCGTATCTCATCAATTTACATCAGCAATGCAACGGACATCTGGCATTAGCCATTACACGACAATAATTTAATCTGTTTAAACTAGACAATGATGTTCAAAGCAAGTTTAAAGTCAATTAATTGTAAATAAATCAGACATAGTAACCTTGAATAACAGACTGCAGCACATAACATTTAGTTTGTTTTGAAAATATTGTGTATTTGCATTGCTGAAAATATTGGAGACATAGTGTATATTACTAAGAAAAAAATAATGTTTACTTCTCACTCTTGTCATTTCCTTTTTATTGGGACATATTGGTTTCAGAAAATAGGTGTGTACTGAAAGTACATTATAAGGAAACAGATGTCTTCCTGTAATCAAATCATACTTGTTTTGCAGATGTACACTCATACTTGGTTTCAGTCTGGTTTCAATTAAACTCCTTCGAACATACAAGCTGCAGTCTTTGCATTTTTCCTGAAGAATACTTTATCTACAACAAAAGTAACACTTCTGGGGTGCAATAGCTCAGTCTGGGGGCTTCGCTTTGTCCTGTTAACCAGACTGGAAGCTGGAGGGCTGTCAGTGCAAGTCACTGAACCCCAAACTGCCCAGGGGCACATATATGGTGGTGCTTTATTCTGACATCTCTCCATACATTAAAACAGGTGTAAAGTCCTGTTTGAGCTCATGTTTTTCAAGTAAAAAAAAATTCTTCTTCTTGGACCTTCACTACATCCACACAAACTCAAAACAATGAAAACTATATTTTACAATCAAAAAGAAATATTTTAATAACTGAAATCAAAGGCATCAAATTCCGAAAACAGAGAACAGAGTGCATTCTTCCACTCACCTTCAATTGAGTACATTCTTTGTTACACAGAGAACAGGTATGTGGAAAGATTCTTGGTGAGGCAGCTGCATAGTCCTGCATCATGGCCAGTGTTGGCAGACCCTTGAAGACTGCCACCTTTGCTGGAGGCTGCCAGTGAGAAGTCGGCAGTGTGGTGTGACTGAACCTCATCGGCTGTTGCATGGCCTTTGAGGCATCTATGATGTTGGGTGAGACAGCAGCAGATGGAACTGATTTTGCAACAGAAAAAACTGGAGGCCACATCACTTGCTCCTTCTGCTTCTGCTGTTGCTCCACTGGTTGCCTCTGCGACTGCTGCTTTTTCATCTGTTCAGCAACTGTTGAGCCTTGACTTCGAGTTTTACTCTGATCCTTAGCGCCACTGTTGTTATTACTGCCAATGAGCACTAGGCCAGGTCTGCCAGGATGCACTCCACGGAGTAGATGGGTGGGTGGTTGGGTTTTTGACGTTGCCTGGCGATCTGACGTTGGTTCTTTCAAAGAAACAGGTTTGGCGGCTTCTGTCTCCACAACTCTGATGTCCGTGTCTTTCTTAAGCACAGAGAAATGGCTATGGATTTTTTGGGAGGTCTGGTTTGGTCTGGTCTGCGATCGCTGGGTCTGATCATGGCTTGGGAGAGCCACAGATTTCAGTATTGAAGTGTATGAAAACCTGGTACTGGGGACAGAACCTGCCTGCTGACGGGAAGAACCCAATGAACTGCTTTTCACCTCAGCTGTATGTTTTTGTAGAGGTCCTCGACTGTTTTTGCTGCTATCAGTGTCCATCAGCAACATACCTCCACCCCTTCCACTGTTAGCCCTGCTGCCACTAGTTTTTCCAATCTGATCTCCAACCCCTCCTGTAAATTTGCCAGTATGTCCATAGTCAATCACTTTACTTGGCTGAAGAACAGCTGACGAGATTTCTTCTTGGCGCATCCCTGACCCCCAAGAAGCACTCAAACTGTGACTGTCCATTTGAGCTACACTTCTGGTGGGCTGGGGATCTGGGTAAGGTTTTGACTGACATGCAGTTGTAGTCCTCTTGGCCTTCTGGATACGGATTTGGTGTAAAATGTATGGCAGGTTCTCAGGAGTCATCTGGTCATCAGGGTAGGCGATGAGATGGTCCAAGTCATCTTTTTCAAGCCCAAAGCGTTGAAGGATGCCAGCAGCGGATTCAGATGTATACTTGGGTTGACTGGACTCTGTAGGGGTCGCAAGATTGTCTGACCCTGGACAGTCATAATCACCTAATCCTGGAATGGACTGCATATCATGCTCAGATGATGAATAAAATTTAGAGTCATCAGCAGTGGGCTTTTTGTAGTTTGACAACCAGTCCCAGGAGCTTCTGCCACTTCCCACATCAGACTGTATATGTCCCAAAGAGGCAGAGGCTGAGGACTTTGGGTGCGAAGCCATCCTTGTATCTGAGGAGCAAAATTCATCCCTCTGAAGGCCAGTACAATGAGGGCCCTCATCTATGGGGTGATGCATGGGTTTGCCCAAACGACTCTCCTCTCTGGCTCTGCTAATATGCATCTCTATAGATCTTTCCATGTTCTCCTCCATTAGGGCCCTACTCTGTTCAGACCCATAGTTCATTGGCCGAGACATCGGCGATGAGAAGATGGCTCCAGTGTCCAGTCCAGGAATTGAAGAGGACGCTCCAGAAGAACTGAAGCTGGACCCAGGTCCAAGATAAGAAGATGCCATCCCAGGGTCCCTTTCTGCCTGTGTAGTGGATAATCCATACTGCCCCTGGGTAGAACTTTGGTTCCTAGAGTCAAAGGGGTTGTGCGGGTGATGGGACATGGTGTTAACAATCTTCAGAAGGTTAAGGAGATTGATGGCAGCAGCAGTTGGGGAAGGAGGTGTTGTAGGTATGTAGGGAGCAGGTGTGTTGGAGTTGCCTTTAAAGGTTGCTGCTCGCCTGCCAAAAGCAAGAACGTTGTTGATCTGTGTCAGTGCTAACTGGGCTTTCAGTTGAGCCAGCCGCAAGGAGGCAGCCTGCTGACCAATCAGGAGCGAGCTCCCTGGAAGCACTCCTAGTAGAGGGCTTGTTAGTTGCCCTAGAGCAGAAGTGGCACAACGCTCCGATAGCAAAGAAAAGCTGAAAAGTCAAAAAACAAAGGAAGGGGTTATTGATTGGCAATATATCTCAGCTTCTTAGATGGGTAAAATCCATAATGTGGAAGGTTGTGTCTTGAGATGTCCACTCTGCTGCTTCCTGTTGGATACACATTCACAGTTCCTGGTCTTCACTAGCACAAAAGGGAGAACAAACAGAGGAGGCAAAAGAAAAAAAAGCACAGATAAAGACAGAAAACAAGATTACTGCTGTTCAAGCTGCTATAGACAATAATACTTCTTTATAATTTATTTTCCATTTCACACCACACTGGATCACGCTTGAAAACATTGCTTAATGCTGTTAGCGAATCATAGAC
Source organism: Lagodon rhomboides (assembly GCA_039737535.1). Taxonomy (NCBI): domain Eukaryota; kingdom Metazoa; phylum Chordata; class Actinopteri; order Spariformes; family Sparidae; genus Lagodon; species Lagodon rhomboides. Next base: position 21,319,080 of record CM077806.1, read on the forward strand.
AGTCTACATAAGAATAAACTTTCAATGCTCTAAATTTAAAAGAATTTATTGGGTTAGAGGGTCAGTAGTGCGACAAAATGTAAAATTACAGAGTTGGTTCACATGATTTACAATGTGATGGAATAGCAGAAGAAAGGCCATAACCTCACAAACCTATAATCCAAGAAGAGCCTTGAGGTTCTGGCTATCGCATTCCAAAATTTGTCAGGGCCTACCATTCCCCTTCCATCGAATTTAACAGAAAGACAATTATGTAAGTATGAGATAGTAACTCGTATTATAAGATACTGTGTTGAATTAATTTTTCCCCTCAAGGCTCTGGGGGAGAGGGTGAGGGGCAGAACCAGACTTTCTGGAGGAATAAACACCCAAAATTACATGAGATTATGCTCTGATTGGGAGCAGAACCAGTGAGATTTCTTTGTAACTTTTGGGATTAAAAAGTGGATTTATCTTCACTGCTGTTTATCAACCTGTTGGGTGTTTATTCTGTAATGCTGACTGCTGTCTGGAGCTTGAGCGGAAATTGACTTTACTTCATCAAAGTTTTATTTATGTTACGTATAGTCTCATTTGCTGACTTCCTTCTTCTTCCGTTGACCCTCTCCCAGAAGTTACAGCGACAAGCGGCCAAATGATACACACTGCTACCTTGAGTAAACTCAAGGATTTCTCTTGGTTTGAACATTGCTGGAAACATTTGGGATATTGTACACTATTCAACAAAATATATACATATATATTATATCATTAAAAATGGCTATTTTTGAGTCAGAAACAGTAAAAGATGATAAATAAAATACCACATGAGTATGGAATGAAACCATCAAACTTATCATAGGATTGAGTCAACACCAAGTCTGATTAAAGTGTTATTTATTGCTCAAATACTTCCATCAAATTTGTCATGGTTTCCATTTTCCATTTCTAATTTCATTGGACACTGAAATCCTTCAGAAAATGTACATGGATTTCTAAATATGCTTATGGATAATAACCCCAAACACACTTTAAAGCTTTGCAGGAACTACTTGAAGACCAAAAAAGACCAAGGAGTCCTGACTGTCATGAACTTTCCTCCACAGTCACCTGAACTTCAACCCCATTGAACATTTATGAGGACACTTGAAGACTGAGAAAAGCCAAACAAGAAGCTTCATGGAACACTGTCTAATCATGCCGGGAAAACATGAATCATCAAGTTTGGCAAAAACTTGTGGAGTCCATGCCAGGTCAAGTGCATGCTGCCATTAAAGCAAAAAAAGGGTACATAGCTAATAGAATATATTCGGAAATTCATGTACATTTTTTCAAAGATTCAACTTTTCACTCAAACTGTTCAACACTACCAGCATTTTGTAGGAATAGAATGATTAACAGGGCAATTATTGAGCATTATCCGATTATTGGTATCTGTGATTTTTCTGTCAGATTGCCAATAAAATAAACAAATTCAGTGATGATGTGTTACTTTGGCTCTGATGCAACATTCGCACACAATGTCCCACAACAATTTATAAAGTAACTAGTAACTAAATTTATCATATAAATGAAGCAAAGATGAAGTATTAAGTTGCAGAAAATGGAAATATTCAAGCACAGTACCCCGGAATTGTACTTTTGTTCATCTAAACTCAAGGGATGCTTGTCTTTTCTATTCCTCACCAAGTCAGAGGGGAGAAGCTCTGCAGTAACTTTCACCTTATTTGTTGTCAAACAGGTAACCATGTATGGAAGGGCTGCTTACTGAGCTGTGGATATAATCGGTGGGAAGGTTCGGGAGGACTTGACTTGGCAGTACCACTGTGCACACAGTTGTGTTGTTCCTCCTTGCAAATAACTCTGAGTTTTCAGTGTATCTGATTTCTAATCACCGGTATCCACCCTAAAAAAGCCCTATTAGTTGACCCCGAGTATTTTGGCTTGTGATCTCAGACCACTTGTGTATCCATTTACACCAAGTCACTGTGATTATTAAGCAACTGACACAAGATGGTGACACATGTTATCTTGAAACCACTCAACACGTCTTTGTCTAACAGGGAGAGCACTCATTTTCCAGCTGCGTCACATCAGCACTACTCAGCAACAACAGTGCAGGCAGGTCCTCGTTAATGACTGACTGACCGAAGAGTTCAATCGGTATCGATCAGGTCTGAAGGTCCTGATCGGTGGTGTGGCTGGCAGAGACTCTGCCACAGGCCTGAAACAAAGCATTTAAGTTGACTTTCACCTCAGATTTACCATAAATATACAAGCACAAACTCTCCAACCCGGTCAAGAGTCTGTCATGTCTCACTAGCTAAACTAACTTTACCTGTTTCTCCTCCTAGCAAGTGCTAACGGAAGTCCCGATGGAAGCCCGCTTAGAAACAAACATCTAGAGCGACTATTAACGTTTTAAGTACGTAATGTATCGTTTTACATCATACGTGTGTCATACCTGGCGTTATTTGTGTTTATCGTGGCGCTTCGATGAGCTGGAACTCATCTCCGAGCTGCGGTGAGGGAACCTACGTGTAGCCATCTTCACTCCCGAGAAACATAACGGTTAAGACTTCCGGTGTGGGCGACCGGCCTTCAGAGTAAAAGCACGGCCGTTTGGACACAATATGAGAAAGGAGGGATTGATTGATGAACTGATTGATTGATTTCTGAATAAATACTCTGACTGATATTGAGGTGAATTTTCTGATACCTGATACATGAATGAATTGAATTGAATTGTTTATAAAATTTACAAATTGTATGGTCATGTTTGAAGGAATGTTCTGGTCAAGGAGCCTTAGGTTAAAGACCAAAGGTTAAAAGCCCCTCGAGCAATGGGCTCCTTCAGACTTGTGTTTTAGAGTTTTACAAACTTAAACCAGATGTTATACCCTGGGAAAGATAAGATGAGGTAATGATTGGTTGTCTCTGTGCTTTTAAGATTGATTAGCACACAGGTATAAGTAGTGGGGTCTGTGTGAGGATCGGGAGGAGATCCACATTCGGCTTCGGGTCTTCTCACAGGCAACTTTTGGTGCTTGTTCAGATGCTGTACTTTTTGTAATAAACCTTTTTATATACAACTAAGTCAGTGTCGGCGGAGACTCCTATTAAAGTTTTATTAAAACAGATTTTTTTAAATTCTAAATTAAAGAGCATTTATTGTCCTGGTTTATGCTTGCTTTTAAAGGAGCACTACGTAGTTTTAGAAAATAAATTCAAACTCAGAATTATTATTTTTTACAATATGAATGAGGTAATACAAAAAATTCAGAAATATTTATGTTTTCCATAAGTGAATAAACGAGCTGTTCAAACGCTGTTTGAAGCTAGAACAAAGTAAAACAGTATGAAGTTGTGTTGTCCTTTAAGGTCAGTTTGTTCACAAAGAGAGTTTGTCTATTTACTTTGTTTAAGTGTATATACTATCAAAAAATCATATCAATAATACTGTAAATAAAAATATATTGAAGGTAATGTATAACTGCAAATACATGTTAACAATTTAGTTAATTGCCACAAAAGTATTTTGAAAAAATGAAAGTAATAACTTGTTGTAGACTAACACAATAATTGATCTGTGGGAACAAGTTATTATCTTGTGTCAACATCACAATACATTTGTATGTAGTCATCATACTACTGTAAATCTTCTTGTACACAGACTTCATCACAAGTTTGGAGAAACATTTAATATGAAAATATTCGGAAGCCAATGCCCCAGAAATGAAATAAATCTAAAATGTTCCTGATAAAAAGTGATGATTAAGTGTTTCTGTAGCTTATTTTACCACATCACATCCACATCAGAACTTCCTTATATTATATGAGAGACTCTCTGGGGCAGAGTACTATCAGTCTGAACTGAAATAACTGTGGAAACAGGTAGTTTCTTTTTAATGTAAGTCTGAATTCATATGGAAATTATTGGAAATTTCAGAGGGCTTTAATTTTGAAAGTTGACATCAGAACTTCCTGATATTGTATGAGTCACTCTCTGAGGTGGGGTACTATCAGTCTGAACTGAAATTAGTCTGTGGAAACAGGTAGTTTCCTTGAAATTTCAATTTGAAATTAAAGGAAAATACTGAAAATATTTGATAGTTCAGAGGGCTTTAATTTTGAAATTCCACATCAGAACTTCCTGATATTACATGAGTTACTGATGTTTATTCTGTAGAGATGCTGTGAAGAAGATGAAGGAGTCTCCGCCAACACTGACTTAGTTGTATATAAAAAGGTTTATTACAAAAAGTACAGCATCTGAACAAGCACCCAAAAATTGCCTGTGTGAAGACTCGAAGCCGAATGTGAGTCTCCCCCGATTTCCACACAGACCATTCTACTTATACCCAATGTGTTGATCAATTCTCGAGGCACAGAGCCAACCTACCATTACCTCATCTGATTTTTATATAGCATATGGTTCAAATTTATGAAACTCTGAAAAACAAGTCTGAAGGGGCCCATCTCCCTAAGGGACCTGACCTTTGACCTGAGGCCCCACAACCTAGGGCTTTCCTCCATACCTATCTTTGCCCACGAAAACATCTCAGCCTGGAACTTCTCTTCATAACATGTACCTCAGAGTATCAGAAAATGTAGCTCTTATTCTCCACAAAAACATATCTGAAATGATATCAGAAATGACACCACATTACACTCCGGGGTGGAGTACTATCACTCTGAACTGAAATTAGTCTGTGGAAACAGGTTGTTTTCCTTTAACGTAAAATTGAATTTGAGGGAAATGTTGAAATATTTGATTATCAAATGGGCTTTTATCTTGAAATTCCTCATCAGTAGCTCAAGATATTGTGTTTATTTTCATGTTGGACTAATCATTCACACAGATGAAATGTCATGGCCTCCATCTTCTAAGGCTTCAATGTGATCAGAATTAGGATGGTAAAATGAATTAAGTAAATAATCAATGAATTAATTCCTTAATTGCCAAATTAATTAATTAATCAATTAACTAATCATTCAATTAATTAATCAATCAATTAACAGACTGACTGACTGAATGAATTCATGTGAACTTGCAAATTATGTTCATCGGTCGGTGCTTTTATTTTGAATTCTGTTCTTGGACTGCATTACCGTAATATCTAATATACAGGTACCACAAAACAACTGGGGGCTAGTTTGACCGAGGTTTTCGGAGTGACAGAAGGATAAGTGCATCATCATGATTCTACCACACAGTGGCGCTATTCTCACAGGAATTAAGTTGATCTGATATTAATTTCTCTAAAAACATATCTGAATATTTGCCACACATGCTGATGTGAAGGGACTTAAAGCTCCACTATGTCCACCAGCCAGTCGTCAGCTGTGTCTGTGTGCCGTCTGGTGTCGAGGCAGATGGTGTGCGGTAGGTTTTTAAGAGCTTTTTCTCTGAAACAGCTGCCTGTTGCAGCTGAAACCAGTTAAGTTTCAGGTTCAGGTGATTGTTCTCTGTGAAATTCATGTAGTCAGATTGTTTTGATACGTTCTGGACAACTTTCAAAGTTCGTCTGCACATGGAATATAATAAATCCTCCTAAAATAAACATTTCAGGTGATCTGAAAAGGCTTGTGACCACAAATATAAACAGATATTTTCAACTATGCATTAACGTCCCATCAGTTTCTGGTCACCTGAATGTTTATCAGATAGTAACATGAGCCCTAAAAAGAAGGTGATGAACCTTCCTCCTGCAAATAAAAACATGAATCAGCGGGGATTTGGTTGAGGTTAGACAGCCGACGTCGACAGCCAATCACGTTCCAGAAACACTTCCAGACTCCCCAATTAGATTTAGCAAAACACAACAGGATGTACTCAGAGCCGGCCAACGAGCTCTGAGTCCCTGATAATAAACAGTTATTGACTTTACAGACTGTTGAATCAACAGTTTATCAAAAGGTGATGATGAATATTTTCATTAAAGGATCATTCTCTGTTGGGTATCGCAGCAAATTAATAATATATCCCCTTTATCCCCTCCCCCGGACCACAGGGCTTAACGCCTGACCACGACACAACAGCTGACTGGCAGCACCCCGTGTGTGTGTGTGAGCGTGAGTGTGTACGTAGGTGTGGGTGTCTATGCGGGTCTGGGAGGCGGGGTTGAGCCAGGAGATGTTCGGTTTTATTTTCGGCTGTCATCGCTATCCTGACACAGGCCTGGTCTCATGGCGGTGACCTCACCAACTACATGAAGGCATGTGTGCAGACTGCCCAATCGCCAGAACGAATGTCTCTTCAAACCACTAATACACTGAAACTTCACATTTTAATTTTCAGTTTCATGTTTCGACAGCACTGCTTCAGGTCGGATTATGTTCAGACACAAACACCGCTTGGTCAGGGTTCGGAAAAGATCATGTTTTGTCTTCAAAATACCTGGTTCTGTCAGCACGAAACTCAGCAGAAAAATGTCCAGATGTCTCGTTAAAGATACCCAGTTTTAATGCCACAAACACAGCTGGAAAATGTCCCAAAACTGTCATGTTATAAATATCAGGTTTTGATCGCCATGAATACATGACTGGAAAATGTCCCCACATCTTAGTTTTAAATACTCAGGTTCTGATCGCCACAAATATGGCTGTGAAAACGTCCTGAATTCTTGTTAAAAATGTTCTCTTTTTTGCTACAAGCACAGCTGGAAAATGTCCCAGTCCAGAGTTTGAATCCGACATTTTCCTTTGTTGCATGTCACTCCCTTACTTCCCATCTCCTGTCACCCAAACAAGATGTCCTGTCCAATAAAGAATCATAAGTCAAGAATGGAAAATGTCCCGACTGTTGCTAAAATTACCAGTTTTTTGTCGGTTGAAGTGATCTTGAACTGTCGAAACCGTCTCACCTGGGTGTTGTGCTACATATTGTAGAAAAGTTGATTAAGATACGTATGAAACACTTGAATTCAGTTTGTGGTCTGATGACTGGTCATCAGATTTCACTACATCTGACATGGCAACGTTCTCTGATCGCATCAGAATGTAAACACTATGATCTATGACCGAAGACCAACACTATGTTACCTGTTTACGCTCTTATGTGAGTCATTCATCCGCGTCCCCACATGAATGTGCAACATCTACCTCCTACGCCCAACAACACGAGGTCAGATCCCCGCTAATGATCCCAGCGATTCTGGCTGGAGGTAACCTGACCCCAGATCAGTGACGACGGACAGCCGCCGCCGCCAAGACCGACCAGTAATGTGAGATCTCAAATTAGTATCTGTCCTCAACCCGGGGGAACTTTCCAGAAAAAAACGTTTCATGACTTGCCAAAATTAACAGAAATGTCTTTTATATGGCAACATCTGTTTAAAGTTTGCTAATGTTGGCTCACATAAACATGAAGTGGATATAAGAAGATGCAAAACCTCTGAATGTACAGGATTAAGTGTGTAAAACATGTTTTATGGGTTGTAAAATCACCTTTTCTGACTGTATATCTTATCCTCTCGTGCTACTGAGCTGCCAAGTTGTTATTTCTCGTGCTTGGGTGACCAAACTTGTTGCCCACCTAACGCTGAACATCTTTCAACACTGCAGCTTTTATTACAGTCATTATGTGCCGTGGGACAGTTAAAACCCTAATTATGACTCCTTTTAGCTGCCCACCCTCGCCCAGCGTGCCACCCGGCCACCTCTGACTGTCAGCCTCCATGTAATGTGGTCACCTCAGCCTCTCCCGGGAGTCCCTGTGCTGTCTGGGCGACACGCCCAGCGACAGACAGATGGGTTTCTGAATCATCGGGAACCGTGGGGGGAACAGGGAGTGCACATGGTAACCCACACCAGGCAAACCCTGCTGCTGCATATGTCAGGGTCATAAATCTGTCTGCAGCGCTGGTAGTTTAATACACTTTGATATGTTTTGATGAATGATTTGGAGGAGACGACGGACCCAATTGGTTGAAATGATATTGCCGATCGTATAATGTCCTGCAGGAAAAATTCCAACTTGTGTCTTGGGTTTTATGTTTTCTGCCTTCCATAATATTCATGGATCTTTAATTTTGTGAATGTTTTGTATCATTAAGTAAGCGGTACGATAGAGTAGACCCCTAAAACGAGTACAAGTTCAACGCTTGGAAGTACATTTCTTAGTGGATGGACCAGAAACTTTTAACATACGAGAAAGGAGCTGGTTTTGTCTGTTTTTACATGCACATGGAGCGTAATCTAGACCAGAAATAAGCAAAGTTTGGGCCTGAGGTGGTCAAGTTACACATTATACTTCATTGACTGACCTAATTTTATTAAGTCTGTTTCCCAATGATCTTCAGTCAATGGTGCAGGTTAAGCTCATTACAGGAAACGATTCTATGTTGTCTCGATTGAAAATATCGTTACTCAAAAACATTTACACCTAAAAGACTTTCTGAAGTGTTAAAATCTATTCGTTGTATTTGCTTCCTCGTTGTGGATACTGTGAGAGCTGCTGCCGTCCTCAGAGGACCAGTTAGCAGACGGTCTTAATAAACGCTGATGAAAATAAATCGCTGCTGGCTCAAACCGAGAGTTGCGGTCACTCAGCACCACAAGGTCTGGACATCTGAGTGTGCGTCGGTATAATTGACACACACACATGCAAGTCTTGAGACGGCGAAATTGTTTATCAGTCCTTGAGCCGTGGGCACAGAGATGTGACGAGATATTTATAGCGGTTGCATCGTTGTATCATCGTTTGACGTATGTTTCAGAGCCTTCCAATACGTGCATGTGATGTGCCGGTGATAAATACTGAACATTTATTAATTGATATAGAGCTGTTTAAGCATTTCAGATGTTAGTCTGAAAGCCTCATGAAGGTCAAGTCCTGGTAAAGTTTCAAGTCTTCGTTTTTTTTACGACTTGAAGTGGCTGGCGTCCCGGTCTCCAGCACAGGGGCCGGTAGCAGCAGCTGTTAGAAAAGTCCAAACTCGGCCAAGTTATAATCTGAGTGTTTACTACATGGAGATTCATCCATCACCATAAAAGCAGGTTACACCCCACAAGCTGCTTCTTACACAGAGATAAGTTGTTGCGAAACATCTACACCTACAAACTGCCAGGTGTAGCTGTTAATAGCACACTGGACCGACTGATAAAACTAATGTTAGCTTGCTAATATGTTTAGTAAAGAGTCAAAGAGTTAATACGGTAATCTCAAGGAAATTGAATCGAATGCAACTGGATTTGGTTTTTGTCTTGAAGACGTTTCACCTCTCATCCGAGAGGCTTCATCATGACCTGGATGAATGAGAATATTCACAAGCTTGTTGCAGAACATTTTGGGGTATCGACCCTAAAAACGGTGCGGGAATGATGAAGCCTCTCGGATGAGAGGTGAAACGTCTTCAAGACAAAAACCAAATCCAGTTGCATTTGATTCAATTTCCTTGAGATAACTACTGTATGACCTGGATGAATGAGAATATTCACAAGCTAGTTAATACGGTGATATAGTTGATATATCTGACCTGAGACTTAATAACACATCCGTTACACTGACAGAGAGTTTTGTGGCCCTGCTAGTCTGCTTGACGACAAGAGGGAGGGAGTCTTGGACCATCATGAATTTCTTGTTCAATCACAACTCAAAAGCTAGCATGCTATCTCCTAACTGTATGTTCAGTGGCAGTCTGGCGTTAATGGTTTGTGCTTGTGTTGTTCTTGCGGTTGCAGCTAGCATATATGCTGATGCAGTGGATCATCAGCTGTAGTTGCCCCGGTAAACACACCGACCACTTTGACCGTCTCGCAGCTGCTTTATCTGTTCTACTGAAACAAGCCCAGAGACACTCTTGCTGCAAAGAGCGGCTGGATGAGTCACGCTGCGAGGAACAGCAGAAGACCAGGAGAGAGACCGAAGAGGTCGGTGTGTTTACTGGGGAAACTACAGCTCATAAACTGCCGAATCACAACCGCGAGAAAAACGACATGCATAGTAGGGCAGGTCTTACAAGAACTGTGTTGGTATCAATATTAACACACCTGCGCCTCATCTAAGCTTAAACTGAACGCTCATCTTTTTGTGTCCATTGTAGCAAACTAGCTAGCCAGTGACAAGTAAAGTGAGACAGCCGATGGATGGATATACAAGTGGTCTAGTGTACAAGACGAGTGTCAATTGAAGAATCGAGTTCTTGTTAGGATTTTGGTAAGGACACAGCCATGAGTTCAGGAGTTGCTTCTCTAATAGGAAGATAGGATTTCTTTCTCATCTTTGAAACTTAAGACAGGACAACCAGTTTGGAAATGTTTCTGTAACGAGGCCCCCGATGCAAACTGTAGAACGTTTATCTGTAAAATTTGCAAAACAGGTTGCTGGTGTGACCCCAAACACTAAAACTCAATAAAAAAATGGTCCCACAAAACTGCAATTTCCACCTTAGCTTAACTTGCATCTTACCAGGAAACACACAATTCCCACAAGGAACTACACACAACTACTTGTGCTACTCTTAAATGCCAAGTGTGAGAACTGAGACGGGCCACCAGCGTGAGTCCTCTCCTGTAAAATATTTTGCATGTTTCCTCTCTGACCTCACGGCGAGCTCGAACGAGACGGACAGCTGAAAATGATAGTGGATACTGAATCGTGAAGTGCAGAGCGAATATGTGCGTGTGTGTGATCACCTCGGCTTCGCTTATAGCTGAGGAGACTTTTCATCACCGTGGCGGTATGTGTCATTCTGTCTCAGACGCACTCTCCTGACACTGTATCAACTGATACGGCTTCAAGACTTCTACTATTTTAGGAGACTAAAAATATATTTAAATCCTGTCAAAGGAAGCAAAGTAATAATAATCCAACTCTTATGATTTGAACTCTAAATTTAAGATGGTTTCTTTAGGACAACTAAAACAATATCTGTCTCTCTGGAGCCTTTCTACCTTCTCCCTTTGTTCTCGCAGTTTAAAAATCATGTCACTGACTTGCAGCTTTGTGCGATGACATCCTGTCTACACTTATCACATTTAATAACCGGATTCTGAGGCTGGACTGGCTGGTTGACCCAGAAACTCTTTTCACGACTGGATGAGCTAATGGAGTCCAACATAAAGTGACCCGATTGCCAGGAGATCGCACGACTCAAAGACAAGACGATAAAGTGTTTAATTCAACACAAATCTGTACTTGGGTGTTTTTCTTTGTTAAGGGACGACCATGAAAATATTTTATCATTTATGGCCTCTGCACACTTCACATTGTATTCAATCAGCTGTAAGTGTCTTGGACACCAAGCCAGGCCCATCATACTCAGGACTTTATATATGGAGGAGGGAAATTGACCGAACTGTAACAGACTCGCGATCCTCCAAAGAGATCGTATTTTAATGAACTAATGAATGAATTTACTTTATTTCCACATATGTATACAGTAGCGTTGAGAGGGCACTGTGCTGATCGGTTGTGAACTCAGCAAGAGTTGGAGCTGATGATGTACATGACAAGAATATTCTCTGGATCCGCAGCGATGCTAAACTTGAAGCAGTGGAACCAGTAAAACTAGCGAGACCGGAGGAAGGACCGCGTGGAACGTCGTGTTAAAGTGTTAACGGTCGACAGGTGGGAGGGAACACAGTGAGCCGAGAACAGGACTCTGAAAACAACGGCGTGAACTTGGGAGTGTTTGTACGTTAGGAAGAAGGCGGTGAGGAAATGAGAACACTAATGTTAGTAAAGAAAGAGGAGAAAATGGATCCTATATGGGAGGAAAAGCAGCAGCTGCACGTTTAAAATCCACCTGTCGTCTCTTTCTAACACAGACGTACTGTGACAATCACACCCGCCACATTCCAAAAACCAAAACCCTCCCGAACATTTACGAGGTGTTTGGTCATATGGTGAGTGTGTAGGCTAAATGTGTGCGTGACTGAGGCGACGTCATTGCAGAGGCTGCGGAACAAGGTCAACTGAACTGAGGGAGCTTTTGGTTTCCACAATGTGCTCATCTCTCTTTGGTTCAGGTTGCAGCTGAGCAAGAGATTCATCATTAGCTACTGTACTGAGTGTTTTCATAATAACAAGGCATCAGATGACAATGTGTGATGTTTCGGTGGCTTGAGAATTATCTCCCACCTCTGTGGCATCTTTCGGTTCATTGTTTTGGTTTTACAACATGTTTAACTGCTTTGGTTTTTCAGCCCGGGTTTCTAAAAGGTGCAAGCAGCTGTTTTCGGTGAGAATTATGGCGGCCCCTGAGGGTCAAAACACAACATTTCAAACAACAACATTTCACAAAACACTACGCAAAAACACAAAACACAACGCACTTCTCACAAAACAAGAACATTTCCCAAAACACAATGACATTTCACACAACGTAAGAACATTTCAGGTAACGAGACAAACATAATTTCCCAAAACGCACTTTGGAAAACACAATCACAGACAAAACACAACATTCACAAAACAAAACAACGTTGTGTTGTCTGAAATGTTGCGATCTGCAAGATAACTAACTAGTAGCAGTAACTAAAGTTATGGAATAAATGTGATGGAGTAAAACTTACAATAGTTGCCTCCAAAACGCAGTGACGTATAAAGGAAAAAAACAAAAAAATGGAAATACTCTGTTCAAGGACCTCAAGTACAGAGCTTAAGTAAATGTGCAGCTTAAAAAACTGCTTTGGTTCTTTAACTAACTGTATGTTCAGTGGCTGTCTGGTGTTAATGGTTGTGTTTGTGTTGTTCTTGCGGTTGCAGCTAGCATATATGCTGATGCAGTGGATCATCAGCTGTAGTTGTCCCGGTAAACACACCTACCACTTTGACCGTCGTAGCTGCTTTGTCTGTTCTACCAAACGAGCCCAGAGACACTCTTGCAACAAAGAGTGGCTGGATGAGTTTCTAAAAAGTGCAAGCAGCTGTTTTCAGTGAGAAGTATGGTGGCCCCTGAGGGTCAAAACTCAACATACAACTACATTTTACAAAACACTACGACAAAACACAAAACAAGAACATTTCAGAAAACACAACAACATTTCACACAACATAAGAACATTTCAGGTAACGAGACAAACATAATTTCCCAAAACACATTTTGGAAAACACAATCACAAGACAAAACACAACATTCACAAAACAACGTTGTGTTTTCTGAAATGTTGCGATCTGCAAGAGTAGCAGTAACTAATGTTATGGAATAAATGTGATGGAGTAAAACTTACGTTATTTGCCTCCAAAATGTAGTTAAGTATAAAGTAACAATATTCTGTTCAAGGACCTCAAGTATTATTTTGCCTTTATACACAAAAGTAACTGGTAAAACTTAGTTATTTGGTTATTTACAAATGCTCAATAAATGGTTTTCAAAGCATATTATTGTTTGTTAACAGTCAAAAAACCTACCTTAGGTTTAATAAACTGTGGATTTACCGCGTCGAAAAATAACTTGGTCTCAGTTTTATATATAAGAAGATGCACAAATATCAGTATTTAGACGTGAAGCACTTCACTTCCAAATTGCTTATGAAGACTTGAGATTTTCCATCGATGGTCCTGAGGGGTTTGCTAACAAAGAGCTAGCAAGAAACCATCCGCCCAAGCAAATCAAACCTCAACCTTAACCTCAATCTGCTGACACAGTCTCAAAATAACATTATTTTAACCTTTGCCACCAATGTGTGTGTCGAAGGTAGTGGCAGGAGAACCTTATTAAAAGTTCAAATATAGACGACAGGCCTTTCTTTCATGCCTATAAATCTCAACGAAGCAACAACGAGCGAACAGAAACACCCCAAAACTCTTGTTTGCACGTGGGGCCGTAAATCAGGCTTTATATAAAATGTGATACAAGTATCGGATGACAGAGCTGCGATAAAACCTGAAAATAGAGACAAGAGGACATGGAGATAAATCAGATTTACTCTCTCTGACACACACACACACACACACACATATATAAACACTCCTAAATCCAGACGTCTAAATCCACAGCAACAGAGAGCTCAGAGCAAAGCCTTGCTTCAGACCGAAGCTATTTCACACCTTGCATCAAACCACCTCTCTCTCTCTCCTTCAGGCACAACGTTGCCGTTTTTCTTCCTTTCTTCCACTTTTACCGCTTAAATTTCGTCACCATCACTTCCCTTTTCCCTTCACTCCTACTTAAAATCCGGCTGACACACACTCGCACAGTGGGGAGTGTTTACTTCACTTTATACCGTCGACCCATCAAACCCCGGCCAAGACTCATAATGGCCTCAAGGCATGGGATGGTAACACACTTACACACACACACACACAATAATAAATGCCAACCCAGTGTATCGGCTGTCCGAGGAAAAACTATTAAAAGCTTTTTGGAATTACTGGTTCTAGTCCACCATTCAAGACTACCAAGGTAGTAACCGCAGCACTTAAAGGTCAGCAGAGTCATGAAAATACCAGTACTTTTTAAGAAACCACAGTTGTAAAGCTAAATCCCTGTACAGCACCACATCACATAAAGTCTGATATTGTAAATTCAAGAATTTATGCCTGAGCAGAGTGCAGCTTTTACACACCTTAATGGGATATTCCGGTGTAAGTTTAATCCATGGTCTAACACACCTTGACACTGAGTAAGACTCCCCCTCGAGAGATCAAGTTTGCTGACCGCTAGCTTAGCTAGTTGTAGCAACCTCAGAAAAGTAACTAAAATAATAAGAACTGAGCATCCCATGGAGTAATAATCAGACATTTTCATCCTTGAGCTGCGGAAATCTACTGCACTCGGTAATCGACTCGTCAGGGCTTCCCCACACAGGCAGGCTGCTGGAGGAGAGGGTGAGTTGTGCTGTGTTTTTAATACAAATCCAGCAAAGCTAGCAGATGTTTGATGCTTCGTACTGTGTGCTGGGACTGTACATGTACTGTTGCTGAAGTTTGCTGCTGTTCTCACCATTAATTGTGGCTTTTTGATGGCGGTTTCTAGTTGGAGACATAAGCTGCAGTGTGTTGTTATTGTGCGGTCTTTTCTGAGGTTGCTAAAACTAGCTAACCTAGCGGTCAGCTAACTTGACCTCTCCAGGGGGAGTCTTACTCTGTGTCAAGGTGTGTTAGACCATGGATTAAACTTACACCAGAATATCCCTTTAAGGCCGGCAGGTGCGTAGGAGAAGACCTGCTGGCGACAATGTTTCGGTATTTAAACCTTCGTCAGGTTATCTTACAAGACAAATGGGGAAGCTGTCTTAAGTAGGGTTCCCTACGTTGTTGTCAATAAACTCAACTGGAAGTGGACAGTGTGCGGGGAAAAGTTGCAATACCACCATTCTGACTGCTGGTTCCAGCTTCTAACAAGGTTTGTCAGCCAATATTATAACGCCGTGTCACATGGTATCAGTGTTTCATCACCATCGAGAGACTTGGTAGCATACCCCAATGCATTAATGTTAGCAAGCTACTGTTAGCAACGTAGCAGCTGTAAAGAACTTTTATTTGTTTTATTCTGGCGGCCCCTGTGGACAAAAGCGGTGCGAGCGAGTAAGAATAAAACTATGAGTTGATTCATCCTCAGCGCTCCGCCATATAATTTTAATTTTATGACTTCCAGCCTGGGTAGGTCAGAGTCCAGCTTGGTAGCGGTCATTAAGAATAGCTAGCTATATAAAAAATAGTTGACCTTCTCGCTGATGGTCTTGTTTGTTTATGTAGGTCATATAGAGGCACCAGTATTAAATCAAGGCCAGTTAAAAAAGTCCTTGTGTTACGTTGAAGTCACGGCCAATTTCAGAAACATATATATTCTCAGATTATAATTATCGATGTATTAATGTGTGTATCACTTTAATAAAACAGCTGGTAAATGTGGAGCTTGTGAATTTAGCCCTAAAGGATCAATAAAGTCTTGGATAATATAATCATCTACTGGTTGACTTGATAAAAAAGCAACTGAAGTCATCAAACAAATGTAGTAAAAGTATAAAACAGCTCAAAACTGTACCTGATGTTTGGTTATCGTTGCTTTCTGCATGTTATTGACGCAGCGTTTTAATCTCTGTGGGCGATTGAAAGAATGAATGAATGGAGTGATTGTTGATTGGACGAGTTGATGAATCTCTCTGGTGACATAAACCAGATCAAACAAACTTTGTTAAAGGACGGGAGAGGAGCCTCTGCCATCAGCCGAAGTTGAGCAACACGTACACGGAGCTTCATTGTTCCCGGACAGACGGTATGTATGATATGCATAGCTGACGAAAACCCTTTAAAGCCTCGGGTTTAGACAGATGAGACGCTCACGCACACACAGTTGTCCTCTTGTTTCAGCTATAGGCTCAGCAGGGTTAGCGAAGGTTAATACCACGGGGGCTATTTCACACTTGCTAATTGCTCCATACGCACAACATGGCCCGTTGGAGAATGTGGGCCCCTCAGGTTTGGACTCAAAACATCATTAGACAGTTCTAATCCTGCGCTAACATTTACTCTTTCCTTATTTCTAAAAATACGATTACCAATCAACAGCTGATGCAACAACAAACTGTGTTACTCTTCTGCACACATGCAAAGACGAAGATTTTCGTCCTCACCGGTGTGCAGGGTTGATGGCGTTGCTGGCGTTCGGGATGTGGTTGGTTTGACCCGCAGCCCAGTTGCGGGTGCTGCCGCTCATCCTCGATGTTTTTGGGCGACCCCTGTTCGCCGGGGCCTGCTGAGGAGGACCGCCGGGCTTCGTTTCCTCCAACATGCTCAAAAGCAAGAATACATGCACAGAAAAACACACACAGATACAGGTATGTCCAGTAGTATCTTTAGGACAGGAAACACAAAAAAGATATCCAAAATTTAAGAAGTAAACGGTTAAAAGGAGACTTTTCTCTTGTTATATTGCTGCAGTTATTTCCATGTTTGATCAACGAGTAGGATCCAAAAGTTATTCCACGAGAAGGAATTCCTGAGGTTGACAAATCTTCTGCAGTTCTGGAAATCCGCTTTCACAGGACTGCTTGCGATGAGGTCGTCACCAAAAACCAAATGAATAAAAAAAAACACTAAACTATCTGAGTGAATCTTCCCAGTTCCCCGCTGACGTTCCCCCTATTCCGGAATTTCAGGCGTTCCCAGAGAACCAACGGGGTTCCGGAACTGGTGCGTTTCAGGTTTCCGAGGGGCTTAAGCCGTTTGGTGGCTCAGCGGGATTTGAGCCGCGAGAGACTGAGAGAGGCATCGGCAGAGACTCCCCCGTCCCTCTGAGCCGGCAGCTGGAGAGGGGAGGGAGATTCAGAGCGAGAGAGGAGACTTCACTGGAGGTCTTCTGTTTCCTGTTACTGTCGTTTATAAAGCGCCTTTCCAACAAATCAAAATGTAATTTCAAAGTGCAGGTTTAGAGACAAATACACACAGCAATTGTAATTAAAATAAATAGTTAAAGATTAAGTAAAATATGGAGGTAACTCTGCAGATTGCATGTTACATCTGAGCCAAAGTGGTGCATTTTTTAAATTAACTGATCTCATCAGCAACAAACATCAGATCTGATCATTGGTTACATGCAGGTAAATATGTGTATAACATACTTTTACTTGTACTTTCCATACTTGAGTACATTTAAAGGTGCATTATGTAGTTCTTGAGAAGAGATTTTACTCATTTTACTCTTCATTGGCTGATTTTCTTCCTGCCTAAACAAACTCTCTTTGTTTTCATGACTGAACAAACAAACAAACTCAACTTGATACTGATTCAAACGGTGTTCTTGGGACCTTATTTTCCTCTGAGAACAGCTTGTTTATTCAGTTATAGAAAACATAAATACATCTGAGTTTGTATTATTACCTCATTGTTATAATATTTAAATTCTGAGTTTGAATTTCATCTCCAAAACTCCGAAGTGCCCCTTTAATATCAGATACTTCAAGACTTTTATTCATATGTGTGACTTTCACTTTTACCACGATATCTTTGCTTTGAATCAACTATGACTTTTGGCTACTCTTTAAAACACTGGGCATTTTGTTGGGAACAAAGCAGGACCCATCTGTGAAAAGTGTTTTAATACAAACTGATGGTTGACCTTGAAGTTTGGTGTGACGGTCAATGGTTGTGATAGCACATTTCACCTGTTAACTTACCTGGTACACTCAAAAAAGAGATTATGATCCTACATTTGTACACAGGATGAACGGGCGGATTGCCAGAAAACATTTTATGCATCGCCAGACAGATGATGAAGTAGATCATCACCCCTCTCTTCTTTATGTATCTAGAATATCACAGCAGCTGATCAGGGCTCAGTGGCGACTTCACAAACAGGACTAGTTCACATGTTGATGGCCGTGACGTGCAGCAACCCCGTGAAGACGCCAAGACCGTTTGAAGAAGAAAAGAGGTCAGGGACTCTTTTTCTTGAATGTGTCAGCTTGTTAATAAGCTAACGTTAGCATGCTACATGGGCTTGAATCTCAAAGTACAGGAAAGAATATCAGGACATCAGGCCTGTGGTTCTCTTCTAGATGGAAATGAACAAAAGGCTTGTGGATTTATACTAATTCAGACCATGAATGTCTGCACAAAAATGTATTTCTATTTATAAATCAGTATATGAGTAACAGTCTTACAGTGACAAGGTTTGTTGTTTCCCAAGTTTTCTGAAGAATAAAGTTGATCATGTTCTGATCATGTAATGAAAAGTATTTTAAAATTGTCCTGTGTGCTTGTTGTGTTGTTGTCCTCTTACTGCCTGCTGACCTCTAGTGGTTCTCAGTGGTAAGTACATCACAATAAAAGTCTGGTTTACTGATTTCTTAAGACACATTTACATTTTTTTTCAATAACCTCATCAGAATGATGGAGAGAAATAAGGCTTACTTGCAATTTAATGTTATTTAGTTGAATTTGGTTTTAACCTGCATACAGTCTCCTTTAAATGTGATTATTTGTTCATTTTCAAGCTTTTAAATATTTTACAGGGTGTCTGAAGTGGTGCATGTGTCTGTAAAATCACCTCATTTGCTAAACCCAAGTGTTTTAGCTGGGACCAACTCAATATTAATGGTCTTAAATTCTCGATTCTTCATCGATTGTGTTTCGCAGACTTCAATATTTATTATTATTTGAGAAAAATCAACAAATCCCTTAACGATAATGGCAAATCAGAGACATTTGAGACAGAGGACCTTGTTAAAAGTATTACTTTGTTTCACATTATACAAAAAAACAAAAAAAAACAATCCATCCACCTGAATAATATTGACATAAACATACAGTAGTAGTACATCAGTACAATGTAGTGCAACATGTTTCACAGTCAGCGGGTACTTTACATTAATCAGCCACAAGAGGGAAGCGACAGCTCTGATAATTCTGTACAGTCCAAAATATTCAACATCCACTGAATATATTTACACTTTGACAGAGAACGAGTCACTGGAACAGGCTGAACGAGTGTCAGCTCACTTCAGTTTGATTCAAATAAGATGGATGATAATTAAAAAGAGAGACGGTGAATAAATAAATCGTTCCCTGTGTGCTTCAAGTGGTTTGTATCAGTTTGGGTTTTAGTTAAAAAACAAACAAACAGACATTTAGCAGAATGTGAAGATATTTCCAGTCGAGTTTACACGATCAAATCTATGAAAAGTCATCAAACGTTAAGCTGCTTTAATATGAATCCTTTAAATAAAACATACTGTATGTAAAGTCAATGAATGCCTCTAAATCCCTGTGAGATGATCCGACATGAAACTACAGAAGATGCCACTTACTCTGAACTAATGCGCCTCTATTGATTTATACATTTCCCTACACTTCCCTCACCGTGTTACGTTTGTTATCTTTGTATTGTGTTTTTTACAACAAGCCTGTACATTTGATCACACGTAAACTCTCCTCTGATTGGAGGAAAGCCTTCCCGCGTGATTATAACATTTACAGCAGTTAAATTAAGCACTTCGGACAAATAATCTGTTTCAGCAAACTTATAAGAAATGTTCCATTTAATGACCAATGCCCCAAAAGAAAAGACAGGTAGATAACTTGTAAAATGATATGTTGACTTGATGTAGTTATCAGGATGTTTTCAGTAGTTTGTTTAAAATTTCAGAAACTGATTGAAGAAAAAACACATCAGTTTAAATTCGAAGTAACTGTTAAAAGAATAGTTTGACATTTTGGGAAATACACAAATTCGATTTTAGGAGATGTTTTGGGAAATGTTTTTACTGCATCATAGATTTTCCCATTCCAACTACAGACAGTAGCTAGTTAGCTTAGCATGAAGACTGGAAACAGGGGGAAAGAGCTAGCCTGCCTCTGAAATAATCCCACACTACCACCCAGTAAAAGTACAATTTGTTTGTTTGTTGTGCGCCAAAATAAAAAAAAAACAGGCTGATTGGTGAGCTGTTTCAGGTTTTTATGCTAAGCTAAGCTAAGCTAAGTGGCTCCTAGCTAAAGCTGCATATTAACTGCACATGTGTGAGTGTGGTATCAATCTTCTCATCTAACTTTCAGCAATAAAGTGAAAATGCTAATTTTTCCCAAATGTCAAAAATGTTCCTTTAAAGGTCCAGTGTGTAGGTTTTAGGGCAGAAATGGGTTATAATATTCAAAATTGTGTTTTTATTGGTGAATAATTACCTGAAATGAGGAATCATTTAGTTGTTTTTAACAGACTTAGACGCTAACGAGGGCCTTATATGTTTTTCTTGCCACTTTAGTAGCAGCCTGCATAGAGGCAGGTGAGACGAGGGTTATTCAGTTGGTTGCAGTCTCAAACCTCACTGCTAGCTGCCACTAAATCCTCAACACTGGACCTTTACAAAGGGAATTATTTTATTTCCCAGTTTGAATCATTTTGAAAGCAGTACAGCGGATCGAGTTGTTACTTCAGTTTGGATCAGAAAATGTCAAAGCGAGAACAAGAAAAGTGAGACAGAACGAGGATTTACGTCGATGGTTGGACTTAATTTCGTTTAAAAAATAGCAAAAATAAGCACATCTTGTTTCTTCCCTCCAGTTTGATTAGATTTAATTAATGCTTTTCTCTTATTTGGTATGATTATATAACTTAAATGCTAACTAAAACACCTCCTTCACTGCATTTATTCCTCAGCTGATCCATACAAATCGAGCCTATCATTATTTCTTTATCATCAGTTTCTTTCCTACGAGGAAATTATAATGTTTGGGCCACAAAAATTTACCTGTTTTTTTAAATAATATTGTTGTGAACAAAACGACTGCTGGTAGCCTCAAGCTAAAAAATAGCACCATCAGGCTTTGCAACAACATGGAAGAAAACTACGGGGTCAAAAACAAATATTTAAATATATAAAGTACATTTTCTTTCTGCTCTCTTTTATCCAGCGTGTTCATCTTCATCTCTCCAGACTCATTCCACATGTGCGAGAACCATCTTTAACTCGTGTTGGTGAATAGAAGACAACGAAGAATCTCCTTTTTGTACTTTTTGACAGCTCATATTTATGGTGAATCTGATTTGGCTTGAATGTGGAATTTTATTTATGATATCTCATCGATTTTCAGCCGCCTCTGCTTCTCACCGTGTCGACCTTAATCCTCCTTCTCTTCATCCACTAGCCCTCTCACCTTCCTTCCTTCCCTCTCTCTGTCTACGTGATGTTGGATATGGGGTCGCTGATCTTCAGACACCTCCAGTAGATCGTCCTCACCATGGTGAACAGAGCGAGGAGCATCAGCAACGCCCACGAAACGTAGATCCCTTTAGAGTTCCGAGCCGGCGTCCACGTACCGACCTGAAGTCACAGACAGACGGGACGTGTTTTTAAAGCGGCGGAGTCAAACTGGCACGACACAGGACGATTAAAGGAATAATTAAAGGGATATTCCGGTGTAAATTTAATCCATGGTCTAACACACCTTGACACCGAGTAAGACTCCCCCTCGAGAGGTCAAGTTAGCTGACCGCTAGCTTAGCTAGTTTTAGCAACCTCAGAAAAGACCGCACGATAACAATACACTGCAGCTTATGTCTCCAACTAGAAACCGCCATCAAAAAGCCACAATTAATGGTGAGAACAGCAGCAAACTTCAGCAACAGTACATGTACAGTCCCAGCACACAGTACGAAGCATCAAACATCTGCTAGCTTTGCTGGATTTGTATTAAAAACACAGCACAACTCACCCTCTCCTCCAGCAGCCTGCCTGTGTGGGGAAGCCCTGACGAGTCGATTTACCGAGTGCAGTAGATTTCTGCAGCTCAAGGATGAAAATGTCTGATTATTACTCCATGGTACGTTCCGTTCTTTTCTCTGTCAGCTCTCAGAGAATAAGAACTGAGCATTCCATGGAGTAATAATCAGACATTTTCATCCTTGAGCTGCGGAAATCTACTGCACTCGGTAATCGACTCGTCAGGGCTTCCCCACACAGGCAGGCTGCTGGAGGAGAGGGTGAGTTGTGCTGTCTGAGGTTGCTAAAACTAGCTAAGCTAGCAGTCAGCTAACTTGACCTCTCGAGGGGGAGTCTTACTCAGCGTCAAGGTGTGTTAGACCATGGATTAAACTTACACCGGAATATCCCTTTAACATCTGACAGTATACAGAAAACATCCTCAGAAGTCGTCACACACACAGACACTCACCATAAGTCCTGCTGTGGAGGCGACGAGGACGATGAACAGCAGGAAGCACAGCAGGCTCCTCCTCCTGGGGTACCGTCGACCAATAGAAGAGCTGGAAATAAAAAAAAAAGAAAATATATAGTTAGTAAAAACAAAACTGTTTTTCGGGAACACTCAAGAATTATTTAAGTACTTACACTTTTCGGCAGTGTGGACATCGGGCCAAGGTCCGGTCGGAAAACTCCGTCCACTGGAGGAAAGAGAGAGTGAGGATTAGCAAAAAACTACAAAAAAGAATATAGAAATGGTAAAACCGTGTGTGTGTCCTACCAGGAATGTATTGGAGCAGTGTCCACAGATGATCCGGATGCCGACGGGCTGATGCTGCGGTTCAGGACTGTCTCTGCCGATGTGAACGGGCCCCAGGTTGATGATGCGTTTACTGGCAGAAGAAACATTTAAGAAAATCTTTCTTTTGCCTGCTGGGTGTGAAAATAACCAACAAGTTTGCCGCAGAAGAACTTATAAGAGCTTGTTTCTGCTGCTCTTCACCAAGAGGAGATAAAAAACAGTAAATGTACATTAAATAAAAAGGAAGATAGTTAAGATGTGAAGTGTTAAAGGAGGACTGTACATTTCCTTTCAGAGTTTAGCTACTCATCATCTCTACTGACTGGAACCAAACTCCATTCAAATATTTAAAGACTTTTATAACAAAGATATACAAGAAAAAAACAGCAGCCAGCTGATGTTTGATGTTTAAATCAGAGGAGAAGAGACACAGTCCAGCTTTTCTGGTGCAGCTAAAGATAAAAAAACGACTACAATAGTTCGTTTTGGCAGCTGAACAAGTAGAATGACTCCAAAACAATCTCATCGTGACAGTTTTATGTGAATGGCCGGTGGATGAATGGGCCTCCTCTGCACAGATGGTGTGATTACGAGCCAAAGATGAGCTGAGTGAGTAATAATCCGGCACTGTCTCACCAGTAAGGCCTCGGACAGGCGATCCTCTGCGACGTGACTTTGCAGATCAGCAGGCAGTTACACGGACAGCGGACGTACTTCTTTCCGACGGGGGCGTTCTTTATCGGCTGCAGAGGGAACGAAGGCAAAGAGAAGTGGAGAATAAGAGAACCGTAAAACACTTTCAGTTTCCTGGTTTTTTCTAAAATAGATCTCAGTGGTTCGATTTCGATTTCATCAGCAGAAATTCTGCACATCTCCTCAGGAAGACTTCCTGAGACAGGAAACACAAGCTGCTGTCGATGTCTGGGTGGTAAACATGACACTCAGCGCAACAGTTTGACGTTCGGCGGTTTATGACTCAACTTCTTCTCAGCTTTTGGACACTTTATGAAAAGCTAACAAATCTGTGACGGGAATTTACTGTCCATAATTCTGCTTTCTTGACGAATCGCTCATCAAAATAGTCGGTGATTCATTCAATAACTGACATTTAATCGATTTAACCGGTTGCTCTCTGTGTGACTCACCGTGGCTTCGTTGCAGATGCCGCACTTCACCACGTGTTGGTGCGTCTTGCCCTCCACAGATATGGCGCTCTGACAGACCCGGCAGCTGATGACCGGAGCGCTGCTGCTGTCCGGGCTGCCCTGCGGCGAGTAGGGAGGTGGAGGCTCGCTTTGGACCAGCGAGCTGGGGAACGGCGCCAAACCTGGAGAGACGGACGCCCGGGAAGGAATCAGTTTAGTTACAGTTTTCTGTCAATACCACACCGAATTAAAACGATCATCGGTCTGACGGACTGTTTGAGTTTTAATAATGTGTGTAACTTTGCTTATTTTGAAACTACAAGCCTCTCACCGCATGACTTTTCCTAAATAATGTGTTTCTGATGTATTTTGAAGCCTAGAAGACACTAAAATAAAACACACAAGATTTATGAGCATTTATATCTCAAACTAGCTGTTCAAAATCAGAATGACCTCCTTCTCTAACCCCACCAGACGACTCATCACAGCTGATGGTGCCGGATTAGCTTCCCTCTTCAAACATTAACCAATCGGACCATCTACTCACTGTGAGCCAAACACTGTATAACAATCAAATCAGCAAACATGACTATATCATGTGGGCGACACACCCAAAGGCCACACTTGATCAAGTGTAATACAGGAAGGAGAGGAAGTGAGAAGGACAGGATTTGAGTTCAGAGTTGATGGGAAACGACACAGGAGGGTCGAGATAATGAAGAGATCAAGTGTTGAACAACATACAGTGAAGCTCTGTGGTCTTTGACAAGTCTGAATACAATGATGGAGTATTTAAGTGTGTTAAAGTGAGTAAGAGCTAATTAATTTCTTTGTTGATACACCTTATCAGTAATTAACTGAATTATCAGAAGCAGTGAAAATGCCCTCCATGTGTTTGTGGCGTCATAAAATTGCTCACTTTATCGGCCTTTACTGATTTTACTCTTTTGTTTTTTCTATGTGATTTTGCCTGTTGTACTGCTTTAACTCCTTTTACTTGTACTTCATCATACTGACTGTATTTTCTGTTCTTGGTTCTCGTTTTCACTTCACCTTAAACTGGAATTTCCTTTCGTTCGGTGACTGTTGACTCTTTATTCTGTTGTATTATCTTCCTTAATTTCCTGCTTATGCTTGATTGTTAAGGCACTTTGTAGACTCTCTTTTTACAGGTGCTATATAAATAAAGTTTTGTTATTATTATCATTATCATCAACCGAACCAGAAGATATTTGATTTATGTTACCATAAGGAGCAAAACCTCACATTTAAGACACAAGAAATGATGATTGTTTTGAAAAACTTCCAGATTAATCCTTGTAAATTAATATTTTGTTGATCAACTAAGATAATTATTAGATATAAATGTCTATTAAAGGTTTAAACTGTTGTTACTAACAACTAACTAGACATCCTTGCTGAACTTTGACCTTTGGTCCACCAGGCAAACCTCCAACCAAACTGACAACAAGTCTGTTTTGCTCATTCATTTCCTTTAAAAACAGCTAATTTTATTTGCAAAACTTAACTTTCACATTACTACCTATACGTTATATATTTTACATGACTGTCAGGAAATTGTGACACCATAAAAACCTCATTAACAAAACACAATGTGTGTGTGATGTGGACATTCGTCTGAGGAGGTTGTAAACTTCATTATTTACAGCTAACGTTAGCCAAACTGCTAGCTAGCTAAACAAACACTAGCTAACAGTTGTTTGTGACATGAACACGAACTAAACTTCTTTATTTTGCTCTTCTAAAACGTATAAATATGTCTGTGTGTGTCGAAACGAAGCAGCCGACGTACTCTGTGGTTTTGACGGATATCCGTGAGAGCTGCCCCCGGGAGAGAAGCCGTTGGTCCCGTCGTGCTGGTCGGACAGCAGCGGCGACCGTTCCCCGTCCGCCATCGCTCTCGCCGGACCCCGGCCGCTCGAAACGCCCTCAGGAAGAGTCTGTGCTGCGGGTGAGAGCTCTCAGAGTCCCGTTGGAGGTTTCTGGAGGAGTCGCAGAGGAGATTTCAGCCCCGGAGCTCGTCGGTTTGGGGTCTTGACATCCACATGACACGGCGAGAACACAGAAGGCGGAAGTGAAACAACAAAAACATCAGTCACATGACGGGGATCTGAGTCACGGCTGTGAGCGACAGCGCGCTCCGCCAATCGACGGGCTCGGTTGGGATGGGCGGGGCTAAAGACGCTGTCTGATCCGATGGACTGTTTGACAGCTAGGGCCGCGTTCCAATACACATACAAAGCGTCCTTCACGGGGTGTGTACCATCTTTTCAAGCAAGGGGAACAAGGTTTAGGCTTATTTACAGCTTCCTTTGTTTATGTCTGTACATTCTGGCTTCAAGAGAGGACTAACTATGGAACATTTTACATTTAAAAGCCTTCAATAGGAGGTTATTTGGAGGCAAAAGGAGTAAAGTTTAATCACCTTTGTCAAGGAAGTTATGTTTGCACACATGTCGGTGTTAGTTGGTTTGTAAACAGGATTACACATAAACCACTTAACGGATTTCCAACAAAACTGGGTTGAGGATGGGGCTCAGCCCAGAAAAGACCCCATTAACTTTTGGTGTGGTTCCAGATATAAAGACAGATTCAGTACTTGTTTTATATTAACATTTGTCAATTTTAGGAATATGCATGAATTACTGTTTTTTAATCTGGTGTATTTAGGTGGCTGATACTTGTGACTGAGTAAAATTTGAAGCAGATCCTAACACAAATCCAGATCTATTAGATTTAAATACGTTTTAATTAAAATTGGATTAGACTTGATTGAATTAAAAGGGACTGTTATGCCTTGGCTGAGGTTTACACTCTACTGAGTGCTATTGTAGATGGTGAAGTATTCAAAACTCCACGAACAATTGCCAATTAGTTCAAAAACTCATGTAATTTATGTTTTCATTGTGTGATTAAAGAAAATGTAATTTAATTTAATAAGACAAAATTGTAAACCTCAATTATTTAACTTTTTTAATCCATTACTTGTCTGTTATTTGTGTATGTTGAAATGTTAAAATTCACAAAGAATGTTAAAAAGGTTTATTTGTTTTCACTTTTCCATAAAAGTATATATATATATATATATACATATATATATATATATATATATATATATATATATATATATATATATATATATATATATATATACATATATTTTCATCAGTTATGTTAAATGTTGGTCTTCTGCGCTTTGCTTTTTTAAAAAAATTAAATAAAATATGATTTACTGAACATTTTCAGTTTAATTTTTATTTCCCCACATTGAGACTAAAATCTCAATGCAGAATACTGAGTCCACGAAATAGATGCTGCATAACTAATTTCTAACGGAACAGCAATAAATCATTATCATTCATACTTAAGTGCGTTTATTGAACATAAATCATATAAACGCAATCACTCAAATGATTTAAGCTGCTGCCAAAAGACATGATGACACACGAACACAAAGAAAACCGCTGAGTCAAAACCACCAAGTCTGGCTTTAAGATGACTGATAAGTTCATTTACTCAGTTATTTCTAAATGAAATGTACATGTTTTGGGTTTAGCCTCAGACTTCCGTTGCATTCCTGTTAAACGGTGACGGCGGGGGTTTTCCATTTCGTTACATCTTTTCTTTCTCAGGCAGCCAAGAATGTCATAATCATACTTCTCGTCTCGCCATCATTGAGATGACAAATGAATCCACTCACACCTCAATGACTTTTCAGAGCAGGAAGACAACCGGCTACAGGCAGACGTATATCTGGAATTTCCTGGATCATATTTCATTTGCACACCTGCCTTCACGTTTGTGGTGCCAGTTGCCTTTTTTTTGAACACCCTCTTAGAACTGGACGGTCTGCTTATGGGATTATTTCTGAGACATTTATGGAGTTCAAACAAGAGTCCACCCAGGACTCAGGCGACAAGTGATTCATTGTTCTTTGTTTGAGCACAGATTCCAGAGTAAACTCATCAGATGATACTGTAGGAATACAAAGTCCACATTTCACTCTGTCTCTGGGAAGAACATCCAAATACAGTCAAGTTGGTTTTTGTAGAAATAAAGTGTTTGATGAAGGTTTGAAGGAAACAGAACAAGACAGTCGATGTCTGTCTTGTGTTTTCTGCCCTACTGACATTGATTCGACATCTGCATTCACTGGACGGAACCATGTGTCAGCTCTGATCATACAATCTTGGATCAACATCACGATCCAGTTCCTCATTCCAATGGTTTTACACGTCAAAACTAAACAATCTTCCGTTTGGAGGACGGCCAAGAACAAACAGGAAGGGCAGGTGAACAAAAGGGTTTTCTCTGTGGGAACATGTGTTGGTTTTAATTCACTGTGGTTCCTTTGAGAGACACATTCACCATGTCGCTCTCTCTGCTGCTGCTGCTGCTGCTGGTCGGCGGCGCCCAGGCGAGTCATTTCTACGGGACGTCAATGACTTACTACCCGAAAAACACCAACGCAGATGGATCTTTGAGGGTACAGCTTCAAATTCAATACAATTTAATAACCTTTTTGCAAACTGACAGTTGAGAAGTGATGCTGACGGGCAATTTGTGTAAATATTTTTAATTTTTTATTTTCTATTTTTACTGTTGATATTGTTCTTGCTGCTTTTTCTACTTATATTTTTTATATTTTCTACTTATTTTAATTGATGCTCTCTATTTTTGTCGTCCCCTTTGCTGCTGCAATGATGCAAATGTCCCCTTTGAGGGTAAAAGTATCATCTTATCCTATTTTAATTCATCTGTTTCATTTGTTTTTTTTTACATATTTTGGTGTCTAAATGACGAGTAGGTATAAAAAGTTTTGGAACCGGTCGGGTAGATCGCCTCAGACGGCAGCCAGGACACTTTCGATTGTCAATGTGCGTCAACTAGATGTTCTTGTTTTTGCACTTTTCCATTATAGAAAGTTTCCCAACAGAGAGAGACGTTTTTATTTAAGAGTAGAATCATTTTTATTTGACCAGAAACAGGTTCGGTGGTTCTGATTAAAGCCTCCAGGCTCCGGGATAAAACACTTCTTTGGGTGGATGTGCATTTTTTCCCCCTCTCTCTTTGTTTTTCTGTCATTTTGCCTGTTTTATTGGTTTTATTCCTTTGACTTGTAGTTAATCACGTTGGCCTCATCTGTTTTTTAATATTCTTGTTTTAACTTCACCTTAGATTCGTCTTCTGTCGAGTTCTTATTCTGTCATATTGTCTTCCTGAGTTTCCTGCTTCTGCTTGATTATCGAAGCACTTTATAAACTCTCTTTTCACACGAGCTACATAAATAGTTTATTATTATTATTATTATCTACTGAATCAAAAGATATTCGATTTACATTATCATAAGGAGCAAATCCTCACATTTGAGTAACTAGAAACGATGAATGTTTGGTGTTTTTATCTTGAAAAACTTAACAACTTAATCAACTAAAATAAATACTAGATTTAAATGTCTATTAAATGTTTAAACTGATTGTCAGAGCACTTTGTAAACTCTCTTTTTAAAGGTGCTGTATAGATAAAGTTTATTATTACTATTATTATTATTATATTAACCTAAAAACGTGTCAAGTGCAGCTGACATTTAGTAAGTTTAAACTTTAATTAATCTAATAAATGTTAATCTAATACTTTATTTATTTAAGTTTCTTGAGCACATTCAACATCAGCACTTTGTAACTTTTTAAGATTTTTAAACAATTTAAGTTGTAACAATTTCTTGTTGCAAGTTCTGTGAATTAAATGAAAAAAACATGTTCCTGCACCTTTATTTTTGTTTACAATCATTTACATAATGTGTGAAGTTGTATAATTCGGTGCACCTAAATTAAATCACCCGGACAAAAACAGGAGTCGTGTTCCAAATTGGATAATATCTTTACATGATGTTCTTGTTCGTCAGTTTTCTCAAGGAAAGAAGATTTTATTAAGTCTTCAGGGCTTTAAAAGTACCAACAGTAACCAACCTGCACTTTCTTCACTGTAACATCACAGGTGGTCGTTCGCTATAAGCTGGGCTACAGCTCATGTACTGATTTTTTTGACACGTGGAGCTGCACTGGTAACTGTGGGACTCAGACTGTGGTGCTGAACGTGGTCCAAAGAGAGCTCTGGAGAGTGGTGTCAGAAGGAGGGGATCATGACCCGCCAGCTTACCAGCAACGCTCCGTTTCAGCTTCAGTAAGTGCATCATGACAACACTGAGGGCCAAAATGTCAACAGCTCAACTTGACTTAATGAAAACAAAGAATTCAAGATTGAATATCTTTAAAACGGACACGTACTGTGAGCGCTGCTGAGCTGGTGGCTTTGTGCAAAACAATGATTGATTCACAATTAACATGAGGAGTTAATATCTCACTCACGCCCATGACCACACAGTACAAACAGACTTTCTTATGAACTTCCACCACAGGTTAGATGGCGGTAATTGGATATTTAACACACATAACATCATATCGTGGAGAGCTGAGACTGTGGTGGAGCTGAGGAACCGGTCGGACACCGGCCGAGCCAACAGATCACCTCAGACCACCGTACTGCCAGCTCTGAGGTAAGCCTCCTCCGTGTTTGTGTTAGTTTTCTTGTGTATTTAAACAACTTGATGCGTCAAAAGAATAAGAGCAAAAAGAGAAAAGAATAAAGGACAATGAATGGATGGATTAGAAATAAAAATAGAAATAAAAATAGAGATAGATAAAAAATGGTGTTGGGTAAAGTAAAAAAAGGGAAAACTAGACGCCACACTGTTTCGTTCCCCATTCAGACGTGTTATTCCCAGAAAAGATACGAGAAAATGAAATTTTTATCACCATTATATCAAGATCAGACTACACGTAGCTTTCAAACCAAAACAGTTTATTTGTGGTTTGCACAAACGTAGAATGGCAACATTTTGTTCCGGCGATTTGGTTGGACAGGCACGTTATCAAATTGAAATGGGATGATATTTATTAGACCTTTGTCTGCAGAAATAATGTGACATTTACCTGCTGCCTGGCTCATGTTTGACATGTCGAATGCCTTTCTCAGAGTTCCTTCAAACTGTCCGCGAGATTTCAACCTGTTGGCGTTCGACGCTGACGGAGACGAGGTTAGATGCAGAAATGGAATCTCACCGTTGGAGTGTAATCCCTGCACACCGCCCTCTGTTCTTAGCCTCTCATCAGTGAGTCGCCAAAGTCCACAATAACTCTTCTTTTAAGAGAAAAAAACGAACAAACTTTGACGTCGTGTCCCTTTTCATTCGTTGCAGCCTTGCACTCTGTCATTCAGCCCCACCAGCAGTCAAGGGGCGTATGCGGTGCAGCTTGTGATGGAGGACTTTCCCCGGCAGGCGATCAACCTGACTGCAACCAACGGCACTCAGGTGTCGCTAACTACCAACGATACTATCAGCAAACTACCAGTCCAGTTTGCTGTAAGGGGTAAGATTCCTTATACTTACTGCTGCAGATTAGTGTAAGAGCTGCACTGACATTCAAAACAATTGTTGTTTGGTTGATCCCCAGTGAGTAAAAACATACAGTTTTTGCAGTGTTACTATAAAGGTTATTTGCCGATCTAAAAATTCTATAAGGTCCAATCAAGACCAGGGATGGGGGAAAGAAATACCTAGATGCATTCTCTCTTGGAAGATTTTATCACGAGAAGAAGAGAAGATCATGAGATTTCAGCAGAAATAAAAAAGAAACCCAAGTCTCTGCATTATGATGTCCTTTAACAATTACGTTAGAGCAGGCTGTACGATCTTTACGGCCGAACTGATGGGAGGAAAAGTCAGGGCGATCACAAAAGACATTGGAATTCATCCTCTGGCGACCATGAGTGTACAAAAGTTTATGGGAATCCAACAGCCGCTGAGATATTCTAATCTGGACCAAAGTCAACACATACTCATACCTAAACGTCTGCAGAGTTTGAATACCAGTGAATTCCGCAACGATATACTGTATATTACCGTTGCACCAGGGACAGGAGTACCGGACCCTCATCATTCGGTTTAGGCACTAAAACTACTTGGTTAGGTTTCAGAAAATACTGTGGTTTGTGCTAAAATAAGTTTGTTACTTATGTAGCTCAACTTACGTGTGTGCTTTGTGACGTCACGGAATTTACATAAGTAACTAAGTTTAAAAAAACTCACTGTTGAGCTTTAGTTTTAGACGGGATACAAACAGCGGCCTCCTGAGTTGAAGTCCTGTGGCTGTTTGACCCATCCATCCTTTCTTGTGCTTTATGGACACCTGACTTCCTCCTTTGCTGCCGTCATAATTAGTATGGCCACTAGAGGGCACCTCCCAACAATAAACACAAATATGGGTCATAATAAGCTGCTTTACTTATTGTTCCAGTGGACCCTGCGGTGGCAGACTGCACAGAGGGACTGTACCTGCCAAAGTTCCTGCCTCCAACCCCGGCCAACGGAGCTCGACTGTACACCCCTGTCAATCAGCCTCTGGAAATCAGGATCAGTGCGCAGGCAAATATCTCTACGTAAGTCAAATAAAAACAAAAACTTAGGATACCAAGAGTTAATGATGTCCTGCAGAACACTTACATGAATCGTTTTCGCTTGCCAAGGTTTTCAGGTGCGGAAAGCTTCCGTTTCGTAGGCAACAGTTTCTTGGAGACGTGTCAACTCTCATCCAAGAGGCTTCTTCAGTTCTAACCAACTGTAGAGGAGTTGGTCTGCTTTTAAACTCTATGTGGGAGTGTCCTTACAGAGTCATTGAGGAGACAGCTTGATAACCATTCACACCTGGGTTCACCTAGCCTTAGCAACCCACATGAAGGCCGGTTGGAGTGTCCCTAATGACTCTGAAACTCAGAGCTCACACATGTCCTCAACACCTCTGTAAGGAAACTCCCACACAGACTTTCAAAGCTTGCAACTCCTCTCAAGTTATTTTGAGCTGAAGAAGCCTTGAAAGGTGAAAGTCCAGTTGCCTATGATACAGCACCTGGTATACCGTGGCCTGGATGACTGAGAACCCTCAGAAGAGAAAGCTTCTGGTTGTGTCTCTGAGACACCGGTGCATGCAGGGTACTTTTTGTGTCGGTTACACAAGAGTTTTAAAGGATTATACTGGTTTGACTACTTTCAAAAGCATGAAAACATTCAGCTGACTCATCAGTACCCAAGAAGTCGTACAACAACTGCCCTGACGGAAACACTGTAGACAAGAAATTTGAGTCAGTCAGATGAGAAAAAATAAGATTCCGCTCCAACTGCGGAAGAATTTCAATCACGCTGTCATGGAAAACCATTAGTGGGTGGGGTTGTTTTTGAAAATATTTAACTTGCTGTGCTTTTTCTTCCTCCTTTCTGTTTGTTAAAGGATCTCTGAGCTGCTGTTCAGTGGGCCATACAACACGAACCGGACAACAGACGCAGGACAGTTCATCCTGAGGTGGACGCCATCTGGGGACGAAGATGGAGAAAGCCACCCGTTCTGTTTCGTCGTCCAGGCAGTTCTTAAGTCAGTTGTCCAATGATTATAACCCTAGATCAGACCCTCGAGGAATAATTTAACATTTTCAGAAATAATTCGATTCCACACTTGTACAGATGGAGCTGCAGCCAGGACGAGGTTAGCTTAGCTTAGCAAA
The DNA here is from genome assembly GCA_039737535.1 of Lagodon rhomboides. Lineage (NCBI taxonomy): Eukaryota > Metazoa > Chordata > Actinopteri > Spariformes > Sparidae > Lagodon > Lagodon rhomboides. The sequence goes on from CM077806.1 coordinate 21,352,731, forward strand.
AAGACTGGGAACAGGGGGAAACAGCTAGCATTACTTTGTCTGAGGATTTATGGAGGAATGTATATTATAGTTTTGTAATTAAGATACCATATTGCTTTATGTCCACAGTTCAACCAAGTATCATTCGGAACTCCGATGTCTCATTGTGAGTGTTGGAAACGGTGAGTAAAGCCTGCCTTCATTTTTTAAATTCAATTGCTGATTACCAGGACTGATTAAGTTGACATGTAATCTATTACTTTCTGTTTACAGACCCAACAACCACGACACCAACAACAATCACGACACCAACAACAACCACGACACCAGAAGTCACAACACCTGACCCAAACCAATGTGAGTACAACAATGAATGAACATAATGTTCAACAACGTATTATCTAGCTAAATGACAAGTAAGAACAATGTCATTTGAACTTTGGTGTCCAAAGCATACTGGCATTGAGTTCCCTGAAAATGGAAGACCTCGTCAAAGCTTTGGCTCTGCATTGTAATGCTGAATCAATGTGTTTTTTACAGATGTCATTGGTCTGAGAATCAGGATTTCCTCTTTGTTTCCACTGTCTGAGGAAGACCTCAGGACTACCGTCATACAACAGGTCAGTCTCTTCTTATCTGGTCAGAAATCCAGAGCTTCAGAAATCTGCATTTGCATTTGGAAATGTTGTCCCATGCTCATTTTTTTCTTCTGGTGATCTGACACGAGGCTGGCACTGACGCCACCAACATCAGCTTCTGATGCCATGCCTCCTATTTATGCGATGCCCGACCACTTTTATTTGATTGGGCAACACCTGAAGTTCAGCGTAGTCAACTCGGAGCGACAAACTGTGCATGTCCACAGTGGCGGCAATCGCTTCTTCTGTCTGTCGCCCATGGTTGAATCTCCTCTGTTGCCCCTCCCTCATTGAAATGACCTTACAGTTACCTTGTGGCAGTGTGAAAATGCCTTGATGTAGACAGAAAACCAAGAAAAATGACTTGGTATGGCAATAAGTGCAATTCCATCCATCTGTTTTTTTGCTAATTTTCAATTTGGGCATAAAAAACAGTGTTGGACATGACAGAAATTCTAAAAAAGAAAAAGGTAATGCAAGAAACATATCGATGTAAACGAAATGTGACAAAGCGCATCGGGAACAGACTCTCCACTGAAGCCTTCCCTCCACTGAGGAGAAGAAAAATAGCAGCAGAGGTAGATGCACCGGTTTGACTGGCGCCCTTTTAATTACATGCTGTCATTGTGCCATCTTCTTATGAAAAGGTTTAATGAAGCGATTCCCGGTATTCACACAACAGCAGTGGATGGAATCGTGCTTTCTTTAGCCGACTTCCAGAAAATTTGGTTAAAATTTGCACTACGTTTGAAAGGCAAAATTACCAAGAGAAACCACACAGGGACTGGGACTGCAGTCTGACTCATACCGGCTCTCATGACATGATCATGTGATGCTGGCGTATGAAAGTGATATGAACTTGAGATATCACCTGGCTCTACAATGGAGAATGGGACAAACAGAGGCAGAACAAGGAAATTAGACAGTGACTTGTTGGTCAAACTTGAAATGTCTTAGATTGGCAAGCTTCCCACGTAGTCCTGCTTCCATTTTTCGTCCATTTTTTGCGACACAGTACGGCAATCCTTCCTCCCAAGTCTTGTTGAATACAGATGCGTCCAAATACCACCAGGTGACTTCGTAAAAAAGAGAGAGACGGTCCGAGGAAGGTGGAGGTTGGGTTTGATGCCAAGACTTTCACCCAGAAGTTTCACCTGTGTTTTCACGTACATAACGTCAATGAAAACAAAGTTGTTTTAATGCCTAAATCTAACCAAAGTCTGACCGATACATGTATGTTTTTATGATCACAAAGACATACAACACGGCTCCATAGATTGTCTCTCTAAGGATATAAGACTTTGGTGTGAACGCTTTGCCTGATTTGAAAGTGCAAAGTCATGTACGCAGGTCAATGACACCTGCAAAAATGATCAGCTCCTCCAGATAAAAGTGTTACATAACGATTCAAATGAAACGTACAGATTAAATTCACGGAACGAGGAAGCCTGCACAAGATGTTTGTCTTTAGTACAGTTTTGGACGGCAGCCATGGAGAATCAAACACATTCCAGAGACGAGTGCATCGATTACTTATCATTGTGTTTTCTGTTTGGTTGACGAACCTCATCATCATCATATCTGAGACAACACTGATGGTATCTCAGCAGCACTCTGTGTTTTCTCCTGCAGATTAAAGATGAGATGGTAAGACTTGGGGGGGTGCCATCGAATGCCAACCTACGCCTCGTGAGCAGCATGCAGCTGGGATCTAACACCACAGCGACCCCTGCTGTTACAACGTGATCAATTATTGACCTTTCCTCCACATAAACTGCACATCAATGCACTGGTTTCACTGCTGAAATAACTAATCGACATGCTCCACTGTTAAATCTGTGTGTGCCACCTTTTTAATTTGTTAATGGACACTGGGATTCAGCACTTTAAATGAAGGTTTTGTATGATTTTGCTTATATAGCTTTCATGTATAAGCACTTGAATGTACGAATGTCATCATATTAAAATTATGACGATGTGAGGTGCAGCCCTATTTCCTGTTGCTGAACCTTTTGTTTTTTCTTCACCCAATGTGTACTTGGTACATGTCTATTTGTAATAAATCCAACTGTAAAAATAACTTATTTTCTAGTAGAACAATTCTTAAGTGACTTCAAAAATGTCAACACAAAAACATAAAACAAACTGCTTTAATGAACTAGGTCAGTCAAGTCCCATTCAGAGCTTCTCATTGTGGGTGTTGGAAACAATGTGTAGAGCCCCACCTTCATTTTTAAAATGAGCATTAGTGGCTTTGTAAAGAACTGGTCCGTCCACTAGAGCTTAAAGTACTGATGTTATTCCTGATGACAGATGCTGTCTGAGCTTTGGATCTGAGAAAACAGTGACTGATGGCAACAAGCATTTGATATTTTATATTTATGGTGATATTGTCCAACTTTACTGACACTGACAGCCAGTAAAGCTTCATTACCCTCAAATAAATTGCATTTTTCAGGGTGATTCAATCAGCTGTTTCTAATACAACCCATACAACCATGTGTTTCACAGAGCGTTGAACACCACCCCACCCTTGCTCATGCATGACTGAGCCTTGCCTTCCACTAATGATAAAATCACCTGTTACCGATGAACCTGTTTACCTGTCGAATGTTCCAGACATTTTGTTGCTAAGGTTACAACCTATCTAAAACATGCTGCTGGCTTCAAATTCAGAATAACTACATATTTACAATAATGGATGAAGTTGATTAATAGATTGTATTTTTACTATTTTCAATTAAATATACGTCAGAAAGCAGTGGCGGCTGCTGGTCTTTCAAGGAGGGGAAGCTCATTTTTCCGGCCTACATCATAAATGTGTTTGTTTATTTATCATATATATTATTATTATTCAGGACACCTGAAAAGACCTGTTACTTTTCCCCACCTTTTGCACTAAATCAGTCTTAGGAGCTGACCTGCCCTGCTGTTTAACTCTAACAACATTCATATTATCTGCCATGATGTGCACCTTGCTAATGCTAGCAGCTGGAGCTCCTGCGCCAGGCTACTGTGAGTGTGAGCAAGGCCGGATTAACCATATGGGCAACTGGGCAATTGCCCAGGGGCCCACGACCTCTAAAGGGCCCAGGGCAGTGAGGGCACAAGCAAAATATCTGGTTATATCTCGCTTATATGTCCGCCGGATCCTTTCCGCTGCACTTATACAGTCTGTGCGCTGCGCATAATCCCCGCCCCCCTTCTGCCTGTGACTGTGACCGTGACCTGAGACCCTCTTCTCATTGGTCAGCCCGTATGAGGCAGGTCAAAGGTTACGCCAATCAACGTGCACTGAGCACGTTGCGTGACGTCAAGCGCCGCGACACAATACAACTAAAAAACAAACATGGAGAAACTAAGTGGGAGCGCGAAACGGAAATTAAAAAAGGAGAAGGCGATCAGGGACGCAGAAAATTTAAAACATATACCAAAAATAGTGAATTTCTTTAGCATTAGCAACTGTTCTGCTACTGCAGCATCTGACAGCTCAGCTAGCCAGGACATTTCTTTACTGCCGCCGGCGCTAGCTAACGTTCTGCCGCCGGCGCTAGCTAACGTTGACAGCCCCGAGAGCGAAGAGCCCCCGGCAGCTTCTTCAAGTGACGGCCCGGATTCCGCTGTGAGTGCGACCGTTGAGGGAAGCAGTGATGGGTCTAGAGGGTCACCGCCGTCTGAACCGCTCGTCGAGTCGGCAAGCAGCACCTGTACCTCAGCGTCTCTACTCCCCGGGGATCCTGCACTGTGGGGGGCGGTTACGGAGCCGCTCCGGGAAGAGGCGATCCTCCGAGGGCCCGCAGCTTTCCAGAACCGGGCTGCCAAGTATCCTGCCTCGGTGAGGGAGTCCGGACTTGGGAGTAGGACACGCTCCCTCACGAACGACCTGCTTCATTGCCGTCTCCCAAACAATCAAGTTGTGCCAAGGGAATGGCTTCTTTACTCGCCATCAACTGGATCAGTCTATGCCTGCAAACTCCTGTCATCCCAAAAGCATACATTTATTAGCGGATTCTGTGACTGGAAACATCCAGAGAGGATTAGTGATCGTGAAAAGAGTGCAGAACACAGACAAAACATGCTTTCTTTATTGCACAGGTCTAAATATGCATGCAGAGTTGACACTTCTCTTGCCCGACAGTGTGAGGCAGAACAGCAATACTGGAAAGAAGTTCTTAGACGTGTGGTTGCCGTTATTAAATTTTTGGGAGCGAGAGGACTGCCATTTCGAGGCGACAATGAACTGCTGGGATCAGCGCACAATGGGAACTATTTGGGACTGCTTGAACTGATAGCGGAGTTTGACCCCTTTTTAAAGGAGCACCTTGAGAAGCATGGCAATAAGGGTAGAGGTACGATCACTCACACTGTGTGAGTGTGAGTGACAAAGTCGCTGGGGATCGGTAAAGTCTCTGGATCAGTTCAGAACAACGGAATGAAAAACTTGGAAAATGCTCCGGTGGATGTTTATTCTTCAAGATCGCTGATTCGCTCATTTAGCTGTCAATCAAAAAAGGATTCCGCCTCAGACAGCTCATCCAATCATCATGCAGAAGCTGAGCTTCCAGGCCAGCCCACTGCCCCATAGACCCCCAGAGAAGCTGAGCGTCCGATGGGCGGGACAAAGCCCAGCATTTATCCAATGACCGTCTGGTTTCGCTGCAGTGGAACAACCCGCTCTACGCTTCCCCACTGAAGTCAGTAGAAGCTGAGCGTCCGACTGTGGAAAGCGCTGTGGCGCTGCGGGGATGAATGAGAAGGAAGTTGCGCCGGTTACCTGTGATAAGTAGCTGATTCTGAACAAAAGATGCAGGCTTTCTAGCGCGTATTTAGTCAATGAAATGTACACACAGCAATACATATTTCACCACTTTTTTTTTTTTTTTGGTGACATTTTAGGGGAAGCTGAGCTTCCCTTGCAGTCTGAGAGCAATCGCCACTGTATTTGATAAGTTTGTATGGTCCTGCTTTCTACTATTGGCTACTATGTTGAATGAAATACTGTTCAATTGTCTTAAATTGCTATCACTTATAACATTACTCAGTTGGTTTTCATATGTTATGGACCATTATGAAAATGATCGGTCTCAATAAAAAAATCCTTTGGAAAAACTTTGTCAATAATGCATGCATGGAACTGCAATGACAAAAAGCATTAGACCTCTTAGAAATGCAATGTGCTTTGCTAATACAACAATGCCAATCAAGTACAAAATAATATTACGTAACTTGGGAGGTAAAACTTCCTAGTGGTGTGTAGACAAAGATGTGCAGTGTAGGCAGTAGAATGTGTGTCCTGTCATGTATTGCTCTTGTCAGCCCTGTTACCATAACGTCAACCCTGTTGTTGTCATTAATTTGATAAAAATGTAAAAAAATAAATAAAAAAAAAATACAATTCAAATAGACTTTCAACTCTTTCCATTATAATTTAAACTATATTATATTTTGGACTGAGACATTTTTTCAACATTTCTCTTCTAATTTTTTTCTTCTCTTAATTGACATGTGATCGCCATGCAAAATTAGGGTGCATTTGATCATCTGAATGAAAAATGTCAAAGTGGAGACAAAAATCCACATCTAAAAATAATCTCAATGAAAACAGGGACAGAAGTACTGCTCATACATGTACCATCTATTACATATTTCTAATTAGAAATATAGTATATTGTAATGTTTATGTCAGTAACAGGGTTGACAAAATTATGAAAACATTAAGGAGAAAAACAGTTATAAAATATGAAATTCCATAGCCTGAGATGGCACAATATCATTTCTTGTCATTTTAAACTGTCTTTAATTCCTGGCTACTGAAAAAATAGCAATTAAATATAATCTAAATTTTAACTTTTCAAAGTTGAAAAGGCACCGATTTCATGGAATGACCCAGATACAAATACCTGGGCACTATTTTTGACAGTGCATTTAAATTTGCCTCAGGAGCAAACACTGAGGACAGCAGGACCTCAGGACTCTTTCCACTCTCTGTTCCCAGCGTTGGAGTGGCTAACAGCCTAAATAAATATGATGATATGATATGAATGTACAGGAGCCTTGTGTCTGTGTAACTAACATGCTGACATGTTTGTGTCTGTGTACAACTACTTCATGTGCCTTCAATTGCCCCCCGGGGACAAATAATGTTTTTGGAATTGAATTTGCTCTGCAGGCCTGTTGTTCTTGCATTGCACTCCTATAACACTGTTATAATAACTGATTATGCACAATTTAAAATAAGAATAAAAATGATGGGGCGCCGTTTAGCTCAGCTGGTGTGTTGAAAGAGATCTTGGTGGACCGCTGGGAGCGATGCCATGTGGAGGAACATATAATCTGATAAGCCTTTTTCAATAATTTGGGGTAAGTCAAGAGTTAGATAAGTAACTGTAGGGGCTGGTATTTTTCCCACAGAAAAAGGCTATAAAACACAATCCTCCACAAGGTTTTCTTTACCTCCTACTTTTTATCTTCTGTTCTGTGTTCTTCCTCTCACAACCACTCGACCATGACGATGCTGACTGAGCTTTGGATCTGAGAAAACAGTGACGGATGGCAACAAGCATTTGATATTTTATATTTATGGTGATATTGTCCAACTTTACTGACACTGACAGCAAGTAAACCTTCATAACCCTCAAATAAATTGCATTTTTCAGGGTGATTCAATCAGCTGTTTCTAATACAACCCATACAACCATGTGTTTCACAGAGTGTTGAGCACCACCCCACCCTTGCTCATGCATGACTGAGCCTTGCCTTCCACTAATGATAAAATCACCTGTTGATCAACCGATGAACCTGTTTACCTGTCGAATGTTCCAGACATTTTGTTGCTAAGGTTACAACCTATTTAAAACATGCTGCTGGCTTCAAATTCAGAATAACTATATATTTACAAAAATGGATGAAGTTGATTAATAGATTGTATTTTTACTATTTTTTTTTACTATTTTTTCTACTATTTTTACTAATATACGTCAGAAACAGTGGCGGCTGCTGGTCTTTCAAGGAGGAGAAGCTCATTTTTCCGGCCTACATCATAAATGTGTTTGTTTATTTATTATATATATTATTATTATTCAGGACACCTGAAAAGACCTGTTACTTTTCCCCACCTTTTGCACTAAATCAGTCTTAGGATTTGACCTGCCCTGCTGTTTAACTCTAACAACATTCATATTATCTGCCATGATGTGCACCTTGCTAATGCTAGCAGCTGGAGCTCCTGCGCCAGGCTACTGTGAGTGTGAGCAAGGCCGGATTAACCATATGGGCAACTGGGCAATTGCCCAGGGGCCCACGACCTCTAAAGGGCCCAGGGCAGTGAGGGCACAAGCAAAATATCTGGTTATATCTCGCTTATAGAGCCTTTCCGCTGCACTTTAGTGATGTGCGAGTCATGAACGAATCGTTCAAAACTCGAGATTCTTTTTACTGACTCGGGAGTTACGAGTCATTGTCTCCATTAACTCGTTCACTGACTCACCACTGCTACTGCCAGCTAACTGCAAAGAGGAGACATGCCACACAACTGTTATTCTAACTGCAATTGCGTAAATGTATCAAGCTAATTGCTGTATTAGCTCCGTGGCTGAAGCAACGGCTCTGGTCATTATTTCAACTCAACTCCCCTGTCTCCTCTCCTTTCTGCCCTGAGCTGAGCTGTATCACAGGCTGATACAGAAAAAGAACGATTGGCTGACCCAGTAGCTCACAGCTAGCTCGCTCTCCCTCTCAGCTCGTAGAGCCCCTCCCTTACCCGAGAAACTCTATTTGTGCACAGTTTCATACATTTTATTATAATGACGCGCTGTTGAATGATAGAATATTAATATTTTTGCACTATTGTTTAGGTTATTTAAACTTAGTTTTTTGTATTTGTGCACAGTTTCATACATTTTATTAGGGTTTGACACTGTTGCACTGTTTCGCACTGAATGTTAATTTATTCGCTGTTTGGGTTATGGGTTATTTGCATTTACTAAGAGAGAAAGAAAGAAAAATAAATGTTTTGCCTTGGAGACTTCTTGATTTTTAGTCTTTTTCACAATGATTTTGGGACTGGAGTGGTTTGGAACTTGTTTGTACATTCCGTGGCGCACACTGTGGGTGACTGACTCAAGTGACTCAAGTGACTCGAAAACCCGATTCACTTTAGTGAATGACTCATACAAACTCGAGTCAGTAAAAGGAATCGAGTATCCCATCACTACTGCACTTATACAGTCTGTGCGCTGCGCATAATCCCCGCCCCCTTCTGCCTGTGACTGTGACCGTGACCTGAGACCCTCTTCTCATTGGTCAGCCCGTATGAGGCAGGTCAAAGGTTACGCCAATCAACGTGTACTGAGCACGTCGCGTGACGTCAAGCGCCGCGACACAATACAACTAAAAAACAAACATGGAGAAACTAAGTGGGAGCGCGAAACGGAAATTAAAAAAGGAGAAGGCGATCAGGGACGCAGAAAATTTAAAACATATACCAAAAATAGTGAATTTCTTTAGCATTAGCAACTGTTCTGCTACGGCAGCATCTGACAGCTCAGCTAGCCAGGACATTTCTTTACTGCCGCCGGCGCTAGCTAACGTTCTGCCGCCGGCGCTAGCTAACGTTGACAGCCCCGAGAGCGAAGAGCCCCCGGCAGCTTCTTCAAGTGACGGCCCGGATTCCGCTGTGAGTGCGACCGTTGAGGGAAGCAGTGATGGGTCTAGAGGGTCACCGCCGTCTGAACCGCTCGTCGAGTCGGCAAGCAGCACCTGTACCTCAGCGTCTCTACTCCCCGGGGATCCTGCACTGTGGGGGGCGGTTACGGAGCCGCTCCGGGAAGAGGCGATCCTCCGAGGGCCCGCAGCTTTCCAGAACCGGGCTGCCAAGTATCCTGCCTCGGTGAGGGAGTCCGGACTTGGGAGTAGGACACGCTCCCTCACGAACGACCTGCTTCATTGCCGTCTCCCAAACAATCAAATTGTGCCAAGGGAATGGCTTCTTTACTCGCCATCAACTGGATCAGTCTATTGCTATGCCTGCAAACTCCTGTCATCCCAAAAGCATACATTTATTAGCGGATTCTGTGACTGGAAACATCCAGAGAGGATTAGTGATCGTGAAAAGAGTGCAGAACACAGACAAAACACGCTTTCTTTATTGCACAGGTCTAAATATGCATGCAGAGTTGACACTTCTCTTGCCCGACAGTGTGAGGCAGAACAGCAATACTGGAAAGAAGTTCTTAGACGTGTGGTTGCCGTTATTAAATTTTTGGGAGCGAGAGGACTGCCATTTCGAGGCGACAACGAACTGCTGGGATCAGCGCACAATGGGAACTATTTGGGACTGCTTGAACTGATAGCGGAGTTTGACCCCTTTTTAAAGGAGCACCTTGAGAAGCATGGCAATAAGGGTAGAGGTACGATCACTCACACTGTGTGAGTGTGAGTGACAAAGTCGCTGGGGATCGGTAAAGTCTCTGGATCAGTTCAGAACAACGGAATGAAAAACTTGGAAAATGCTCCGGTGGATGTTTATTCTTCAAGATCGCTGATTCGCTCATTTAGCTGTCAATCAAAAAAGGATTCCGCCTCAGACAGCTCATCCAATCATCATGCAGAAGCTGAGCTTCCAGGCCAGCCCACTGCCCCATAGACCCCCAGAGAAGCTGAGCGTCCGATGGGCGGGACAAAGCCCAGCATTTATCCAATGACCGTCTGGTTTCGCTGCAGTGGAACAACCCGCTCTACGCTTCCCCACTGAAGTCAGTAGAAGCTGAGCGTCCGACTGTGGAAAGCGCTGTGGCGCTGCGGGGATGAATGAGAAGGAAGTTGCGCCGGTTACCTGTGATAAGTAGCTGATTCTGAACAAAAGATGCAGGCTTTCCAGCGCGTATTTAGTCAATGAAATGTACACACAGCAATACATATTTCACCACTTTTTTTCTTTTTTTTTGGTGACATTTTAGGGGAAGCTGAGCTTCCCTTGCAGTCTGAGAGCAATCGCCACTGTATTTGATAAGTTTGTAGGGTCCTGCTTTCTACTATAGGCTACTATGTTGAATGAAATACTGTTCAATTGTCTTAAATTGCTGTCACTTATAACATTACTCAGTTGGTTTTCATATGTTGTGGACCATTATGAAAATGATCGGTCTCAATAAAAAAATCCTTCGGAAAAACTTTGTCAATAATGCATGCATGGAACTGCAATGACAAAAAACATTAGACCTCTTAGAAATGCAATGTGCTTTGCTAATACAACAATGCCAATCAAGTACAAAATAATATTACGTAACTTGGGAGGTAAAACGTCCTGGTGGTGTGTAGACAAAGATGTGCAGTGTAGGCAGTAGAATGTGTGCCCTGTCATCTATTGCTCTTGTCAGCCCTGTTACCATAACGTCAACCCTGTTGTTGTCAAAAATTTGATAAAAATGTAAAAAAATAAATAAAAAAAAAATACAATTCAAATAGACTTTCAACTCTTTCCATTATAATTTAAACTATATTATATTTTGGACTGAGCCATTTTTTCAACATTTCTCTTCTAATTTTTTTCTTCTCTTAATTGACATGTGATCGCCATGCAAAATTAGGATGCATTTGATCATCTGACTGAAAAATGTCAAAGTGGAGACAAAAATCTACATCTAAAAATAATCTCAATGAAAACAGGGACAGAAGTACTGCTCATATATGTACCATCTATTACATATTTCTAATTAGAAATATAGTATATTGTAATGTTTATGTCAGTAACAGGGTTGACAAAATTAGGAAACATTAAGGAGAAAAACAGTTATAAAATATGAAATTCCATAGCCTGAGATGGCACAGTATCATTTCTTGTCATTTTAAACTGTCTTTAATTCCTGGCTACTGAAAAAATAGCAATTAAATATAATTTAAATTTTAACTTTTCAAAGTTGAAAAGGCACCGATTTCATGGAATGACCCAGATACAAATACCTGGGCACTATTTTTGACAGTGCATTTAAATTTGCCTCAGGAGCAAACACTGAGGACGGCAGGACCTCAGGACTCTTCCCACTCTCTGTTCCCAGCGTTGGAATGGCTAACAGCCTAAATAAATATGATGATATGATATGAATGTACAGGAGCCTTGTGTCTGTGTAACTAACATGCTGACATGTGTACTTAATGTGCTGACTTGTTTGTGTCTGTGTACAACTACTTCATGTGCCTTCAATTGCCCCCCGGGGACAAATAAAGTTTTTGGAATTGAATTTGCTCTGCAGGCCTATTGTTCTTGCGTTGCACTTCAATAACACTGTTATAATAACTGATTATGTACAATTTAAAATAAGAATAAAAATGATGGGGCGCCGTTTAGCTCAGCTGGTGTGTTGAGAGAGATCTTGGTGGACCGCTGGGAGCGATGCCATGTGGAGGAACATATAATCTGATAAGCCTTTTTCAATAATTTGGGGTAAGTCAAGAGTCAGATAAGTAACTGTAGGGGCTGGTATTTTTCCCACAGAAAAAGGCTATAAAACACAACTTCCACAAGGTTTTCTTTACCTCCTACTTTTTTTCTTCTGCTCTGTGTTCTTCCTCTCACAACCACTCGACCATGACGATGCTGACTGTGTCTCTACTTGTCTGTGCCGTGATGGCTCTGACCAGAGCTGCTGGTGAGTAAAATAACCATGTGCTTTACTGTTACAGCTATGCAGCATGCCTCATGTTCAGTTGATTCTTTTATCGATCTTTGCGGGAAGACTTTAAAGGAAAAGTTCACCCGAAAATGAAAATTCAGTCATTATCATCTCACCCAGTAGATGGAGACTTGTTTTAAAACAAAGAATAAAACTAATTAAACATAAAATAGCTCCGTACAGCTTATCCAGCGTTGCAGTGACGCTCCAGAAATGTTTTTTGGACTACGAAACTTAACCATACTTTCCATCTACATTGTGGTGATTAGATCGCGACTGATTTTTTACACTTGCTGGACATTGAAGAACTTGGATAGTTTGTTGGTCAAAGTCACTTTGAATTGAGTATGTTGGTGTTATTGTGTACGTAGAGTGATAACAGCAGACAAAATTAATCACTTTGTTTTGTGTCAAACCTCCAGCTGTTCCAGAAGGAGAGACTGGTTTGAACTTGGGACCAGAAGGTGAGTTGGTTTTTGTTCATACTTATACAAAAATGCATTCTGCAAATTGACTTAATCATTTCATGGTACACTCTTTAAACTGTTTAAAAGATAACTCCACCAATTTCATGCATAAAAGTGCGTTATCATCTTTGGGAACATTTAGAACAAGTACAACAAAGCCTATTGTTGCTGCAGAGGAAGCAGCAGAAAGTGACCAACAAAAGCCTGGTTCTAGGTCAAAGGTGTAGTATATTTCCTGCTATTTAAAGGGCGCTTTACTCTGATTTTAAGATATTTCTACATAGCCTTCAGTCATTTTTTAAAAAATGTTTCCATGTGTGCAGTAATGTCACTGCAGCAAATATCTCAGGATTTATCAGGAGGATGTGTGCTTTACATTTTTACTGTACGAGGGTCGAGAAGCTGAGAACTGCCTACCTGATTCGATGCCTCCCATGTTCAGGTCTTTTCTGAATTTGTTTCAGGAGACATAATAGAGGTGCTGACATCTTGTCCTGGTGGTTGGACCGGTTACTATGATCGCTGTTTCCTCTACGTTCCATCTCCCATGACTTGGGCTAATGCTGAGGTAATCAGGATGGTTTGGATTTTGGCATATTCTTCAATTTGGTGTCTTTGTATGACTTGATATGTAATGAATCATTTGTGTGGCACCTCTTTCTGTCCTTGTGTAGAAAAATTGTCAGAGTTGGGGTGGAAACCTTGCATCAGTGCACAGCTTTGATGAGCAGCATGTGATTCAGAGTATGATATTGAAGCAGACTGCCACGTATCCCCTCGCATGGCTTGGAGGCTGCGATGCGGCGCAGGTATATTACTGATTATACTGAATCTAAAAGTAGATATAAAAGAAAAACATACTGTCTATTGTTTTATGTTGATTGAACTCTAATCTTCCAGGAGGGTACCTGGTTCTGGAGCGATGGTAGACCCTTTCGTTTCAACTACTGGGCTCCAGGACAGCCTGATAATCAAGCATATGGACACTGTCTCCTGATGAACTTTGGAGGTAAATTTCTGTATAGTTTCAGACACTTCCGTTTTAATTCAGCAGTTGTTCTACATAAAGATATTTATTTTGTTGTGTCAGAATGTATATAATGTATATTTGCATATAGAGCAAGTGTGTAAGTGAGCTCCGATCACAAGAGGTCACCAGAATGCCAGCTGTGAATTGAAGCGCTTGAAGCTGTCCTTTAGTGACCTGATCAATCAGGATGTGTGTTGATCCGGTTGTGCTCAATACCTTTCAGTCTACTGTACAACAAAGACCAGCTGTGATTGAATCGTTACATTTACATATACTTGGCTTCATTAAATACTTTTTGATGTATTATCAAGTTATCCCCAAATAACTCCCTCTTTCTTTTTACAGGTGAGAAGAAATTTGACGATCAGCCTTGCCACTACTCAATGCCGTCCGTCTGCGCCATAAAGCTGTGACATCTCTTTGGACGGCAGAGAGACATACCTATCATGAACACAAAAGATGGGTGCATGATAGGATGATTGTTTTTTCTTGTCTTTAACTCAATTAAAGTTCTCAAGCATTGAAAAAACCCCGTCTGTGAGTCTGACAAACCCTACATTAGACATAAACACACATAAACCATTAATTACAAGACTGAAGGATGGAGGAGAATCTCCATCCTTCAGTCATTGTCAGAGTTGTATGTTTCTTTCTTTCTTTCCTTTGGGCATCTTCCATCAACTCTGGAAATTCGATTACATCAGCGTCTCCAGAGACGAACATTTATAGGATTGATAACCTTGATTGATATGATGGAAAACGGTGTTGAAATGCCGGCAGTGCCACTGAGATACAACTTTAACCATCTGCCAACGACGTCTCAAACAAAATATCACACTTGACAGAGTATTTGTTTATGAAAAGGGATAAAAACGAACTGAAATGGCGTCTAGTCACTGACAGATTAGCTGCAGCAAGCTAGCTCAGCGTTTAAGGATAAAATATATACTAAGAAAAACTATATAAGAATAAATATAATCGTACACAAACTCACAGAACTGATGACACACTTACTTTAACATGAGAACCCTGTAAAGGGGTCTTAATTATGCATATGATGACTACCTTATAGTGTGCTAAAAGACTTGTCCCCATTAAAACAACTGCAAGTAAAGCGTGAAAATCCTCAACAGCTGATCCATGTAGAAAACATGTCATTGAAGCAGCAGCATTGCTTGCTTTTCATGTCGTATTTCGTGCTCACAAAGATGTGAGGATGAGAAATAACTGATGTCTTAAACACAATCTGGTGTTTTGGTTGGAGCTACTGGTCTGTAAATTCACCTGACAAAGAACAGGAAAGAGCAACTGATGTTGATGGTTTTTTTTTTTTAGCAAAACACGCTTTTCCAAACCATTTTCCAAGCGACCACGCCTGTGGTGAAGTGTCTCTGTGGGATGAGGTCCCTCCACAGGCTGGATGTTCCCTTCCTTAACAGGTGTAGCTGGGTCATTCCGTGAAATCGGTGCCTTTAGTGTCCCCAAGAAATTATCAGTCATAAAATTACAGTAACAACAAACAAAGATGTAATTTGAAAATATAACATTTCCATGTCTTCTCTCCTCAATAAAACATCAAATTAAAATCAATTAAATATTATTTTAAATAATAAAAATGATTTTTAAGCTGATGAGGGTGAGGTTTTTGGCCTGTCCCTCACTGTTGTTGTTGTACGTCAGCAGGACTTTCAATTTGTAAAATGTTGACAAAATGCTAAAATGTTCACATTTACATATTGTTTTAAGTATGATCTTATTGTGAAACAGTGTTTTTGGTAAAAAAAAAAAAAAAAAAAAGAAATTAATTGTAATAAATATTTACCAATTTATCAGTGTCCCCTAATTTTACGTCAACCCTGTTACCCTAACCAAAAAAATCCCCTATCAAAATAATGGTACATTCCAGATTTGACATGATTTACAGGAGGTTGCATCGTCTCTGAACCAGGATGCTAACAGCTCAGTGACAAGTAAGTTTTGCTCATCTCTGATGTGCTATTTTTGATGTTTTTTCAAGGTTGAACCAGGGGGGACAAGCATACAACGTCAACCCTGTTACCATTTTTTAACATATAAATCCAAACAATGATTTATTTCTCAAAATATAATCAATATGTACATGTAATTTCCTTTCAAAGTACATAGCATGTAGCTATGTAGCTAGCAATGGGCAAATTAGCTTGAAATGGTCAGCCGTGTTACTGTCAACCCTGTTACCTTTCCAGTAACAGGACTTGACATGTGAGTAACAGGGATGACACTGAATAGTGTTCACCCTATGTTTACTGTCTGGCAGTAATTCTGCTGAACTCATTGCCTCATTTACATTGTTTTAACATTAGTGTTGTGTGGTTGTACTTTTACAGATGCAAGTACCTCTTTCAATGTGAAAATGAGGCTTTTGATATTTGATCAGTGGCGGCTGCTGGTCTTTCAGGGAGGAGAAGCTCATTTTTCCGGCCTACATCATAAATGTGTTTGTTTATTTATTATATATATATTATTATTATTCAGGACACCTGAAAAGACCTGTTACTTTTCCCCACCTTTTGCACTAAATCAGTCTTAGGAGTTGACCTGCCCTGCTGTTTAACTCTAACAACATTCATATTATCTGCCATGATGTGCAGCTTGCTAATGCTAGCAGCTGGAGCTGCTGCGCCAGGCTACTGTGAGTGTGAGTGATCGTGACAAAGTCGCTGGGGATCGGTAAAGTCTCCGGGTCAGTTCAGAACAACGGAATGAGAAACTTGGAAAATGCTCCAGTGGATGTTTATTCTTCAAGATCACTGATTTGCTCATTTAGCTGTCAATCAAAAAAGGATTCCGCCTCAGACAGCTCATCCAATCATCATGCTTCCCTTGCAGTCTGAGAGCAATCGCCACTGGTCAGAAAGGATGAGCACATCTGCCAAGGAGATTATGTTTTCACCTGTGTGCGTTTGTTTGTTGGGTTGTCAAGTTTAATAATAGAGATATGTAACCAGATAGAAATGGTGCCAGGCTGCCATTCTGGACCACCAGTAAGTCTTCATTTTCCCAGATGATTACAACTTTAATAATCGAGACATGAAACAAGATAGAAATGGTGCCAGGCTGCCATACTGACTAATGGTGCCAGGCTGCCATCCTGATTAATGGTGCCAGGCTGCCAGACTGGACCCCCAGTAAGTCCTCATTTTCCCAGATGATTACAATTAATAATCAACTTTAATAATCAAGACATGAAACCAGATATAAATGGCGCCAGGCTGCCATCCTGACTAATGGTGCCAGGCTGCCATCCTGATTAATGGTGTCAGGCTGCCTTACTGGACCACCAGTAAGTCTTCATTTTCCCAGATGATTACAATTTAATAATCAAGACATAAAACCAGATATAAATGGTGACAGGCTACCATACTGACTTTTGGTGCCAGGCTGCCATCCTGACAAATGGTGACAGGCTGCCATTCTGGACCACCAGTAAGTCTTCATTTTCCCAGATGATTACAACTTTAATAATCGAGACATGAAACCAGATAGAAATGGTGCCAGGCTGCCATACTGACTAATGGTGCCAGGCTGCCATCCTGATTAATGGTGCCAGGCTGCCAGACTGGACCCCCAGTAAGTCCTCATTTTCCCAGATGATTACAATTAATAATCAACTTTAATAATCAAGACATGAAACCAGATATAAATGGCGCCAGGCTGCCATACTGACAAATAGTGCCAGGCTGCCATCCTGACTAATGGTGCCAGGCTGCCATCCTGACTAATGGTGCCAGGCTGTCATCCTGATTAATGGTGCCAGGCTGCCATACTGGACCACCAGTAAGTCATAATTTTCCCAGATGATTACAATTTAATAATCAAGACATGAAACCAGATAGAAATGGTGCCAGGCTGCCATACTGGATTCACCAGTTATTCTTCATCTTCCCTGTAGATTTCGTGCCCGGTGGTAGAAAATAGCATAGAAAGAGTTTGTTTTTTTTTACCAATCTAAACTGTGATGGTGTCATTATTCTAGTTATTCTAGTTCTATTCTAGTTCTATTCTAGTTTAGTTGAGAATCTTAAGTTAAAGCAAATAACTGTCTACTGCCAGATTAATTCTGGTCCTAGACACTGACCCTAAATGTTGAGATGTAAAATCCTGAAGTTGTAATGGATTTCTTCTCTGTGGAAAGGCTTGAGACTGTAGAAATGTAACCAGGTTCTTGTTTTTAGCTGTCTTTACTGCAATTGTCCACACATTGTATGTCGTGGACTATTGACTCCCCGACGTAATTCCTCTTCAGAATTAAAACTTAATGTGAATTTAAAAACAAACCCTTGAAAAAAGTCAAAAGGAGCCGGTGAAGTTTAAAAGACATCTGTTTTACTTCCAGTTGAACGAGCCAGAGCAGCATGTCATTAGGAATAATACACAGGTCACGGTTTCAAGAGAGTAACAATAAATAAAACATCAGTCGGTTGTAAACTTGTTCATCATGAAGCCACATGATATTAAACTCTTTGTTGGTTTTGCTTGCAGGGCGTGAAACTAACTCTTTATTTTTCGTCCAACCAGCCATCAAATACAGGAGTCAAAGTGCGCCAAGTGTGCAAAACATGGATATGAACTTCCGTCTAGATGATCCTTTATTGACCTCAATGGTTACATCCACTCTATAAAAAGTAAGCAGCCTCTGGAAACACTTGAGCAATGAAGTTAAACTGGTTCAACATTTAAAACAGTATTTAAAAAAGTGTTATATTACGTCTTTGGAACATTGATGCTTTTGTTTTACCATGGAAGTCAATAAAGTTTCAGGCTTTTGAATTGCCAAACATGCTCCTAGAACCGAACGTTAAATGTTAGTTAAGTGTTTGGTTGGTGGTTAAGTGTTAATTTCAGGCCCCTCTTTGTTTGTACACACATTCCTTCCCGCTGTCAAGTAAAACAGCAAATGGGGTGCGCTTGTTTCGTTTCAGCCGACAGCGGACGATGGATTTTCAACGGCGCCAGTGTGGACGAGCCGAAACAAGCGCACCCTGTTGATCGACATTAATACAAAGAAAACAAACGATAAAACAGATCAACTGCATTTTTCAAACAAGCGAGCCAGTACCCTGATAGTTAACACACACCCGGACAAAAACATTTACAGTTTGAAATGTTCAGAGGTGCGCTTGATTTAATTTGCAGGATTCGCCGCGATGTGGGATTGTGGAGTTATTCAGAGAAGGCGAGAGAACCAAAATGTTCCCTCCGTCGCTTGTTTAAATCAAATTAAAAACACGAACTCTTAAAGCACCTCATGACTTTTGCGACTAACCGCAAGAACAAAAACATTTCAAACCTTGTTTTACCCCAGATCGCCGTAGAAAACAACAACAACAACAACAACAACAACAAAAATGCTCTGAGTTTCAGTAACTTTCCCTTCATGAGAATTGCACATCATCATCGATATAAAATATGAACCTTCATATGTACAGCTGACGGATGAGGACGTACTCTAAATCTTATCTCGGTGAGTATTTGGAGAGCGGTTAGCGGTTGGTTACGAGAAACATTCGTAAAAGCCTTTTGCAGTCAAACTCTATAAAAACCAACAGAAATGAGGCCTCTTTAAGCTCGGAGGACGGTTGCTTAATCACCATCACGGGTTTTGGTCGAGGAAAACATGCATTCACACTGTGAGAGAAACTATTAAATCCCATTGGCTGCCCAGTGGCTTAACAAAATCCAGAATATGGTATCCGTACTTCCTGCTGTCCCTGATTGTAAACTATTAGTATTTAAATATATTTGGTCATTTTCGGCTAGCTATCGCAGTGGTTTACCTGCATTTAAAAAGCCCACATATATGCGTTGTATATATGGTTTAAATCCCTGCGAAAAAAGTATATTATGTATATAATTGTGTAAAAAAGATATATTTTTGCTCACAGTGTGAATGCAGCTTTACAAACCCTCTGACATTCCTCCGTACCTCTCATAGCCGCTGCTAACATCTCTCCAACATTTCATTTATTTTGTTACGATACTTCAACATAAACTGGATTTTGCTAAAATTTTTAAAATAGAGTTTGATAAAGACTCAGTAACTTGATTTTCTTGAAACATGTGGAAGGTATAATAAGAAAAAAGGCAGATCGCTCTGTAAGTGGCATCATCATCATCTCCCAACTGGCAGTTCTGACAGATTAATGAATAGAAATGGATAGTTCATTAGATCCACTGAAGCACTTGTAGTCATAATGTTCCCTCGTGAAGTCAGAAACGTGTGTTCAGTTCAGGTCAAACACAGGATTAGAAGAATAATAACTATATACACACACATAAAAACAAGCAGAGGGGTGAGGTTGCCTTTGCGTCTGCGGTTTCTCTGCCAGACATCGACCATGAAAAACCACCTCAGAGTGTTTCAGGATCAGACAGGACAGAAGAAATGCTCCACACAGAGCTATAAATAGTTGTCGATACAGGCTTTATCACTTCCATGAACAAAAAGGTAAGCTAGGCTTCATTCAGACTAAACGAGGCGTTGGACGCAGCTGGGGAGCATCATCGTTTGGTCTGTTGTTTGAGAAACAAAGCAACATAATACAAACTCGGAGCAACATTGCAGACGTCTGAATGTTTGTTCATGAGTCTTTTTTAGGCCGCAACTAATGATTCGGTGGATTATATTCTTGAGTAATCGATCAGTTGTTTGGTCTATAAAATGGCTGAAAATAGTGAACAATGTCGATCAAGATGATGATTTCGTCCTCAACACAAAAATATTCAGTTTACTGTCGTAGAGGACGAAAGAAACCAGACAACATTCACATTAGACGAGCTGGAATCAGAGAATTTTGACTTTTTTTTACAAAATCTTTTCCAAAAGTTGATTCTTTTTCAACTTTTTCCCGCAGTGTCGTCCGCAACCTTTACCACTTATGTGAAGAAAAAGGTAAGCTAGGCTTCATTCAGACTAAACGAGGCGTTGGACACAGCTGGGGAGCATCATCGTTTGGTCTGTTGTTTGAGAAACAAAGCAACATAACTCAAACTCGAAGCAATTTTGCAGACGTCTGAATGTTTGTTCATGAGTCTTTTTAGGCCGCAACTAACGATTCGGTGGATTATATTCTTGAGTAATCGATCAGTTGTTTGGTCTATAAAAAGGCTGAAAATAGTGAACAATGTCGATCAAGATGATGATTTCGTCCTCAACACAAAGATATTGAGTTTACTGTCGTAGAGGACGAAAGAAACCAGACAACATTCACATTAGACGAGCTGGAATCAGAGAATTTTGACTTTTTTCACAAAATCTTTTCCAAAAGTTGATTCTGTTTCAACTTTTTCCTGCAGGGTCATCTGCAATCTGCACCTTCACCATGCTCAAAATCAGAAGCACTGGTGTTTTACTGCGCCTGATATGTTTTGAGGAGGCCTAAAAGACATCTCTACTGGGATCAATGAGCACTAATATTAGCATAGCTTCACTCCCAGCTTTCAAAATAGAGATATATTTGTCAGGAAAGGTGCAAAACACAGCTTTGACTGGCTTGGAGGCTGCAAAAAAATGGAGCTAGCTTCCACTGTTGGCTACAAACAGCATCTGACTGGAAATGTGAGGTAATATATAGTGTGGGTTTAGATTTAATCTCACCTTCATGCAGTTTTATTTCTAACGATTCCTTTCAAAAGCAGTAAATCTAACCCGGTTCGGTCCGGAAAGGCAACTTCACCCCTCACATAAAAACACACAGTTATTGGTAGAGTCGACTCCACGGAATAGTTAGAAACAATAAATAAGTTCAGAATCGTCCCGTCACTGAGATTCAGCAGAATACTGAGAGGTGTACTCTGTGTGTGTGTGTGTGAAAGTGTGTTTCAGGGTGAATTAATGGGAAACAAATGACACAAAATACTACTTTTATCTCCAAGGTTAAAAATAGAAATTAAGGGTAGTGTGACATTGAAAACAAAAACTCGTCCTTTTTATATTTTGACTCACACCCTGTTTGTTCGTATGTGTGTGTGTGTGTGTGTGTGTAGTAGCGTTAGCAGTATGCGTGTGTGTAAATGTGACACAGTTTCGTTAGTCAGCACGTCAAACGTCTTTGTACTTCAAGATAAAACACAAGAATGAGGAAAAAAAACAACACAAGAATTGAATCTCTTTGCAGACGTTCTCCGTTTCCCGTTTTGCTGACGAGCCTTCGAGGTGTCGCATCACAACCCACACACACCTCGATTCATCCCGTCGTCTCTATTATTACACCAGTGTGTTGGTGCTCGTTCGCAGGATGTGAAGGAGGACAGGTCGCTGGCTTCTTCTTCACAGATAATGTAATACGGGTTTGGGATATTAAATCGCGCCGTCTTTGTGTGATTCTTAATTCTTGAGCTCGAGCAGTTGATTTGAGAATAAATAATAAATAAATAACTGAAGATTTACTGACCGACAGAGTCTTTTGGTGTTCGTGTTGAACCTAAGTGAGTAGTAACAATCAATACGACAGAGATGCATCGATACACTATGTGGCCAAAAGTATGTGGACGTTTGGGCTGTTCTTCATATCTTATTATTCCAACGAAGAGAGGTTTTAATGCCAAAGGAAACAGTGTGATCAGGACTTTACTGGCCACAACCTCATCCAACACCCTGGACTGGAACGAGGAGGAGAGCTGGACCTGATCACCAGAGTTTGGGAGCAGAAGTTCGTAGCAAATCCAAGATTCAAAGAATATAAAACCATTTCATTTTGGTTCTGCTTATCGGTTCCTAATCGTGTTAACCCTTCACTTAGAACTGACTTACTCCAATGAAACACTTTAAAGAATAAAGGTATTTTTGTTTTTAACACATTGGAGTTGAAAAGGTAAGTTGGTAAGTGTCCGCACACTTTTGGCCATTTGGTGCACATCAGCGTCCTCTGAAAGTTTTCTGACTTATCTTTAAAAAATTAAAGCTGTTTTCATTCGGGGGGTTTGAAGGTATAAAAACACTTTGATGAAACAGAAGTGGTCGACCCCGGACACTGACCCCTCGCCTCCTTTAGCAGCTGCTGATGCTCGTTCCAACATCTGTGAGCAGAAACACTGTGCTGGGGTTTGACTGATATGTGAGTCGGTGCTCGACCGTTTGTGGTGTTTTTTCAGGGAAACACAGACGGCCGGACTTACTGAGGCGTTTTGTCTCCCTATCGCTTCCTGTGTGTCCTCAAATAGTGGCCTGGGCCTTTATTTATCTCGACTGCAGAGATTTAAAGCAACACTATGCACATTTCTTACATTAAAATAACAGTTTTGTACATTAATGTTGCTTTAGAGCAGCTGTACGCCGTGTTAAAACTCATCCACTTCAAATTAAAGATCCCTTAATATCTTAACAAGGCTTTTATTGTGAAAAACTTGTGGTAACGTGTTTTTTAGTGGCCAAATGCAAAGTCCCGTGACGCACTGTGGCCCGGAAAGAGTTTACATTGTGAAAGAAGCGGCTGTAAAACGGTGGATACGTTTTTTTTTTGTTAGAATTTCTTGTTTCTAACTTGGTTTTATCTCAGACAATCCCATTTCTGAGCTTTCTTTCGCTTGCAAAAATGCATCTGGAGGCGAGTCGAGGAAGCAGACTGTGTAACGAGCTGCTGCCTCGGTAGATGAGGAGATAAATAAATGCAGATTGGTCCTGACACTTCAACACACCTGCAGTGCGCATTTGTGCTGCCCTGTTTTCTCATTAAATCTGGCCCTGAGCAATTTCTGTGCATGAAAAAGTAGGTCAAGTAGGTGGAAACGTCCGATATCAGCAGCTTCTGTGTAAAAACGAGCGTATCAGTCAAACCTCAGCGTCCACAAGGGGCCAGCTCAACACAATAACAACAGAATGCTGGTAGTTAAACTACAGGTCGGGATCATCTTCATGAGTCTGAGGCACACACACACACGCAATCATTCATCGAACACACACACACTCGGCCTTCATCCTCCTTCTTCTTCGTCACCTCTCAGGTCCAAAGATAAGACATCGTAGTTAGGCAGAGAATCGCGTCTTCTCACAGTCAAACACACACGTAAAAACCTTCTCTCCGTCCCGCCCTCGCTCCCTCAGACGTCGTAGTCGGGCAGGGCAGAGTAGCTGATGCCGCCGACCGTCGGAGGGCTGGAGTGGAGAGGGAGAAGCCAGCAAAAGACCGAACCTGGAGAGAAGAAACAAAAGATTAAAACATCTAGATGATGAATCAAAGACGTGATCGATCATTTGGAGAAAGGTCACGAACCTCTTCCAAAAACCTCCCGCAGCAGAGCGAGCTTCGGCTTGCGGGTGTGTGGAGGGTGATGAGGCAGCTGGGAGGAGGAGGAGGAGGAGGTGGTGGTGGAGGAGGACGAAGACGAGGAGCCTCGGTCCTTTATCATCAGCCTGTTCCTCATCTGCTCGATGGGAGTCTCGTCTGTGATTATGGACACCAGCTATCAGACAGAAACAGACAGAGGAGAGGAAACTTGCTTCAGACATCTGGAGGTGATGTCACAAGATACAACTCAACAATATTTCCTTCTGACAAGCAGAAAGTAGCGTGAGATTAAACACTCAAATAAAGTACCTCAAATTTTGGTAGTTAAAGGAACAGTTCACCCAAAAATGTAGTTTTCGTAGTCCACAACACATTTCTGGAGCTTCACAGTAAAACAGTTCTGCTAAAGAAGTGAAGTAAACGTTTCCACACAGCTCGTCCAACCAGAACTCTCTGAAGTCCTAAACATAATTTGAAAAGACGTTATTTTCACCCTCGGTTGAGCTCGTACACCCACTTCAGACGGGGTGTGCGTTAGCGCTTTTAGCTCAGCAGCTACAGTGAAGATTTCGGCTCTAAAAAAGGTTTGAATAACTTCTTTTCTGATCAGTTTGTGATCTTGAATGAGCTGTTTGAGCCATTTTTTCCAGTTGTTGTTTCTATTTTAAAGACACACTGTGGAATTATTTCTCCCATCTGGTGGTTAAATGTTATTCTGCATCCAAGCGAATGCTGCTCTCTAGCGCCTCGCGTTTTCAAACGTGCGTTGCAGCCTGTTGGAACTACGGCAGGCGGGATGTGTCAAGATTCAAGAAGCTGTGACAACAACATGTCTTCAAACAGCACTTCATCAAGTTTAGTTTCGGGTGATGAGGTACGTTATTTCAAACAGACTTCAAACTGCAGCTGACGAGCGCGTCTGGCTAAGCTCCTTCTCCGTTCCACAGTCACGCTGGCTCTGAGTGAAAACGCCTTTAGCCTTATCTGTACCACATAGAGCTTTTTGTCCCTCTCACCAGTTCATCGTTTTTTATAGAGCAGAAGGACATGGAAGCCTCCGTAGAGCTCGCCTGTCCTATGGAAATACAGAGAAGTGATGCTTCCCTCAGGAGGAGAAGTGAGATTGTTGGCAGAGATCATTTTACACCAATGAGGACTTATTTATGAATGAAGACGCTGATTTGAGGTAATAGATTACTTAAAACACCACACAGTGGACCTTTAAAGTCCACAGGTTTTGGGTGAACTGTTCCTTTAAGTCCAGTACTTGAGTAAATGTACTTAGTTACATTCCAAACCGTGCCACAGTCAGTGAGTGTTTATGTATCTGAGCAGAGAGTCAATGTGGTGACAGTAACTGCTGACACAGCTGCACTGTGGGGACAAAATGCAAGTCAGCACAACGTAAATCATTACAACGTGTGTGTGTGTGTGTGTGTGTGTGTGTGTGTGTGTGTGTGTGTGTGTACCTGATCGTAGAAGATGACCATGACGAACACGCCGAACAGCACCGACTCCACCAGCAGGATGATGTAGTGAGCGCTGAGAGGAGATCAGGTCGACAGTTTAACACCTCACAGTAGTTTCACAGTGAAACACTGAACACAGTCGTGTTCTCTGGGTCGATCCATGAAATCGTGCCTTTTCAACTTTGAAAAGTTAAAATTTAAATTATATTTAATTGCTATTTTTTCAGTAGCCAGGAATTAAAGACAGTTTAAAATGACAAGAAATTATATTGTGCCATCTCAGGCTATGGAATTTCATATTTTATAACTGTTTTTCTCCTTAATGTTTTCATAATTTTGTCAACCCTGTTACTGACATAAACATTACAATATACTATATTTCTAATTAGAAATATGTAATAGATGGAACATATATGAGCAGTACTTTTGTCCCTGTTTTCATTGAGATTATTTTTAGATGTGGATTTTTGTCTCCAATTTGACATTTTTCATTCAGATGATCAAATGCACCCTAATTTTGCATGGCGACCACATGTCAATTAAGAGAAGAAAAAAATTAGAAGAGAAATGTTGAAAAAATGTCTCAGTCCAAAATATAATATAGTTTAAATTATAATGGAAAGAGTTGAAAGTCCATTTGAATTGTATTTTTTTTTTTTTACATTTTTATCAAATTAATGACAACAACAGGGTTGACGTTATGGTAACAGGGCTGACAAGAGCAATAGATGACAGGACACACATTCTTTGTCTACACGCAAAATTTTAACATTTTGCCAACATTTTACAAATTAAAAGTCCTTCTGATGTACAACAACAACAGTGAGGGACAGGCCAAAAACCTCACCCTCATCAGCTTAACAATCATTTTTATTATTTAAAATAGTATTTAATTGGTTTTAATTTGATGTTTTATTGAGGAGAGAAGACATGGTAATGTTATATTTTCAAATTACATCTTTGTTTGTTGTTACTGTCATCTTATGACTGATAATTTCTTGGGGACACAAAAGGCACCGACTTCATGGAATGATCCGTCTCTTCGCTCGGGACTCACACGATCAGATGTTTGCTGGGCGACTCCTCTCCTTCTTTCTCTGCCTCGCCGTCTCTCTCGTTCCTGATCCTCCACACCCAGGCCGACACCACCAGCACCAGGGAGTACAGACTGGCCATACCTGCACACACACACACACACACACACACACACACACCAGAACAACAACAGCTTTACATTCAGTCGTTATGAGGCGAGAGATAAACTACAGGTGAGAAACAGAGTGTGTGACGTGGTGACGGTGTTGTAGCTCTGCTCACCGGTGTAGAAGAGGAACTGGATGAAATACTTCTGGTTCAGCTCGCCGACACAGTTGTTGATCCTGAAACACACAAGTGACAGAAGTGGATGAGAAGAAGTTGAAGATGACAGAAGAGAAAAAAAACTGAGGAGAAACAAAAGAAAAGATAAAAGCAAAAGGAGGAGAGGAGGATGGACGGATGAATAAGTGGATGGATGGATGGATGAATATGTGGATGGATGGAACAAGTGGATGGATGGATGAATAAGTGGATGGATGGATGGACGGATGGATGGATGGATGGATGGATGGATGGATGGATGGATGGATGAATAAGTGGATGGATGGATGGATGGATGAATAAGTGGATGGATGGATGGATGAACAAGTGGATGGATGGATGAATATGTGGGATTGATGGATGAATAAGTGGATGGATGGATGGATGGATGGATGGATGAATAAGTGGATGGATGGATGGATGGATGGATGGATGGATGGATGGATAAATAAGGGGATGGATGGATGGATGGATGAATAAGTGGATGGATGGATGGATGGATGAATAAGTGGATGATGGATGGATGAATAAGTGGATGGATGAAGGATGAATAAGTAGATGGATGGATGAATAAGTGGATGGATGGATGGATGAATAAGTGGATGGATGGATGGATGGATGGATGGATGGATGAATAAGTGGATGGATGGATGGATGGATGGATGGATGGATAAACAAGTGGATGGATGGATGGATGAATAAGTGGATGGATGGATGGATGAATAAGTGGATGGATGGATGGATGAATAAGTGGATGGATGGATGAATGGATGGATGAATGTGTGGATGGATGGATGGATGGATGGATGGATGAATATGTGGATGGATGGATGGATGAATAAATAAGTGGATGGATGGATGGATGGATGCATGGATGGATGGATGAATAACTAGATGGATGAATAACTAGATGGATGGATGGATGGATGAACAAGTGGATGGATGAATGGATGGATGAATAAGTGGTTGGATGAATAAGTGGATGATGGATGAATGGACGGATGAATAAGTGGATGGATGGATGAGTGTGTAGATGGATGGATGGATGGATGAATAAGTGGATGGATGGACGGATGAATGGATTGATGGATGGATGGATGGATGGATGGACAAGTGGATGGATTGATGAATAAGTGGATGGATGGATGAGTGTGTAGATGGATGGATGGATGGATGGGTGGATGGATGGATGGATGGATGGATGGACGGAGGTGTCCTCACCAGGGACAGTGATGGTCCATGCGGCGTATACACCTCTGGCAGACGCGGCAGTGATGCGCTCTGGGAGGTCTGTAGGTTTCACAGCGGCTGCACACCGTCCAGCCCTCACAGCCCTGAAGACACCAGCCGACACGGAGACAAACATCACGTTTGAATCAACGGGAGATTAAAGATCAACAGCGTCAAGTTAAAACAAACATCGCCGGAGCTTCGTTTGTAGTCGAGCCACAGACTCACAGGTCAGCAGCTCACAGACGTCTGTCATTAAAGCTCGTAAGTACATGATGACAAGCCGTAAGTACAGCTGCTCAGCTGTAAACACACAGTCAGTAGGAGATAATACACAGGTGTTAGTGGAGCAGGTGTAGTCAGAGAGAAGCCACAACCTCCCTGATGCTCCTCTACAGGATCAGTCTGCTGCAGCTGCCCTCAGGCTTTATTCCTGACCTCTGAAGTGTTTGCTAGCTTTCCTGGACTCCAAAACAACAATAACTCTCAATGGAAGCACAAACAAATCCCTCAAAAAAACCCAGAAACAAACAACACAACTCAGAAAAAGCAATCAAACAACAATAGCTGTGATATCTTGACTTGACTTTTAATCTCTTCAATGTCTCAACTTAGGTTATTCTTTCATTTAGAACAAAAACATTTGTCCAGTTACAGCTTTTCATCTTGCTTTTGTGCGTCAGACAAACACAAACAACACTTTTCGGAACACTTTTTTAACGTTTCTGTCTACTTAAGTATTTAAATATAAGAATTTGAAACTTTAAAACAATATTCGTACTAAAAAACGATGACGAGTTGTTAGAAACAACCTGCACAGAGTCACCAAACTCATTTTTTATAATGTTTTCGGTTGAAAATCTGAATGTAGATGAAACTCTGGACTAAACTTTGTGCAACTAGTCAAAAAAAAAAGGTTTGAGATGCGACTCACCCGCTCGTTCATCCGAGACGACTGCGAGCGAAGGTCCGAGAAGTCGATGGCCGTGTCCGGAAGAGGAACCATACCTGGACAACAACACGAGCAAACGCACGTTACACAAGTTAACTCGGGTGTTTCCTCCGTCTTGATTCAATCGAGGCGAACAGTTACCGACCAGGGTCTGAGAAGACGGCTTTGGAGTGGCAGGCGAGCAGCAGCAGCAGGATCAGGTTGAACACCGACCCATGTAGAGTACACCAGACGCTGTCGGAGGAGACAGAACAGAGTCTTTAACACCAAGAGAAACATCACGTGATCCTCCACAGCTGCTTTACTCCTTCTGCTGTTATAAGTAGAGCTGCAAGTAATCAATTAACCTGCCGATTATCTTCTTAACGGGTCATTTGATGATTGAAACACGCCCATCAGGGATCCAAGACGTCGGCAAATACTTTGCTACGCTTCCACTGCGTTTACATTTTGGCAGCCATCTATCGATTCGTTGTCAACTTTTAAATTAATCACACACCATTTTGATAATCGATTACATTCTTCAAGGGGAAAAAAAACATAATTCTCTGTTTCCAGCCTCCTAAATGTGAATATTATCTGGTTTCTCTCGTCTTCTGTGGTCGTGGACGAAACAGGAACAATCTGAGGACGTCATCTCGAGCTTTGGGAAACACTAAACGACCATTTTCTGACAGTTTTACAGCCCAAATAACTTCCTCCCACCTTCAGTTACTCTCTTGTTTGATTTACCGCGAGGAGATTTACAACCTTGTCGCTTTTATAAGTGCATGATGACGTCACGGGACCTTAAATCTACAACCAGGCGTCACATTTAACACGTAGATCACATGTTTGGTATGTAAAATAAAACTAGCAGCAGGTTAAATACATGTAGAGGACTGAAAAGTAGAATAATACACTTAAAAAGAAGTATAAGTGAGAATAAGTACCTCAAAGTGTACTCAAGTAAATGTACTTAGTTACTTTGCACCACTTGTTTAAGATTGTGTTGTTGTCAACAAGGCGAAACAAAGTAGAAATAAAGAATAGAAACAAAAGCAGAACAACAAAAACGAGATATAAGTGAGTTAAACCTCAGCTGAGTCTGTGCTGTCAACAGTAAACAAACAAACAAACAAACAAACAAAGCTGCAGTGACGTTACTGACGCCTCGGCTGGTAAACAGACAGGAAACCCTGCTGCTCTGTTGTGTTACCGCCACAGACACACACACGGACACACGAACACATCTAAGTGTGTGTTCGTGTCAGAAAAACAAGTTTGGTGTCGACCGAGCGGCAGCCGAGAGCCGAGAGGAGGCTGTCAGACCTGTCTGCTGCCAAATGAATGGAGGCAGCGCGGAGAAACAGGCGCCATGTTCGCGTTTTAACCGCCAAAACGACACAAAGAAGACACAGCACCGACCTGTCCGTGTAGGCGGGGATGAGGACATACTGAATGACCACGTAGTCCGCGTAGAACACGCTGAAATAAGTTAAAATCAGACAGATAACGCCGCAGGGGTCTCGCCTACAGCGCAGAGACGCCATCTTCTGCCGGGCTCCGCCCCCCCGTCCCCCGCTTCCGGGTGACATCACACTGAAACCTGACGCTGCCTTTGAGGAGCGTCGGAAATAATGACGTATTTAAAGGGCCAGCGCACACAAATAAAACAAGACGTTTACAGTTGTCTGGTGTTGATTTCGACCTCTCATGTTTTTTTCATCTATTGTGATATTTCAAAAAAGCCACGATGGTTGTTTTACAACACTTAATGTCTCTACGCATTTCCAGAATTTAAAAAAATATATAATCTTGTAATCATCTGGATGAAAAAAATGTTCATCTTCATCAAAATAAAATGTTCAGACTCAATTCTAGTAAGATGGTAGCTGAATATTATGATGTTTGTTAAATATAACTGCATTATTGTCCCCAAAAATATAAAATAATGGAAAGTAAGAAGGAGTTATTGGTTAACGCACCTGAAAAACATGCCTGGAATTGATGTGGAAATGGCAATAAAGTTGCAACTTGTAAAATGGGTTGGAATATATATTTCTTAATGTGAGAGAGTCTTGTTATCGGAAGGTTGCTGGTTTAATTCCCCTGGTTTGCATGTTGAAGTGTCCTTTGGGCAAGATACTGAACCCCAAAAATGTTTTTGAACTTCCAAAATTGTAGCCAGAGGTTTTGTTTTTGGATTTCATTTCATTTTACTTTACTTAATTCTTTTGATTTTACTTTCTTTAGCTCAAATATTTACTTTGTATTTTGTGACTTTTTGGTATTTTGCCTGTTGTGTCTCGCTAAGATAAATCTTTCGAATAAATTTTTAATTTTTTTTTAACAAATTACCTTTTTAATGATGCAGAACTACTTTTAATGGGAATTAAATTTTCCATCATTCCAACAAAAATGCAGACAGTTTAATTTCTTGAACCTTGAGGGTTTTTTTGTATTGATTTGACTTGAATAAAGTCTTACCTTAGCCATTAATAGCATTTCAACAACCTGTAAAGTAAATGTGAACTAAAGGTACTGGACGTACAATATGTTTCTCAGAGTAAAAGTAGTAGCAAAAAAAGGGAAATACTCCAGTACAACTACCTGAAAATACGACCTAAGTACCTTATATTTGTAAACTAAACTGTCCAACACTTACAGATGGATTGATAAACACACACTCAGGTGATACGTAGACAGAAACACCTGCAGTATCACAACAGAAGGTGGCAGTAGACATCCTGACGTGTGAAGCTGACATTTACGCACTCTGTCGCTCCGCCCCTGAAGTAGGCAGCAACCAGCACGTCATCGCTGGTTTGCTCAACACTTTGTGTTGCTGCACTCTCACAGGACGTGTGTGTGTGAGTGTATGTGTGTGTGTGTGAGTGTGTGTGCTCGGAGTGTGTTCATGTCTCTCTCCGCTGCAGACAAACCGCCTCTTCTATCGGATCTATCTGCTCACCTCCGCCTCGAAGTTTGACCCGCTCGGTTGTTTTGGGGAGTTTTTCTTTTGTTTTGTTTTGTGGGTGAAGCTCGAAAAGGAGTTAAAGAACAGAAAGAAGGACTCAGAGAAGAAGAAGAAGGAGAAGGAGAGGAAGAAAAGCAGAAACCTGGAGGAGGAAAAGGGCGTTCGTACTTCGAAGTAACCATGGAAGTTCCTGGTATGCAGGTGAGCAGAGAGGTGAACGTTTGTTCGCCTGAGTCGAGGCGTCAGAACCAGTTTGTCCACAGCTGAGTGTCTCTACAGGGACTCAGATCGGTCTGCTGCTCCACACTCACTTTATCCGGACTGTGAGCTGTTCAGGCCTCCTCACACAACTCCATAATGTTCACTGTGCTACTGGACCTGTCCCCATCTGCTCCAGCAGTGACATTCATGCTGTTTATTATCCAGAGATCAGCTTATAACATTCACATAATGTGACTCTGGTGCTCCACAGGGAGTTTATAGTGACTTTAAGGTGTTCAAAACTCTAAAACTAACTTTGTCATGTTTATGTAATGACTGATAATGAAACTTACCTGCGTCAAAATGAGTTTATAGTGACATCATGGTGTTTTAATATCCTAAAATGACCTTATAACATTCACATAATGACCTTTAATGTGACTCTGGTGCTCCACAGGGAGTTTATAGTGACTTTAAGGTGTTTAAATCACCAAAACTAACTCTATTATATTCAAATAATGACTGATGATGTCACTTACCTCCTTCAAACTTAGTTTATAGTGACATCGTGGTGTTTAAATATCCTAAAATACCCTTATAATATTCACATAATGACCTTTAATGTGACTCTGGTGCTCCACAGTGAGTTTATAGTGACTTTAAGGTGTTTAAATATCTTTAGCTGACTTTATTATGTTCATATAATGACTGATGATGTCACTTACCTCCTTCAAACTTAGTTTATAGTGACATTAATGATTTTTATTATCTTGAAACGACCTTATAATATTCACATAACGACCTTTAATGTGACTCTGGTGCTCCACAGTGAGTTTATAGTGACTTTAAGGTGTTAAAATCTCTTAAACTAACTTTATTATGTTCATATAATGACTGATGATGTCACTTACCTCCTTCAAACTTAGTTTATAGTGACATTAATGATTTTTATTATCTTGAGACGACCTTATAATATTCACAGAATGTGACTCTGGTGCTCCACAGTGAGTTTATAGTGACTTTAAGGTGTTTAAATCACTAAAACTAACTCTATTATATTCAAATAATGACTGATGATGTCACTTACCTCCTTCAAACTTAGTTTATAGTGACATTCGTGGTGTTTAAATATCCTAAAATGACCCTTATAATATTCACATAATGACCTTTAATGTGACTCTGGTGCTCCACAGTGAGTTTATAGTGACTTTAAGGTGTTTAAATATCTTTAACTGACTTTATTATATTCATATAATGACTGATGATGTCACTTACCTCCTTCAAACTTAGTTTATAGTGACATTAATGATGTTTATTATCTTAAAATGACCTTATAATATTCACATAATGACCTTTAATGTGACTCTGGTGCTCCACAGTGAGTTTACAGTGACTTTAAGGTGTTTAAATCTCTAAAACTAACTTTATTATGTTCATATAATGACTGATGATGTCACTTACCTCCTTCAAACTTAGTTTATAGTGACATTAATGATTTTTATTATCTTGAGACGACCTTATAATATTCACAGAATGTGACTCTGGTGCTCCACAGTGAGTTTATAGTGACTTTAAGGTGTTAAAATCACTAAAACTAACTCTATTATATTCATATAATGACTGATGATGTCACTTACATCCTTCAAACTTAGTTTATAGTGACATTAATGATGTTTATTATCCTAAAATGACCTTATAATATTCACATAACGACCTTTAATGTGACTCTGGTGCTCCACAGTGAGTTTACAGTGACTTTAAGGTGTTAAAATCTCTAAAACTAACTTTATTATGTTCATATAATGACTGATGATGTCACTTACCCCCTTCAAACAGACATTATGATGTTTATACGTCATAAGATGACGTTAAAATAGTTCTACAGTGACTTGTATGGTGTTGTTGTTACTCTGTATTGACTCGACAGTGACTTCATGGCTTTCATGTCTTCAGATGTCCCTGTAATAATGACATCATGGCGCTGGTGCTCCATCAGGACTCCAGACTAACTTTTTAAAGCTGGTTGCACTGGTGCGCCTAACTTTTTCATATTTCTCAACACATTATGTATGTAAATGATTGTAAACAGACATAAAGGTGCCTCAAAAATATTTTTATAGGCTAATTTTTTTCTATAATTGGACCTGCTAAATTTAAGGCGCACCAGTGCGACCTATGAACATTTCTAGTCACACCCGACAGTTTTTAGGTGCATGTGCAACCAAAACAGTCGCACCCTGGCAGCCCTTTCCATGCTGTGTATTATAGAAATTGTATGATATTTACATCTCTCAAGATGTCTCAATGCCCCAGGCTAACTTTTAGGAGCACCAATAACACATTCTTGCTACATTTCTGGCGCACCAGTGAAAATATTTAATCGATTTTTGGCCGTATGTTCCACTAAAACAGTCGAAACCTGGATGCTGCTGCTCCATCAGGACTCCAGACTAACTTTATACACTGGTGCTCCTAACATTTTCATTTAGGTGCACCAGAACACAATCCAGGTGCACCCAATAATATGTTCAACACATTTTATAGGCTACATTTTTTACTTAAATCAGATTAACTTCATTTCAGGCGCACCGATGCTACCAGTGAACTTTTGGTGGCATCTAACACATTTTTGGGGCCATGTGCGACCAGAACAGTTGGGTCCGGTGCTCCATCAGGACTCTACATGACATTTTCTTTTATACTGGTTCCACTGGTGCGCCTAATATTTTTCGTTTAGGTGCAACCAATAACGCAGGAGTCCTGTCCATAGTGACTTATATCAGAACGCTGGTACTCTACAATGATATTAGTGTGTTTGTATCTCATAAGATGTTCCTTCAGTATTCCTTTCAGTGGCTTATAAATTGACTTTGGTGTCCCATACTGGGTTTATAGTGATCTTATGGTCTGTAGATGATCCTACAATATTCATATAGTCACTTATTATGTGACTCTCGTACTCTAGACTGAGTTTATAGTGATTTTGTGACGTTCAGACTCCTTTAGGTGAAGCTATATTTTTATATACTGACTTATTTTGTGTTGTTCTTGTTAGATTTTGTTGTTTGCATCTCTTTAGTCGTCATATTGTGACTGAAACCTTGAAGTTGTTGCTCCAAATTGAGTGAATGATAATGTTAATAATCTCCTGTAGCTTTCCTAAAGCTGCCTATTGTAATATTTCTTAAAAGCACCTTCACGTACTCGCAGTGACTCACTGAATCTGAGAGCTAATGTTAAGGTTATTCATAGCTCGGTAGCTTAATCTTCTTTATATGTGTTGTAACTGGGCTGTTCTCATAAAGAGCTAGGTGTGTCCGTGTTATCTCTCTGATGCTCCTTCAGTGACCTATATTGTTTGTGTGTTGCTCAGCAATGACTTCATAACATGAGGTATCTTTTATTGGACCTCCACTGGGGTCACTACAGGATATAACTCTGGCTTTGTGTGGTGACCTATAAAATTTGTTTAATGGTCCAGCTTGTTGTTGATCGGTGAAGGTTAACCTGTTGACTGCCTCTGAACAAGGTGTGTAGGCCGAGTTAATAAGCGTGTCGAACCCTCCGCTCGGCCTCCTGTTTGGCCGGCTCTCAGGTGTGTCTACCTGTGGGACTGGCTGCCTGACTGGAAGCTCACTCGCTCTGCCTGCTCCGTGCGTCCCAGGTGGGCGGGGGCGGAAGTGGCGGAGATGAACCCTGGTTATGTCAACACGCACCTGACACCCGGCAGCAGCTGCTGCAGCGCCGAGGCTGACAGATATATCTGCTGTACCTGTGAAGGCGACTGATGGTGGATAAAACTTGATTTACCGACTACGTGACGGATGATATACTGCAGTTTTGACAGTTAGTTTGTATTTTCCAGCAGATATATCTTACTGTTGGATTCTTTGGCTGTATGTCTGCACATATAATCAGCCTAATCATTTGACCTACGACTATTTAAAGCTGCTATAAACTTAAAAAATTAAATTACAAATTGAAATTGAAAGCTCATTTTGTTTCATCTTTTGATCTAATATCGAACAATGAATAGTTTTATATTAATAGAATACCAAATGACGACAATGTTTTGACGTCTTTCAGCACATTGTTTTGGTTTTACAGCTCGCAACTTTACCATTTTGATGCAACAAGCAGCTGTTTTCATCCAAAAGAACTCAACAGACGGACACATTTAGCTACTAGATTTTGAACTTAGCGGAGTGTTTAGCTGCTGAACGGCCAGATATTGTCCACAGAAGTTGGAGGAGACCAAACACGGAGCTAAAAGGAGGGACTTAAATCCCAGAAATGTGACTATGTAGTCATGTTAATGTTCGTATCTGCTAGCTGTGCAAATAGGCAACTGCTCAATTCCTCGGAAGACCAGAACGGACTAAATATTGGACCTTCATTCATTAGTCGTCCTGAAACCTGACTCCAAATAAATGCTAGTTAAAGGACACCCAAACCTTCCCCATACCAGCTGAGAAGGTGATAATCATGCCTGCAACTAATGCTGGTTTCATTATTGATTGATGTCTATGAAATGTCAGAAAATGGTGAAACATGTCAAATCAGTGTTTAAAGCCCAAGATGACGTCTTCAGATCTGACAACTAATCAGATTATCATCACAGCTCTTTTTGTCTTCATCAACACACAGCCTTTAAGGTCACGTAAGGGAAGTAAGGAAACTAATCCTGAGTTGTTTAAAGTGTTATCCTCCACTTACTTCACATCTGTTGTCATGTTGCATTGTTGTGGACTCGTGGACTTGTTTTGAGATTTCACAGTTCCATTTTGTACTTTGGATCTCTGAACCAGCAGTTTTTCTAACCCTTGTTCTTATCAGCGGTGGTGTTGGGAAACCCCAGCGCTGCAGACAATGTTTCATGAAACTGATAGACGGCTGACGCCTCTGCGGGTTCTTGGCTCATCATGTATTCTGTGCGCTGGTTTTCACATCCGTCTCAGAAGAAGTATTACATAACGCAGAAAATAAGATTGATGTAATTTCGAAACTGTGTCTTCACACAGTTTGTCCAGCTGACTTTGTTATGTGCGACGCCGTTACAGTCTGATAATTGTTCAGCCTGTTGCCTGGAGCACATCTTAGGGTTTCCCACAGTCAGTTTTAGTGGAGGCAGGCAGCCTGCTGAGCCTGAAATACAGACCATCTCTGCCAGCGTCACAAGAATGTCTACACTTAAATGAGCATTTACCCCCGGAGAAAAACAGCTGAGGCGCTACATGTCACAGCGAAGGCCCAAGCCTTGCTGTCTTCTTGTAACTGCATTGATCGCAGGGTGTTGTTCATCAGGATCTGTCGGATCTATCCTTTGTAATCAGTAGTGTGTCGCAAGGTTGGAGTATCAAGGAAGCTCTGTGTTGTTTTTTGAAGAAGTGCAAACTGATTTCCCACTGGGAAGTCCTGCGTGGGTGTACACATGAATCTGTGCACCTTCAAATATCGACACAGGCCGTAAACATCAAGGACGAGTCAGGTTCTGTTCTCGACTGTGTCACATTCACTGGTTCTAGACAGTTCTGTCTCAGGACGCTGTCCCCCTTAACCTGTCATACCTTTCCATCATATGGAGGAGATATAATGGATCCCCACCGCTCGCTCTGCCTGTGATTGATTGGTAAAACCATTTTCTGCCCAACCCAGTAGCTCTGGTGATGTCTGGTTTCTGTGGTTTTTGTAGTTTTTCCAGGTAAACACACCGACCTCTTCGGCCTCTCTCCCAGTCTTCTGCCGCTCCTGTATCCGGAGCTGCTCTTCACTAGCCCCTTTTAGATAGAAAAGGTGGCACATCTGCAGCAAGGTAAAGGCTGCAATGTGCCTCCTTGTCTGTCTAAAAGGGAGGTGTAATATTCCTCCTTTTCCAAACAGCCTCCACTTTTCCTCCTCTGGTAGGCGTCAACATGTGACGTGACGTGAAGCAGGAAGTTGGGCGTGAAGAGAAGCAGGTCGAATTTGTCTTCAAAATAAGAGCTTTACATTGCACCCCATCGGAGTTTAGAACTGGGTTCTTAGCGGGGGGCTTTTAATTTGAAAGTAGCGACCGCTATTAGCTCGCCGCTACAACAACAAGCGGACAACCAAGACAGCTACAGAGAGCGAGGAGACGCTAGCATCTCCCGGATCTCAGCGGCTTTCCAGCTGCTCATCTTCGTGGATGAAGTGACGAACTGACTGCTGTGATCAGCTGTTTCCTGGTTTTAAAACTCCCGGCTGTGGGTGCGCAGCAGTGCACGTCATCCACACCTCCGCCCATCTCAGCATTTGCCACCACATTGCCGCCTCGGATTTACACAGCAATGGAGGCGCAAATAAGTGTAACGTTACCCTCCGAGGGGCAAAACTGGTGGAACAAAACAGACCACCAATTTGCCGCCTTCTGTCTAAATCTGCGGAGCGAGCCGCCAAAAGGACGGCAGATTGGTGGCTTACTGCCCAGAATAAAAACGGCTTGTGTCACATTCACTGGTTCTAGCCAGTTCTCAAATATAAGGGTCTGCTATTAACTTCTGCCAAAGAGGTTTGTTTGTTTGTTGCTAGTTGGTTGGTTGGTTTGTCAGTTCGTTGGATTGGATTGAAAAATTCAGGCTTATTTAGGAGGTTCGGATTGATGCAGATTGAACATGTGGTAAGGCTTAAATCATGGACTAAGCAGTAACATTTAGAGTGATGCAGGACTATTGAGTTTGATATTGGATAAGGCTTGATTAAATGACTGTTGGGCCTCTGTGGAGGTTTTCTCTTAGTTGAACATTGTTGGTCAGAAACCCCAAACTTTCTGGTGTTATTTTTTTATTTGGTCCAATACTTTGTCTTATAACATAATAACCTGCATAAATAATGGCATGTCTATCAACCTCACCTGTACTTAAACAAATAAAACAATCTAACATCGTCAGTGTTAGTTA
This sequence comes from Lagodon rhomboides, assembly GCA_039737535.1. Classification (NCBI taxonomy): domain Eukaryota; kingdom Metazoa; phylum Chordata; class Actinopteri; order Spariformes; family Sparidae; genus Lagodon; species Lagodon rhomboides. Next base: position 21,391,866 of record CM077806.1, read on the forward strand.
AGTTAGTTTAGTTTTAGGCCATGACATCACACTTCCTTGCTTTAGAAGCTAGAAGGTCATGGAAACCATTACATGCTTGTAAAAGATGATGTCACTGAGCTCTGCTGCTGGATGCTGTGACACTGACACTTCATTTGAAGACTCGGTGTCCTCTACAGCCGATATGACGTAGTTAGAATTTGACTTTTATTGTTTAACTGATTGTCAGGAACGACTCCACCTGTTGAGGAGCACGGAAACACATTTTTATTGATGCTTATCATCCAGTTTTAGTTTTACTATCCTGGGTGTGAGTGGACATTTCGACTGTCTGACGATGGTTCAATGCCTAAAGTCGGACAGTCTATTTAAGTCTGGTTGACCTCTGACCCCTCTTGAAGAAGGAATAAATGATGTTAGTCGACTTCCTGTTTCCCTGGTTAAGTGATGAATAAGGCTCCAATTAAGAGTTATTTTCAATATCGTTGAATCTCTCGATCATTTTCGCCATCAACTGATGTCAGAAAATGGTGTACAAATGTCTTGCTTTGTCATTTAATAGTCGACAGCTAATCACTTAATTGACTAGTTGTCAATCAACTCGCCGTGAACAGGCACAGGTAGTTTATGACGTGGTGACCATTGTGGGGAAGCCATCTGCAGGCGTGTCCACAGAGATGGCTCTGATCAAAACCAGGGAGTGTCTTCTTCTTCTTCTTCTTCTTCTTCTTCTTGTCTTTGTAATTTTACGGCTGCACCTTCTCCACAGCTCTCACAGTCGTGACATAATCACAGGCTCCACCAGACCGGAACGCGAAGGAGACTGTTCACTTTGCATGTGTTTGTTTCTGGGTGAGAACATTTCAGACTGCTCGTACGTCTCGGCTGCAGATGATGAGTCAGATTTTCTTGTGGTGTGAATCATAGTAGAGTGGCTCCTTTTTATTTTGCTTGTTTACGCTCATATTTTCCTGAACCCGAGTTTCAAAACAGAAGTCACGTGGTCTCGTGAAGGCCTCTTCTATTGGAGAGAGTTTCAGTCACACTGCACATCTGTGAAGTCAGATTGGGCTGTAGTTTACGATCAGGCATGTGATGTCGGTAGCGGAACCAAAAGTGGAAACGATCCAACAATTGAGGGTTGCGGTGACGTCTCGCCGCGTTGGCCAATCCGTGATGACCCCGTTCTTACCATCGCCTTTGTTTGGGATCTTCTGTTTGATTTAGGGATGAAAGTTTAAATTCTTCATGCTATAACTGTGATTTTGTCTGGTTGAATAGTTCCCGGTGATTATCGATGGAGTCTTGTTATGTTACCCAACGTTTCCTGGTTTTGCTGCTTCATGATAAAAGCACTTAACGAACTAAATAACAGGACGCTTTTATTGTGAAGGACTGAAGTGTTTCTGTATCTGAATTAGAGGGCTGCAGACTCACTTTATACACTGGTGTGCCGAAAGTGTTTCATTTAGGTAAACCGGCACGTAATTTAGGTGCACCCAGCCGCAGGAAGAAAAGGTGCCGATAAATGTTTATCTACATTTAAATCAGATTACTTGTTTCCTTCAATCAGAACCGCTAAAGTCTGGGTTCACTGTGAGACCAACGCAAATGTATCAGTCGATCATTTTGGGACTTTTGGGCGCACATGGCACCAAAACATCGCACCCTGGAGCCCTGGAATTAGCTGCAAGACAAGTGCGTCATCAGTTAAAGACGCCTTCAAGCCGGTATCGCTTTCGTGTGCTGAATCAAACCGAGTTGAGCCGAGCCAGACAGTCTGTTTAAGTCTAGTTGACCTCTGACCCCTCTTGAAGAAAGAATAAATGAAATTAGTCGACTTCCTGTTTCCCTGGTTAGGTGTTACTCCTGCAGGCTTCAGTTAAGAGTTATTTTCCTTAGCGTTTAATCTCTCGATCATTTTCTCCGTCAACTGATGTCAGAAAATGGTGTACAAATGTCTTGCTTTGAGTCTCGTTACCGCTGGTGAAAACCCAACGTTTCCTGGTTTTGCTGCTTCATGATAAAAGCATTTAACGAACTAAATAACAGGCCGCTTTTATTGTGAAGGACTGATATGAAATTAGCTGCAAGACAAGTGCGTCATCAGTTAAAGACGCCTTCAAGCCGGTGTCGCTGTTCGATGGAAAAACGGGCCGATGTGCTGAATCAAACCGAGTCGAGCCGAGCCAACGCACATGTATGAAAAAGGCCCAAATGAATACCAGAACATTGAAGAGAAAAGTTGGCGTATTAATCAACCAGGAGAGGAGATCATGAGTTGCAGCTTTTGTTAAAAAATGCTCGACTTTAACCGACAACTACAGCAATAAATACATACTTCAACGTGTAAGCAGTTCACGCAGGACCGTCCGGTACTGGTACGCAGATTCTGTCACTTTTGGTCCGAGCCAGGCTCGCTGGTTCCAGATGTAATGCTAAGCTAAGCTAACCGGCTGCTCATCATTTGAGTGGCGTCAATCTTCAAAGCTCTAAGTCTTGATTTCAGCCACATAAGCACAAATTATTCCTTCGTGACCTTTAAGTTGAAAGCAGGTAACAAACTTCTCTCAGATTCCAGTTTGAATGAACCTCGGTGAGTTTTTGGAGAAGTTGACTCAGTAGACCATGTCATGTTTTCATGTGTCGGGCTCAAAACGTAACAGGAAACGATGAAGAGCGGCGAGATTTTCACATGGCGCGGCTCTGCAAAGGTCACTTTCGAGAATGCAGTGTTTGTACTTCCTCCTCCCGCAGCTGTGACCTCTGACCTCTCGCCACACACACACACACACACATGGAGGCTTTCTGTTTGGATATTTGGACACCACTTGTTAGTAAAAACATGGATCCCTCTGCCTCTCTCACTCACTCACTCGCACAGAGTTTCCATCGCCTCGTCCAAGTTTTCCCGGGCAGCTGAGTGTTTGCATGGAGCCGGCAGACTCCGCTGACCTCCACGGCTCGGCTCGGCCTCTTTGTTTTCTACCGGTGGAGCGCTGACCTGAATCTACCTCTTATCGCCAGTGTTTCGCTTATCAACATGTAACCTGCAGCTGTAAAACCCTGTTCTGTGTGTGTGTGTTTTAAAACTGTCGCCATTTGAACTGGAGCGATATAAAATGTGCAGTGATGCATGTAGGGCACGTTGAAGAAACTATAAAGTAGAGACAGGTAGTTGAGATCTGTTGTAGCGAGAGAAAGAGCTTAACACAACATATACTTGTGTTAAAGTTTGTGTTTAGTGATGTCTTGAAATTTTACTGAATGAAAAACGTGAAGGTCAAAAGAGCAGTGACATGAATTGAAATGCTAAATTATTCTATTTGGAATATTAATGAATAATAAGATTAAAGTTATTTGTTCTATATTATATTCTTCTTTATGTTATTGGAGCTTGTAATACTGAGGCTTGTACTTAACACCAGGAACAAGACTACAAATAGATGGTTTTCAGAAAAGGAGAAGTGGACGACAGTGGTGAACAATATCGTTTGGGATCGCTTCCAATTTCAAAGAACAAAGAAACGCTGACAGCCAATCAGAATCCGTCTGAATTTACAGGGCGTCCTCGTGTAGATGTTACAACAAGGAGTTTTAACGTCAGATCAGTGAGCTCGGCACCACAACAAAGGAAACAGGATGGTACCATCCACAACTTTTTGGTGCAGATGGTTCGTCTCAACATAATTTTGTCCTCACTGATGCTCTCAGACGAACGCCTGGATAATAGATGTTAATTCATACAATCTTTGTCGAGTAGTTACGTCTGATTTGTGGATAAAAATGGCAATTACATGACTAAAAGTATCATCCAAGAAACGTAATAACTGTAATAACTCATCCCCGTCTTCCAGGGCTGAACACTTTCTAATCCGATTACATCTGTAACTGTAATTGTCGAGCAGCAACGCTAAACATTTGTTCAAATGATGATAGACGATACTTTGCCTTGTTTTCTGTCTCATTAATTAAACAGCTTCAGGTTTAAAGTTGTTGGTTGGACAAAAAGAACAATGTGGAGCTCTTGGGTGCTGAATTAAAACACTTTCTAGACGGAATAATTAACAAATTGAGAAAATATTAAACAGGTTAATAGTTAAACATACCTGCCATGTACTTAATATGAAAGGTTTCTCCTCTTGTACCACAGTTGATGTCTGAATCCAGCCATCCTGTTGACTTTATTCATGCTAATTGGTCCTTATTTTATAATTTTCCAGTATACTTCCTTGAGTTGGAGCTGGGAGATTTAAAGCAAAAGGCTTTATCTGTACGAGCGACGCAATCTCAACACTCTCTTGACATTGTGGCTTTAGTCAAACATTAACATCAAACACCTTTTTAATTCTGGAAAGTAGGTGTGTTTGCATTTGTGTTATTCTCCTCGAACGTCGGTAACCGATAAGCGAAAATGAAAATTCCCAGACTGTGTGTTGTTTCAATATTGTTCGAGCTGCGGTGAAACATTAACTTGGACTGTTTTATATTACAGTTTGTGTCTGTAAAGAGCAGAGATCCACAGTTGATCTACAGTGACAGAAATGTCTGTAGGGTCCGTAACGATTGAGCGAGTGTTGAATATTTAACTTCCTTCTCTCCACTCAATGTTGTTCTTTCACCTTGCGGAGACAGAAAAGGTCAAAGGGTAACCTCTCAGGTTTATATAATCCCTCTTGCGAACACAGTTTCTGTTTTTAGTATTTATACTCTAAACCAAAAACTTTCACCAGTTTTAGTCGGCGAAGGGAAACTAAATCATTTCAGTGTTTCCCACGGGTTGAGAATTAACTTGTCGTGGTCACTGGCACGGCATGTGATGGGAGGGTTCAGTAGTAATATAAAACAAATATTTACATTTCTAAATATATTCAAGAGATCCAAAACACTTAGCAGTTATTTTCATTGCCTTTTGTCATGTGCCTATTATGATATGATCTTTATTTATTCAGCGCCTTTTAAAAGCAGAGCTGCCGTGACGATCGAGCAAAAGCAGGAAACTCAGGAAGACGATATTACAGAATAAACAGTCACCAGTCAAGTCAAACACAAGGACGCCTCGTCCGAGGTGACGCTCAAACAAGGAGGCGTAACAGAAGATGTAAAGAGACAAAAAGACAACGTGAGTCATGACAAGTAAAAGGAATAAAAGTTATCAAACAGGCAAAATCAAGGATCGAGGAAAAGTAATGAAAGTACAATCCATAGAGGACTGTAGGAGGATGACATCACAGCAGATAAAAAGATTCAGAGCAGTAATTAAAAATAAATAAAAATGGGAGTAAAGTGTATCGGGAGTAAAGCTGCTGTGTGTTCAGATTCATATATTTGCACTCTGCTCGCATTCTTTATACTTCAGGTCGATGTCTTGCACATTCAATCCAAGCACATACACAACAGATAAAAAGATTCAGAGCAGTAATTAAAAATAAACAAGTAAAAACAATGAAGGACAGTAAGAAGAGGACATCACATGAAAGAATTCAAAACAGATAAACAGATAGAAAGATGAAAAATCAATGTATTTATTTATTTTAATACAATATTCCTGTATCGGGAGTAAAGCTGCTGTTCAGATTCATACATTTGCACATTGCTCACATTCTTTATACTTCAGGTCGATGTCTTGCACATTCAATCCAAGCACGTACACAATGTTGTATACACACATACACAACAGATAAAAAGATTCAGAGCAGTAATTAAAAATAAACAAGTAAAAACAATGAAGGACGGTAAGAAGAGGACATCACATGAAAGAATTCAAAACAGATAGAAAGATGAAAAATCTATGTATTTATTTATTTTAATACAATATTCCTGTATCGGGAGTAAAGCTGCTGTCAGATTCATACATTTGCACATTGCTCGCATTCTTTATACTTCAGGTCGATGTCTTGCACATTCAATCCAAGCACATACACAATGTTGTATACACACATACACAACAGATAAAAAGATTCAGAGCAGTAATTAAAAATAAATAAATACAAAACAATAAAGGACGGTAAGAAGAGGCCATCACATTTAATGTTCCTGTATCGGGAGTAAAGCTGCTGTCAGATTCATACATTTGCACATTGTTCACATTCTTTATACTTCAGGTCGGCATCTTGCACATTCAGTCCATGTGTTTTGTAAGTTTCTACTGCACGTTTAAGATTCTAAATTAGTATTTCTGCCTTTTTGTATTCAGCGTTATGCACCACAATCCTTAAGGCCAATTCCTTGTATGTAAAAATCTAGGATAAACCCATCTCTGATTCGGGATGTTGGAGCCGAATGCTGTTAGAATAAAGAGAGACTGTCCAGACTCTCTCGCTCGGGCCCTCCGAGGGGAAGCCCCATTGTTGGATCACATCATTACATCATAACTGATATCTTAACACTTCCTTATTGGCGTGAAGTGAATCATGCTGCATGTGGTTACATTTCCTTTTCGACTCATAAACAAATAGATGCGATTATTTTTCGTGTGTTGTTTAGTGCTTGTGTCGATGCACCAAATCTAAACGACTGGGTATGAAAAAGAGTTTTAAATTTCATACATTTTTAGATTACAGGTGCAAATATTGTTTTTCCATTCAGTGTTGATTAACCCGCTGTTCTTTTATTCTCTCTATCGGTCGGTTTTGTGTTTAAAATGTGCACTGACCCAGATGTTGTAAATACCTTTGACTCATTAGACCTCTGATCGGGTTTAAAAATAGACAAGCCGTGCTGGGAATTGCCTGTCAGTTTAAAGGAAGGGAAAAAGAATTTCATCATGTTGTCCTGTAATTAGCGGTTGTAAAAAAAGCCATTGGGAGATGTGAGGATGTGATAAAGACTCTCTGTAGACGCCCACACACTTGTGAGAAGAGGTTTAAGAAACCAGAGCAGGTGGAAACGTGGAGGGAAATGTTAAATGTGGGAACACGAGCTGTACGTTGAGCTGAATGCTAACATCAGTATGCTAACTATCAGTATGTTACCATGCTAACATTTGGTAAACTGCACTCAACCTAAAAATATAGCTGAGGCTTAGTGTTTTCTAGGTTTGCGCAAGACTTAGGTGCATGGATTTAGTGGAAGGTTCAAGGGTCCGCCCCCATATACATATAGTTTTCTATATGGGGTGTGTAAAACAAGTTGGAGAAGCTGATAATAAATAAACAACAGCAAAATGCTTGAGAAACTTGCTAAATGTCGTCTAAGGACAAACTACAAGCCTTAGTTTTGGGAAAAGTCATAGTTTCGTTACTCCCCACCTTGATTTTACATCCATTCCACCTAAAAGAAAACCCTGATTATAAAAGTTTTAACGGTTTCGTCTCTGAGAAACAGGAATACGTTGACCAAAGTGAATGGCAACCTATCCAATACTTGTTGTGACATTTAACCAACCAACTAACCAACATGGACCAAAGCATCTGCTTAGCTTGTGCTGATAGTCTTACCCTAACCCCAACCAATATTACTCCTCAGTCTTAAATCCAACCAACCCAACCAAGCAACCCAAGGCCCCGCTTGAGTCATGCCATGAATCACATGCGATGTTTTCGAGTCAATAAAGTCCAAGTTTGTCGTAATTACAGAAAAATATCATGTAGTTTTGTGTTAAAGCGCTCAGTGAACTACATCGTCTCGCTCAACACACCTCACCAACACCAACATGGAGCCAACTGGGCTCAGAAAAGGTTGTAAAAAAGATGAAAATCACAATAAATCTGCTGATATTGTGTACAGTTTTGTGAGCTGCTGATATACAGGAGCAGCTCTACTGTGTTTAAGTTACAGGTTTCGGTGAGCGTTCAACGAGACGACAACGTTCGAGAGACTTTATTTACTTGGAAAATTATCTTTTAAAGTGACAGACATCATATTTGTGACTCGTGACACAGTTCAAACAGGATCAATACATTATTTGTCTCTCAGACAAAGTTTTTATCAAATAAAGACTTCGGCTCTCTGTTGGATCTATAACAGCTTCAACCAGGACAGAAGTGGTCAGCCGACAGACTGCTAGTGTGGCTATAAAGAGCAGAACCGCATGTTAAAGAACGTCAAAGATCTACGTGTGCGTAGTTGACGTCTTCTGCTTGGATGTTTATTTAATAAGGGACCTTTTTTATTGGACGCTTTGCTGGAAATATACTGTATGTGGCAGTTAACTGCGTCACTTCAGCTGTGTTTTTGGTGTCTTTAACAAGTCCTGGGAACTTTTATACGCACGACACAATAAAAACTACTACCGTTCATAAAAAGCCCCCAAAATAAAGAATAATAACAATTCAGACAAAACATGTAGAACAGTTTGGGCTGAGATTGTGGTGTTTTTGCCACCAGTTACTGCTTGTGAAACAAGAGCCCATTTGTAGAGTCCTTTTTTAGTTGACAGCGTAGCGATACAGGAAACAGACGAGGGCGTATGATAGGCGACACGTATCAGAGGTCGCACAGGGGACGTTGTGGTTAGATGGTAAGCACCTTAACCAAGATGTACAGGGGCCGACTCACACATTACATATTGTAAAGAGTTTTACTACCTAATTTGTGTAGTAATTTTGACATTTTTTACATAAAATATAATGTAAAAAATGTAATTTCTCATCTTAAAGGTGTGTTTTTACAGTTTTGGATCAAATATTGTGTATAGCGATTGCAGCATTGCCCTTTTATATCATTATATTGTGAGTTACGATGTGATTCTCCTGTTAATGTCCTATATTTTCCCTCCATTTTCTCCTCTCGGCCTTCATCGTCTCTCATCTCTGCTTCTTCTGTTTTCTCTGCGTCCCTCTGCACCGAGCTAAAAGTATCATTAGACACTAACCACTGTATTTGCTGACAGGGTGTGGCAACATTGTGGGCACTGTGTGTGTGTGTGTGTGTGTGTGTGTGTGTGTGTGTGTGTGTGTGTGTGTTGCGACTGTTCCTTTTTTTAGTTCAGAGGAAACTCGCCCAGCATCATAGGGATATCATATGCTTCTGTGGGTGTGTTTATCAAATGTTCTCTCAAGCAATTATTGGGAGTTTGACAACAAAATGTGAGTGTGTGTCATAGTCAGAGTGTGTGTGTCATAGTGTGTGTGTGTGTGTGTGTTGCTCTGACTTGCATAACAAGTGCTTGTTGAGGCCTTGATGGCAGCACTTAAAAGACTGAACCTCTCCACAGTTCAGACTGGCAGGGAGTGGAGCAGCGCTGCTGTGGCAACACACAGGATGTTGTTGACATGTGTATGTTGTACTTTCTGTTTAAATGGAATCTATATTAACACGCTGGCATGAACATTTAAGGGTGAACAACTGATAACTGAATGAAAACCTTGTGTTTTATTCTGTTATGCTAAGTGTTTTCTTGATTGTTCTTCAAAATGTGTCAGAAATTGGTGAAGCATTGTTTGTTCGTCCCTTCAAATGTCCAAACTCTAAAGATGTTCAGTTCACTGTCACGGAAGACAAAGAAAAGCAGCAAATTCTGACTCTTTGAGGAAGCAGGAACTGTTTTTCTGTTGATCAACCAAGCGATTAATTAGCCAAATAAGTCATGTTAGCTCTGTCCAAAGGACAGTTGTAGGAAAACATGTTACAACAAGCGCTAACTTCACACCAAACTGAGTTCATTTCACAGAAGGCAAGTGTACCTCACCAATATGAACAGCTTAATATATTTAGAGAATAATTGTCATGATATCGAAAGAAACAACAGTGTTGATGTTGTGTCAAATATATCTATGCGTTGTGTAGCATGCTAACCAGCTAGCTCCGGCCAGTCCCGTCTTTTAATACCACTCTGTACCTCAAGAGAGGGATGTATACCAGCTTTTTGTGTAATAAATGACCAAAATAATCTCACAATATGTCAAGAATAGAGGTACTCCTACTTCTGTTTTCCTTCTTAAACCAAAAATTCAACAAACACGTTCTGAATTCATTTTACCGAGCTAAGACGAGCTTAATTCAAACTCGACACAAATGAAATTAAACTCGGCAAAACAGTCTTGTTTGTCTTGTCCACAATCACCCCTGGTTTGGTCGAAATGAATCCTCAATTAATCAAGTAAGACGTGAACATATTCCTTGTTCTTTGTGCCGCCATAGTCGCTGTAAATCGCCTCCATCCTGAATCCCCCAGTCTTCAAACTGACCTCCAGAACTGGTCGTTGAGGCTTTTCTCAAAAAACTGTAAGACTATTCATGGGATGATTCACACAGTTAGGATGACTACTCACCTTTTCCCCAGGTGCCACCCTGAGCCTAAAATTTCCACTTGTGCTCTCCAGAGGAAGAAGCCTTTTGATTTGAATCATCATCATCATAGTGACCTTTCCCCTGGTGCCCCCTGCAGGACGAATGAAAGAACATACTACATTTAGACTTCCCCTCCCCGGTAGTTACTTTCGAGATGTCTTTCATGTCACACAAATCTTCTGAAATCTACGATTACGAGTTTTGTGGGCAGCTTAGCAGGAAAAACAGCGAAACTGACAGTGCAGTTCACGTTTGTGACCTGGCAGAGTGACGTTTATTCCTCTGAACTCGCCGTCTGTGTGCAGAGTGTCGAGTTAGGAAATGAATGTAAGTCAGTGGAAAGTCGTCAGAGATAAGTGTGGTGTGTGTGTGTGTGTGTGTGTGTGTGTGTGTGTGTGTGTGTGTGTGTGTGTGTGTGTGTGTGTGTGGTCTGGCAGCTGTGTGTGTTCAGTTCCTGTTATCTTTAACTGTCATGCTTGCTTCCTTCTGTGTTTTTATGGGTTTTTTGAGCAGTGTGTGTGTGTGTGTGTGTGTGTGTGTGTGGTGGCTATGTGTCGCTCTGTGGTGACAACATGGCCGTCGTGTTGCAAAGCTTTGTGTGTGTGAGGAAATACGAGTCAAAGTTTCAGGGAATGTGACGGACACTGTGTTTGCAGCTTTTGTGACACTTTGCATATCCAGAAAAAAGATTTTACTCATATTTTTGTGATCTACTTTGCAATTTTATTTTAATATACTACATGATATTTTACTCACTTCATACTATATGTGTGCTATGTTGTGTACAGTTGCGTAAGTGCATTTAAAAAACATATTTAATTAAACTTCTCTTTGTTTTCTGCCCTCTCAGAGTTCTCAGATCGATCCGGAGGAGTTGTTCACCAAATTGGATCGGATCGGAAAGGGATCATTCGGAGAGGTGCGTGTCATCGTCCACATTTAGTTTCTTTGTCAAACCTGGTTGATTGTTTGTGTTGATGCTGTATTTACAAGGCCAAGTCAAGTTGTTAGTAGTCAACTTGTCATTAGGGATGTCATATGAATGATTAATCAATTAATTGCCGTTAAGAATTTAACTGATTAAAAATGCCTTAACCGACAATCAGAGATGGGCAAAGATACGTCAGAAAGTACCTGGTAACAGATGTTTGTCAAATATATCCAAATAAAATACAAAATACTGGTATGAGAAAAGGTATTTAATCAATACAAGTGATTTGTAATTTAAAAATAAAGAGACATTTTACACAAAGTGACATTTTCAGACATTTAGTCGCCTCAGTTTGGGACTTTTTTGGGATTTAGGTGCCAGTTGCTGAATAGTTACAGACGGGAATGCTGTAATCAAAATTAAGTCATTATTTTGTGTTATTTCTTTGATCATGTTAGTGGATAAAACAGTTTTCTAGGAAGGAAAAATGTTCAACATATTGATTGTTAAGGCAGCCGACTATCGATTAAAGACATTACTTAACATTTGCGTCCCTAGTCTTTACACGTTTATCTTAATTTCATTATTTTATTTTGGGTCACATCAGATTAAACAGGACTGGAATAAATAACTTTCAACTCTACAACTCAGACTTACCAGTTAACGTGCTACGAACTCGCTCTTCTACCGCTCGAAGCTTCAAATATTCATGTGAAACTTCCCTCACTGCAGCTTCGAAGCCCTAAAAATGGCATTCGGGATAGTTTGGTTCCGGCTCGGCTGCTCGCTGGGCTGCAGTTCTGTTCTTCCTCCTCTCGTTGGTCCAAAGCTCCCTGAGCTAGTGGTGTTCACACTGACGCTCCCCCTGGTTAGCTTCACGGCTAACTGAGCTAACGAGCAGCCTGATATTTATGTCCTGGCTCTGATGAAACTCCTGCCTGACCTTCTTTCCTCCTCGTCCTCCCGCAGGTGTTCAAAGGTATCGATAATCGCACTCAGAGCGTCGTCGCCATCAAGACCATCGACCTGGAGGAGGCCGAGGACGAGATCGAGGACATCCAGCAGGAGATCACAGTTCTCAGTCAGTGCGACAGTCCGTACATCACAAAGTACTTCGGCTCCTATCTGAAGGTGAGACAAGCTTCATGTTCTGTTTGTGGTGAAACTGACTTTATTTGTGTTTTCAGTCAGTCTAGAAAACAAGTTCTGTCTCTTTCAGGGCAGTAAACTATGGATCATCATGGAGTATCTCGGTGGAGGTTCAGCGCTCGACTTGGTGAGTGTTAAAGAGGTTTCTAGTCAGATTTATTGATGGAATTCAGTGACATGATACGAAACATACGATACCTAACATCCACGGAAAAGAGACAAAAACTCAAAGGTTTCTCAAAGATCTGGTTTGCTGAGGGGGAAATCTTTGAGTTCAAACGTTCAAAATGTATTTAACATGGAATGTAAAGTATTTTATGACAGATATTCCACAGAACTCATGATCAGATGATGTTCTCAGTCATGTAATTTGAGTACGTGTTGAGTCTTGTCTTGAATGAAACTGAACAGGGTGTGTTTGAACTCCTGCATTAAGCCTCCGGTATGTCAGCGAGTGTTTTATATCTGTGTCATCACTTTATTGCCGTGTGTGTGTGTGTGTGTGTGTGTGCAGCTGAGGGCGGGTCCGTTCGATGAAGCTCAGATTGCCACCATGCTGAAGGAGATCCTGAAGGGGCTCGACTACCTGCACTCTGAGAAGAAGATCCACAGGGACATTAAAGGTGCGGACTCAGATCAGAGATGGGGGACCTTTACCCTCAAATCAAAATGTTCCTCCTCTCACCTGTGGAGCTGTTTGTTGTTGTGTTGTGGAGATGTCCACCTTGTTGTGAGCAGTTTCTTGTAGGAACTATTTTCTTTCTACCAAACTTGACTGCACTTACAAACAAAGAAAGCGAGCATCTTCTCATGCACGAAAGGTTAACGTTAGTTAGCTTTGTTAGCGTTATTAGCTCGTAGAAGAATAACTGCAGGCTTCTTTCTGTGCAGTGATACACAAATAAAATAATTCTGGTCTGTGGGTTATCTTGAGCAACTGGGTCATGATTTCTGGAAAGAGACACTGCTCTTGAGATTTTCAAATCTACCTACATATTTAATAATTTAGGCCAAGTGCCACATATTTCCATTATATTAGGGAGAAGGCAGACATCTTTACGGCCGAAATTTCCAAAACCACAACAATGGATAAAAAGCACGACAGACATGAGGAAAAAAACATGAATTTTTGATTTTTGGGTGAACTGTTCCTTTAAAATAGTAGTCCAGTGATGTAACATTCACTGTCATAAAATTTGCGGTCTTGCAAGAGACATATTTTGCAAAGAGCGGACAAAAATCCCTGCACCATATGTTGAGTTTTCTGACTTTTAAAATCAAGCACAGTTCAAGCTCCACACACACTACATTTCCCATGATGCAACTCAAACGTCAGACCTTTGCACATCGTCTAGTTTACAACATAAAGAACCTGTACAACTGTTTTCACTGACTGTGTCGTACTTCGTTGCTTCTTTAAATCGACTTTGACTCATAAAATTGGTGGAATGCCCCTTTAAGATCACATGGACAGCACTCATCCACCCTCTGTGTCCATATTTACCCATCCAGAATCCTAAAATTCCCAAATTTAAAGTCACTGTTTGTGGTATTTCTGCCCTCGCTGCCCCCTGGTGGTGGAACAGAAAACACTGATCCTACACAGGGTCAATAAAAGTACTGCAAAGTGACAACGACCACAAGTTTTCACCAGGATTTTATCTGTATACGACAAACAAACACTTGTTTTAGAATCATTTTAAACCTGCTCAGGCCTGTGAGAGCAGACCAATCAGAGAGCAGCGGGCTTTGGTGGGAGGGGGGTCTTTAAAGAGACAGGCTCTCAAAGGGTATGTTTTCTACTCGACATCCAGAATCAATATGTGTAATATTGGACCTTTTTATCTTTCGATAGCTGCCAACGTGCTGCTGTCGGAGCACGGTCAGGTGAAGCTGGCGGACTTCGGGGTGGCCGGTCAGCTGACGGACACGCAGATCAAGAGGGAAACCTTCGTGGGAACGCCGTTCTGGATGGCGCCCGAGGTCATCCAGCAGTCCGCCTACGACTCCAAGGTGAGACGCCACAAAACTGTCAGACGTTCAGGACGCAATGACACGAACAAGCTAAGCAGCCGAGGCAGCTGTGAGGTAAAATTACTGTTTTTGTCAAAGGAGTCTGGTGGCTTTGAAGACGACAATATAACAGCTGTTTCTAGTTAAAGACAAAAGATTTTACTCTTTAACAAAAAGTCTCTGCAGGGATCCTTTTATAGTTATGAATAGCTTTTAAAACACTGGAATTACCCTTTAAATTGATTTGGTGTCCATCAAAGAAATGTAAAAAACAACTTCTGGTTGCAGCTTGTTAAACGTGAGGATTTCCAGCTTTTATTTGTGGTTTTATGAGGGTAAATGAAGAGTCTGCAGGTTTTTTGACTGTTTTTTATATATATAACAGTCAAAAATATATTTATAAATATAAATATATATATTTGACGGTTGAACAAAAGAAGCAACTTGAAGACGTCACTAGGACACAATGACACGAACGAGCTAAGCAGCCGAGGCAGCTGCTGTGGTCTGTCAGGTAAAATTACCGTTTCTGTCAAAGGAGTCTGGTGGCTTTGAAGACGACAATATAACGGCTTGATTGAAATTGATTTGGTGTCCATCGGTCCTTCAAACAAAAGTAACTGCCGGCATTTAGTGATTTTGCAAACAAAAATGTCAAACATCTTCTGGTTCCTGCTTGTTAAACGTGAGGATCTGCAGCTTTTGTGGTTTTGTAACTGTTGGTTGAACAAAAGTAAGCAGCTTGAAGACGTCACTCGGGACTTCTGGCAGACTCAATGATCCATCGATTGATTTTAACAAGTAAAGAAAATGAAATAATCGTCAGTTGCAGCCAAAAATCAAACGTCACCTCTGTTGTGTTGAACCTGGTGAAGCTACACTAACCGTTTGACTCTACAGATCCTCTGTTGTGTTTCAAACGTGCGCCGTTTGGTTTGCGTATCGCCGTAGCAACGTGAGCCACGCCGCTCTGTCGTTGTGTGGCTCCTCGAGGTCGTTTGCATTGTTTCCGCAGTGTTTCTGGTTTGATTTGCATCCAATAGAGACGTGCATCGCTGCAATAAACTGCCTTTTTTTAAAAACTGCTGTTATTTGAGGTTTTATTTCACTTCTATCTTGAAAAATAACTAAATCCGTACGACATGTTTGTCCGAACCGTCAGCTGTGGACGGGATTCCCTCGTCCTCCTCTTTTGTGTGCGACACAAAGCATCAGAAATAGACCAGCACAATAAAACGGTCGCTCCTCTGAAGCTGCACCTGCTGCTATCAAACACACTGAAAAGCAAAAAGGCAGCTTTAAATAATTGGATGTGATAATAAAGTAAACAATCGTCTTTTATGAGGTTACGTAACGTGGTGACGTCTGCTGACCTGCGCCGCTCTTTGTTTTAATGCATGTCTGAGAGAGGTGTGTGTGTGTTTTGTAAACGAGGCGTATCCTTTAGGGTGTGTGTACTCTGGTTTGATTCATGTCAGTGTGTGTGTGTGTGTGTGTGTGTGTGTGTGTGTGACTTTTACGTGAAGGTGTGTGATCTTCCTCCCCTGAAACTGCAGCTTCAGTGTGTCGTCGTGATTTATGAGTCACGTTTTTGGCTGAAAGATTGAAACAGACGGAACGAAGCATCTGTCAACTCTTTGTTTAGTGTCAGAGGTTTTAACTGATGCTCTCGTACAACGTGAACAAATCTTAGTTATTGATAATCTGATCACTTTATAATAATCCCAGTTAAAGTCTCCATGAAGGTGTCAGGACTTCAGTTCTCTCAGAGATCCTATATTGATTTGTTTTTTTGAGAAGAGGGTTCACTTCTGAGGGGATGAACCCAACTGAACTGATAGCATTGCCAAAAGATCCTATATTGATCTCTTCGTAAAGAGGGTTTACTCGTAAGGGGATGAACTGAACCTGAACTAAATTAATAACATTTCCAAAGATCCTGTATTGATTTATTTGAGAAGAGGGTTCACTCATGAGGGGATGAATCAAACAGAACTGAACTGATAAAGGTGCTAAAGATCCTTTATTGATTTCCTTGAGAAGGGGGTTCACTTCTGAGGGGATGAACTGAACTGAAACGATAACATTGCCAAAGATCCTTTATTGATCTCTTCGTGAAGATGGTTTACTCGTAAGGGGAAGAACTGAACTGAACTAAATTGATAGCATTTCCAAAGATCCTGTATTCATTTCCTTGAGAAGAGGGTTTATTCTGAACACATTTGAGAAACCAAATCTCGTAACAAACTGAATTTCTACCTGTTTATTGTTTTTTGTTGAAGTCTGGAATCTTTATTTTTGGTGAATATTATTCAGTTGTCAGGTCATTCTGCCAATGAACTGTTGATCAGGAAGTGATCGTATAACAGTGGCAAAGAAACCAACTGATCTACTGTCTTTTAGTCAACTAACTGATTATTCGACTAACTGTCACAGCTCTGATGTCCTGCTTTTATTTTGTAGTAGCTGATATTGATACAGGTTGTATATTCATGTTTTCTCAGGCTTTTTCTTCTCTAACTTGTGAAAGATGTTGGTCAGAGTTCTCTGAAGGGAAGGAAGATGACTTGTTGCGATATCAGAGACAGTTTGCAGACACCACAACGGTTACGTAAACAACAGACGTAACCCGAGCCCGTCAGAACGAGCTCACAAAAAGACGGGCATTGTGCTGAACGTGTGTGTGTGTGTGTGTGTGTGTGTTGTGTTTGATGCCTGATCTCCAGGCACAGTTGTAGAGTATTATATGTACAGTATTTGGGGACCATGTCGACTCGACCACGCAGTATTTAGATTTTAAAGAGCGGCTGTGATCATTTATAATATCATACTAACAGCTAATCAGTCGACTGACCAACTCTGCGGCTTCTTTCAGTGTTGTGGAGCTTTTTAGCCTCGTTTAGCCGAAGCTAACAGACAACAGTGGCAACTAGCTGGTGAACATCATGGTGCAATAAGCAGATATTCTTCTTTGGAGCTGGTGGAGACCAAAAACAGAGCTAAAACTGGTTCTAATTATATTTACTAGGTCAGGTGACCATAAACACCATGACCAGCTGTTTGCTAACAGGTCAAATGTGATAACGTGTCAGTGTTGTGCCACAGATTGTTTCCACCGTCCTGGAAATGTCCAAAAAAGTCCATGAATGAATATTTCAACTAAGTATAAACAAACTGTAACTGAAAACCATAAGTAGCTCCTTTTCTTTGTTACCGTTGCTAATTTGTAGTTAATGCTACTTGTGCTATATGTTAGTTTTTGGGTGTGTAATGTTAAGATGTAGTGTGTGTGTGTGTGTGTGTGTGTGTGTGTGTGTGTGTCGTGTCTTGCCACAGGCTGCCATATGTTCAGTGTGTAACAGTAATGGAGCCGACGGAGTTAACAGTCAAACGGTGACCGAGCGTCCTGTTGTAATGTGACCCTGAGCTGTGTGTGTGTGTGTGTGTGTGTGTGTGTGTGTGTGTGTGTGTGTGTGTGATAACGTCTGCTGCTTACCTGGGCTGCCACATGGTCGTTGGAGCAAGTTGAAACTGATGTGACATTCAACCTGTGTGCATGTTTACCTTCCTTGTGTGTGTGTGTGTGTTTACATAAGTGTGTGTGTGTGTGTGTGTGTGTGTGTGTGTGGTGTAATCCAGGTTGACATATGGTTGGTGGGGGTCACAGCCGCCGTACAAACCACCTGCCTCTCTGTATTTGGCTGAAACAAACTTATCTTGCAACAAAGAAAAAGCTAAAACTCGTCAGTCGACGCGTTTGATTGCTTTCCTCGTTAACCGCCGTCGTTCTGCCCGTCTTTGTCTCTGCAGGCTGATATCTGGTCGCTGGGCATCACCGCCATCGAGCTCGCCAAAGGTGAACCCCCGAACTCGGAGTTCCACCCGATGCGAGTCCTCTTCCACATCCCCAAGTCTCCTCCTCCGACGCTGAACGGAGATTTCTCCAAGAGCTTCAAAGAGTTCACCGAGGCCTGCCTCAACAAGGACCCCAGCTTCGTAAGAGCGACGCACACCAAGTCTAGATTCAAACTCATCAACCTTTATTGTTCAGATCTCTTTTAATAGTTATAGCCCTTTAAATCATTGAAATCCACTACGACAAAATAAAACCAGTATTCTTCATATAGTGGTGGAAAGGTACGAAGGAAATTTTCAGAAGCACAGAGTTTGACTAGAGTATGTTAATTTTATTCTCTTTTATTCTTCTACTCCGTATCAGAGAGATATTGTACCTTTCACATCGCTGACAGTTGACGGTCTGACAAGAAGCTGAAATACTGAAACACAAAACAAACCGCTCACAAAAGATGAAACCTTTAGAAGAAAATCTATTTTCTCGGGACTCTTATCATATTTATTTTGATAAAACAGTTATTTTATTGTTTGCTTAAAAGAACTTTGAGTAAACTTCTTTTTAAGTGTGACTTTTGGGCATCGCTGTATTTACGGAGGTGGAAGATCTGAATACGTCTTCCATGAACTTAAACTGATCAGTCAGACAAAAATATAATTATTTGTTAAAGGTTTAAGGGTTTTCTTTGGGGTTACAGATATATGATTGACGTTAAGACACAAACTTCCATCAGACAGGAAGTATGAGATGCAGGAGTTTGTTGCTTAAATCCCAGAAGGAACTTGTTTTGACTTTGTTTTTTCATGTCTTCTGCTGCGAATCTTTTCAGTAACTTGATTTGTCTGTAGTTTTTTAAGTTCAGCATGTTTGAGTGAAATAAATGTGGATCATTACGAGGCAGCCGTCCTTCACTGTGTTGCAGTCTGCTGCCCCCTGGTGGACGAACGGCTCCTCTCCACCTCTTTGTGATCTCCTTCCTCCTCCACGTTTAAACTATATTAAAAGATTATTAACGCTCGTTCTCCGTCTCTCTGCCGATTCCTCACGCAGCGTCCGACGGCCAAGGAGCTCCTCAAACACAAGTTCATCGTCAAACACTGTAAGAAGACGTCCTACCTCAGCGAGCTGATCGACCGGTACAGGAGGTGGAAGGAGGAGGGGCACAGCGACAGCAGCTCCGAAGACTCGGACAGGTAATCGGATTACTGTCGGTGTCAGGAGGGATGTTTTATACTCTGGACTGAAGAGGGAACCTGATATTTTGAGCTTTGTGAGTAACTGTGTGTGTGTGTGTTTGTGTTTGTGTTTGTGTGTGAAGCGAGTCCAGTAATAAAGAGAACAACGAGTCTCCTGAATGGTCCTTCACCACCGTCCGCAAGAAGAAGACGGAGGGCAGGAAGGTCCTCAACGGAACGGTCAGTACCAGAACCTGGTTCTGAATATGTCTATCTTAAACATATATATAATGTTTATACATGTACTTTAGAAACAGCTTATAAACTATACGCATCTGTTTTCTCCCTGCTTAAAGGCTTTTTTTATTTTTTACTTGTGTTTTTTTTTGTTTTTCTTGTCGTCTGCATGAGGATTTAATAGATTTGTTGTTGAGAAAGTGAGAGGAACAAGATTTTTATTAATCAAGGATTTCATTTTATAAACTTAAGAAAAAGTGTGAAGCATTTTAAAATGTTTTGACTTCTTGCTATCGATGTAAACGCTGTTTTGAGGATTGAAAGAGTGGGACCAGAACCTGATTTAAGACTTTGATTTAAAATTGTTAAAGGTTTTCTAAAAGGTTGATATCCTCATTTATATTTTTGACACATGTGGTGCTCTTAAACGTCACTGAATTTAATGCTCACTTTGTTTTTCCCTCCTCCTTCGTCTTCATCTGTGCAGGGTCAGGATCAGCTGAGTAAATCTGCCAGTCTGACCACAGTCATCTCTCCTGTCTTCACTGAGGTCAGTACACAAAACAGTATGTTGTGAAATAGAATAATAATGACTTTATTAATATAGCACCTTTTTTAAAAATAGTGTACGGATTCAGGAAAAGTTGAGATAAAGTTAAAACAAGAAAGAAAGAAAGATGCAAATTGATTGATAAGGGCAAATTGATGCAGAATAAAAAGAATAAGAGCGATAAAAGCTATAAAAAGAATAAAAAAGACGGCATCTCATAAAAGAAAGAGTCTAAAAATGGGTTTTACGAAGCAATTTTTGGTAAAAAGTCTGAATTTGCAAGCCTCCTCTCGTCAGGCATGTTGTGACGATGCTGATGGATTCAGGCGTAAAGTTTGTAGAAGCAAACTTGTGATTGAAAGGTCGCTGGTTCAATCCCCTTGGGTGGAGAGCATAAAAGGCAGTTTGTGTTTGATTGTAAAACTCGTTCTCTCGACAGACGGTTCCAAAAAATGAGTTATTGTCTTCTTCCGTTGTAGTTGAAGCAGCAGCACAAGGAGCACTCCGAGCAGCGATTGGCCATCGAGGAGCTGGAACGCAACATCCGAATAGCTGAAGACGTTTGTCCCGGCATCACGGACAGGATGGTCACACATATTATTGCCAGGTACCAGAAGTACGTTCGACATTTTGTCTCCTTTTTCTTTCATATTTTCTTGTTTCATTTGTTTCGTTTGTTGCCTTTTTTCGTTGTTTGTCGACATTCGTATCTTTGATAGATTTGATGTCTTGCAGTTCTTTAATTTCTGCAACATATCTCGTCGTCCTCCATCAGATCAGGTTGTGTGACGAACGTCTTTTACCTTCTCGTCCTCAGATTTACGACCAAGTGAGGGGCGGACGGATCGAAACAGGAAGTACGTTATGTGAAGCGAGACTGTGTCTCCGTACGGTGACGCTGCTGGATGATAGGAAAACTGAGGAGATTTGCTGTGCGATGTCTCCTCGCTGTACACACATGAACACATAAACACACACACATAAGCACACACGCAGACACACACACACTACTAATGTAATATATACGCTCTCTGTATGTTCACTGCTGCTGGTTGAAGGCCTTTGTTTTCCCCCCACAGCTGGATTTTTTTTGATCCGGAGGTTTTGAAAAATACAATCTACGTTGTGTGTTAGATTTGTGGGTCGTGAACGTCTCCTTTAGTCCTCCTCGAGGTTTGAGTAATAAATGGACCTTTTAGTCTACTGAAGTTATGTCTAAACTTCTTAAATTACCATCATGTGCCTTAATTATTTATGCTAACATTTTTCTAAACGTAGACGTCACTTTTGTACGGAGGTGTCTCGGAGGGTTCTCGTTCATCAGCAGTAGTATGTTTCGTGTCATGCCTTGACTTTGTAGATGTCTTTATGTTTGTTCAGTAGCACTTGAGACAGATTATATGCCAATATTACATATTTTTTGTTGTCTTCAGTAATGCTTTAGATTACAGCTCCCTGATACCGGAAAAATTCGAAGTCTAGGGCGCAAAATTTGTTTGTCTGCAGGGTTAAATTTTGTAATTTTATCTCTGATTTTACAGAAATGGAAATTATGAATGCTATTGAATATGTAATCCTTGTTATCCTTCCTCGCTGAGGGATTAGTATGGAAATATTTAAGGTAACCCTAGCTTAAAAAACATACAATGAGCTTCTAGCCCCGGCTCGTACCTTGCTAACACGTCGGCTAACTCGCTAACTGTTGTTGTTGCTTTTTCCAAAGTAACAAGCAAAATTTTGACCAGTGACTAAATCTAAAATCTTCATGTTTGTGAAACTATTTCTAATTAAGATAAAGTTGTAACCGAATTGTTTAGAATTGCTGCCAGTGTAGTTACTTGTGTTTGGTAGCATCACACAACCGTTAGCATCAAAACAAGTGGTCTGAATGGTGGAAATGGAGAAATCTTGACCTTGCCTTTGGTTTAGTAACTTGACTGTTAAAATGTTATTCTGGGATTCATTTTCCGGCATGTGTGTATTTAAAGAAATATCTGTTTGGAGTATCAGAGATGGAAATTGAACAATATTAACATCTTCCCGGATCTACAAGCAAGCCACAAAACTGCACAAAGGTCTTCCACTCGCTCACGAACAGACTGTCCTTTCTTATGCATCAAGTTTGGGAAAACATTGTTAAGGGCTATTAACTTGTGTCTGAAAGTTGATTCTTGACATAATACTTGATGCGTTAGGACTCTGGAAGGTAGCACAGGTCCGACGGGAGCTGTAATCGAAGGTATTAGTGATAGTTTGTACCAAAGACACTATAAAACTTGGTCATTGTATATTTTTGTCTTTTTATATATCATAAGGGATACGACAATGCTTGTTGAGGGGGGAAATGTAAAATGAAAGATGTAAGATTTTACAGAAATGTACTCTTTTTTTTTTTGTAGCGGGACTTAGAGTTTTATGAATAAATATTTAAGTTTGATTGAGAATCGTCTTGTGTTTCGTCTGTTTTTGTACAAAGAGGAAAATCTTTGCTTGTATTAAGATTGCTGTTACCACACTTCCCTGAAATTCCCCAATACCCAATAATGTTGTACAATTTATAACAAAATGATAAATTGGATTAATTTTGTTAATTTGACCACTGTTATCTTTGCATAATCCTTTATTGACAAATGCAGTTGCGTTATATAAACCACACAATCTTCGTTCACATTTTTCTACAGAATTCACAAGAACCATTCATATAAAATAACAAATAAATAACCAGTTACATCAACCACAAAGTTATCCAATAAGTTTTCCAAACCTACATGACAAAACACTCAAGACTTTATATTAATGTCTTGACAACTTTCTTTCTTGCCCCTTATCTCCTATTTTAAGTGAAGTTGCTGTGTTTGAGATCCCAATCTTGGGATCAATTAAAGATTGATGTGAACATCAGTTGAGCAAAAAGCTCAAGGCTGTTATGGATATTGTAAAAAATAATACATGTCCCATACAGCTATGAACCGTCAGATCCATCGATGAAGTAGAGCACAAACATCCGCTTTTAATGATCAGTTTCAGCACAAATAGAGCAGAAAAGTCCACATATCATTCATCTTCTCCTGCTGTTTGTGCTTCAACAAGACATCAAGCCTGATATCTGCTAGCTAGTGATAGCAATGTGGCTCTGTCGGCTTCACCTCATGAACAAAATCAAAAGCGCAGGTCAGTATGAAGAGTATTTTTCAGTCTTTCCTCATAAATGTGACTGTTAAATTTACTTTGAGATCGCCAGAGTTAGCTAGCTAGCTAACAACAGGGGCACATGTAGTGCAGTTATAGTGCCAGTTTTCTTGCAAGACATCACCTCTGATTTGTTGCCTCCACACCTCACTCATCAGGTTAACTCATAGTGTTGTGTGGTTATGTCTGTTTTTATTGCTGTCTGATTCGCTGGTTTATGATCTGTAGTTTCCCCAGTAAACACACCAACCTGTCTGGCCTCCTCTCCGGTCTTCTGCTGCTCCTCTCGCCACCTCCTCTCGCATTGGATGTATATAGCACAGAGTACCAGGACCACAACGCTGTTGAGGCTTTCATCATATAAAAATGATAGACGCAACCCCTCAGAGGCAGAGTAGGCTCAGTCTTGCAAGAAAACTAGCAAGATCCATAATAACGCTGGACAAACAGCTAATAGTTTCGTAAAATTGCTTTAGCAACAGTTGCTACAACTGAGGCTAGTGCAGCTTGATTGACCTTTGACGCTTTGCTAGTAGAGGTACATTGAGTAATTTTACAGGTTTTAATAATCTTTAAAATTTACGAGCATGTGGCTCCTAAAGAAGTTGAGGTTTCCGCTAAAACAAGGCAAAAACAGTACATTTCATCTGCCAGTACACCAGAAAGACAGAACACTTCTCGTAACTTGAGGCCTTTGCAATGTGTAACGTAAGTCTTGTTTTATCTACAGTCTGTGGTGGATGTTTTTAAAACCATCCTGCCAGTTTTGAGTGTGATCATATCATGAACCTTTGCACTTGTCTCCATGAGTTAAATGTTTTCGTGTCTGTCTACAGCGTGACTTCAGTGACCTTTGCAACACCTTTTCCCTCAGCTCCTTCTGTCTTTTCTTTCTTCTCGACTTCACCCTTTAACTCCCCTTTTCCTCTCACTGCTCCATCCTCCTCCTCCTCCTCCTCTTCCTCCTCATCCAGTTGGAGGCTCCCAGACGAAAACCTCATCCTGGCAAGTCCAGGGGGCCGCGCCACCTTCCCCAGCGAGTGTGGTGGACAGTAATATGGATAGAAAACCTCCGGGTCCGAATCGCTGTAGCTTCCCGTTGCACCTCCAATCATGCATAGCGAGGTGGGTCGTTCAGGTAGAGGGGAGGAGTTTAGTGGGAGGTAGGTGGGTCTGGAGGGGCGAGTCAAGTGGGGGTAGTATCCAAGAGGCCTGAACTCAGAAGCAGGGTTAAAGGCAGGGTTAGAACTCCTTGAGAGGTGAAACTTGACATCTGGTTGGCTCGCCACACGGCGAGGCAGCCCAGGGAGGAAATTGGAGTCATCGCTGTAATGCCCAGGCTCCGTACGTCCAACACCCAACAGTCTTGCTCCATTGCTTCCTGGATGATAAACCCTCGCCAGTCCTAGCCCGCCTGAGCCGGAGGGGCGGAGGTTCCTCCTGATTGGCGAGAGCGACGGGGAATCATGGCCAAGTGGATAGAAAGGTGGCCGCGATAGGCCATCCATTGTCACATATTCCCGTCGCCTTGCTTGTGGGAAACGCTCCAATGAGGAAACAGTGACGTAGTCCGTCAAGTAGGGGTGTCGGGTGAGAGGTGAGGAACCTGCATATGGGAACGATGGGAGGATTGGGTGATACTGGTAGGCAGGACTATTTGGGTAGAGAAGAACCAGCTGCTGAGCTGCATCCGGGTGTGGCTGAGGATTAGGCCGACGCCGTGACCGGTTGCCATAAACTCCGGCTAGCCTCTGGGCTTGACGCTGTGCCCCAGTCCGCATCCCCCTCATGTCCTCCATCAAAGATGTGGAGGCGGATCTCATCTTGGGTGAGGGGGGGAACTGGTGCAGAGACGGAGATAGATGGGGTGACATGGGAGAGAGGGCGGTTCCTCTGGGTGACCTCAATGTATGATTGACTGCGTTTAGCCCCTCCTCCATCGATGTCCATGACGTCCAAGACTCCGTGATGTGGGTCCAACTCGTCCTGACTGTGGACCGCCATGACGTGACTTGGCCGAGGGAACGGGTGGGAGTGCTCGTACACCTGAGGAGACAAAGATTAGACTTTCGTATCTGTCTTGACCAACAGTCCAAAACCTACATTAATGGTTTGAACACTGATTGGTAGTTTTTCTTACTTGTTTGGAGACGTCCGTAAGGAGATCAGGAGAAGATCGGCACTGTCTGGGATCAAAGTCTGACTGACAGTAGGTCCTGGATGAGGAGCAAGAAGACAAAAACAGAAGATGATACAGATTATAAGAAAATACCTTCATCTTACATTAGCTCTTATCCAAAGGTTTCTTAACATATATCTATCTGTAGGTAAGTCATCTGGTCCCATCTAGTGCCTTGGCTTTGACCTTTAACCTACACAATAAAGTAGTTAAATGTATTGACCAATTGTTGCCATCTGTTGCAGTAAATTCAACCCAAAGACAGATCCTTTATCGAATGAGAAATGTTGCATCTGTTGAGGGTTGTCAGTAACAGTTCAAAAACTTGGAGAATCAATGTCAAGGAGTCCTAAACTTCCACTGGTGGTTGTTATTGGTAGCATTTTCTTTATTTTGGCAGTTGATTGAAGCCCCGCTATCTACGTATTCTTGGGCCAAGCGGTCTGATATAACCCGCTTTTGAAATGTATTCTCACCTCTCAAAGTGCGAAGGCTTCTTGTCCCCTGATCCCATACACTCCAGCAGCTGTTTCTGCGTCCGCCCACTGTCACACAGAATAATACATTTAATATAAACATTTAATAGTCTTCATAATCATTCAAGAATACAGCATTGACTTAAAGCAACATCTGCATACACCAAGAATCAGCATGAAAGATTGTCCTGTATCTACAACCTTAAGGTCGTTAATCTGCCTATCCCTGATCAAGAGACACTGATAATTGTATTATAATCCCATCGTAGCTCTCTGGATTGGAATAAAATCATGAGATGTCAAGAGATTCCTGTCTTTAGTATTTTACCTGTATCTAAAGCTGGAGCCTTTACTGGACAGCAGTGTTTTGTGTATTGTCTTGGGTTCCTCTGCCAGTCTGAAGAAGGCGTGGTACTCTACGCAGTTCTTCCAGAAGGACTTGCACACATCTCGACTGGCCATGGAGAACTCCAGCGTGTCCTTACACGAAGGCCCGACTTTGTCGTGCAGTTTGATGAGGAAATGTTTGCGCTTGAAGCTCAGCTTTCGGATCTTCGCCCAGCTGAACGTGTTGATTTTGGTATTTCCCTTGAGAAAGAGAAGAACAAGATTTATGCTGATGTTTAAGGTGTAGCATCTAATGCAAGCCTCCGAATAATTCCGACATAAATTTTGTTAGTTTTAGATTTACTTTGATGGAAAATTTGACAAGTTGGTGACACTAGGTAAAAAGTCTAGGGATCACCAAAGTCTTCAGGATTCATCCTCTGGATACCTTGAATGGCTGTACCAAATTTCATTCCAATTTAACCTGTATTTGTTCAGATATTTCCAACAAGAAAAATAACACTGCCATCCTGAGAGACAAGCTGCCAATGTGGTTTAAAACAGCACCCCCTGCTGGCTAAGAAGAAGCATGTCAGAAAGCCCTGTTGGCTCCCAGATTTATGGACAGAAACCATAAACCACATACCTGAAAGACCAGTACTCCAGAGTGTGTGACAGCCAGGTTGATCCTCATTCCCTCCCCGTCGTTGGCGGGGTGAGGCCTGATGCCATACATGTCCAGCTTCCTCGCCACCTCCAGCAGCTGGATGTCCGAGTCTGCTGGAGTCACACCTCTACAAAGAGACAGAAGGACTGAGGCCTTTGCGATGTGTTTACTCCCTTGTGGTGGCTGCGTTCAGGCGTGAAAAACTTACCTGTGTTTCTTGTGAAACTTGATGATCTTGTGATCTAAATATTCCTGGTTGGGGACGTACTGCTTCATCTCTAAATGTTGACAGTCCAGCTCGTCATCGTAGTCCCCTAGCTCTGCTGCAACACACACACATCAAATATACATAATAACATGTCTGTAAAACCAGAGGTGGCAGAAGTATACACATTCTTTACTCTAGTCTTTATTTAAGAGTACAGGCTGAAGAACATTTCTACTGTTTGCCATTTCTGTGCAAAGCTAACTGAAGCTCACTTCATGTTAATATAATGCAAAGACCATTAAACATGAGGTAGAATGAGTTGGATTTGTCCCAGCTGTTCCTAAATGCACCACAAAAGATAGAATCTCAATCCCAGTATTTGAAATAGCAACACTGGGTTGGTAAAGCGATGTAAATAATCAAAAATTCCCCTAATATGCATTTAGACCAAAGTAACCTGTTTTGAAAATGTAAAAAAATACAATTATAGTAAAATAAATACGTTTCTAAAGTAAAGTGCAGATAGCTGAAAGATCCACTCAAGTAGATTAATGAAGTATTTGCAGTTTGTTGCTTCCCACCTTTGCAAATATATCAAAATTATACTTGAGTGCTCAAATCATGAAAGTATTTGATCCCATCACTGCTGAAAAATAAGAATTAACTAATGTCAAAGGACTCTGAAATGCAGTGGAGTAGAAGTATAAACTATAAAGTATAATTAGCTCAAAATTGTACTTAAGTACAGTACTTTGGTACTAGTATGTACTTTGGTACTTTCCATGACTTCTAAAAAGAAACTAGTAACTAATGTTATCAAATAAATGTAGTGGATTAAAATATCCAACTCTAAAAGGGACTGCTTTAGTAACTAAGACTACAGCTGTCAGACGAATGTAGTGAAGTGAAAAGTAAAATGAATATTTTGACTTACACTGCAGTATGTGGGAGACCAGCAGGGCGGCGCTGTTGTCATGACAGGTCAGACTGCCGTTAGACAAGTCCTGCTTTATCTGTAAGGCAAAAAGATACCTACACACACATATGAGAGCACAGTAGTAAACAGTATAAATCTGACAAACATCCAAAGATTTATCGTTAAATATAACGACCAGTGTTACCTGGTGAGGCCTCTTTTAAGTTGTCCAGGATCTGGTGGGAAGAATTTGACTATAAACCTGAAGAAGAGGTCGCTGGTGTCTGACAGAGAGGAAACAGGAAGTGAATATTACAGATAATAAAACTATAAAACTATTTGATGTTATTTCTGCGACTTACATTTGATCTGTTTGGCGAGCGGCTTCAGCAGCTCCAACCACACCTGCAGGACAGAACACACACCTTTAACACAAAGAAATACAAAATACTCTGTGATTGTGTGTTTGTGTGTGTTTGATGTTCTCACGTAGTTTCCGTTGTGGTGTCTGAACTCCAGTCCGAAGTACTCCTTCTCCAGCAGTTTGAGGTGACCACACACTTTGTTGAAGAAGTCGCCTCCTAAAACCTTTTGCTGGAAAAAAAGAATTAAAGTGGAGGAGAGAGAAAAGACTCAGAGGGATAATTGGATTTTTTAATCGAGACCCTCTTAAAAAAAGTCCAGAAACACTCAGGAGACCTCAGACGACACGGCGCAGATCAATTTCTCTGTTACTTAGTTTCTCAAGAGCTTTGCATAATGAGAGTTTGTGTAATTCAGTGTTCAGGTCGTTTGAAGACGAGGTTCAGTGTGAAGGACCGCCGAACCCTCCAGTCTCGTCGCAGCTGCGTTCGACTACTCTGAGTACTGTTGTGCTGCAGAGACGAGCTGTTTGATCACATCATCGTGATTTTAATAGACGTGAATCCGTCAACAATAACTCCACTGTGATTTTGTGTTTTTAGCACATCATGCAGCCTCAGATTGAAGCCTCACAGAGCCGCTAACGAGGCTGGAGTCTCTCGTTTTGTGCCGAGTGAGACGTTTTACAGGTGAAAAGCAAACGTGTACGCACTCTCAGTTGGACAAACTACTGAAAATACAGCATTTTAAATATTTACACATATTATTTCCCATTTCTGTGCTCAGATTTCTTGTTATTTATCAGTGCTAACACGACTTATGTGAAAAAACTGGCACTGTCGGATTCAATTTGACATATTTTTCACTTGTTTTAAGAAAAAAGACTAAATTATAGGCCTAAGATTTTTATTTTTTTTGCACTATAACTCTAATTTTTGACCCTGGACCTATTTGAAAACACATATTGGCACTTTTGACACTGCTGTGTGATCATCTAGTGTGATTCTTTGTGATAAAGGTATCTCACGAAGGCTTTTTGTTGTCCGTGGGGTCGTAACATATTTTTCTTCGGTCCGTTCATCCACTGTGATTTTGTGTTTGTAGCACATCATGCAGCCTCAGATTGAAGCCTCACAGAGCCGCTAACGAGGCTGGAGTCTCTCGTTTTGTGCCGAGTGAGATGTTTTACAGATGAAAAGTAAATGTGTTGGACAAACTACTGAAAATACAGCGTTTTAAATATCTACACATATTATTTCCCATTACTGTGCTCCAGTTTCTTGTTATTTATCAGTGCTAACACGAATCACTTCATCTATCAAGCTCTAATAACTCATTGATATCTGTCGGATTCAATTTGACATATTGCACATTTTTTTCAAATTATAGACTTGTGATTTTTATTTTTTTTGCACTATAACTCTAATTTCTGACCCTGGACCTATTTGAAAACACGTATTGGCACTTTTGACTTTGCTGTGTGATCATCTAGTGTGATTCTTTGTGATAAAAGTATCTCACGAAGGCTGTTTTTTCATATAACATATTTGTCTTCGGTCCGTTCAGCATCGTGTCGGCGTGACGTCCTCAGCTTTGGGCCTCCGTCGTATCAGGTGTTTGCTTCAGTGTGACGACGGTTTCAGGAGCGATGTGGACGCGATAATCTGTCTTCATCCTTTACATCTCTTCCTTTCTTTAATCTCTCCATCCCTCTCCTTCGTCTCTCCTCCCTGTAATTACCACCATGCTGTTCCTGCTTTGTTCTCGACACGAGGTTGTTGGTTTTTTTAGTGTTTGCTGTCTGCTAGCTGGTGTTTAGCAGCCTGTCGGGGGGTCACCGGGCGTCCCTCATTAACTTGTCATGAGAGAAGAGAGAGAGAGAGAGAGAGAGAGCAGGAGGAAGAGGAAGAGGAGGGACGGAGCAGCTGTGACCGATTACAGAGAGAACACAGGCCTAACCGATGATTACTGGAGACAAACGGCCGCCTCCAGAGCAACAGACAGACGGAGTTGAGCGGAATGTGACTTTAGAGATCAAATATAACCGTCCTTTCTGACAAACGTCTAATAGGAAGATAAGTGAGTACAACCAGTCTTGTTTTCAGGTTTTTAAAAACTTTATTAACACTGTTGTTGTTGTTTGAAGCAGAGGGAGCCTTCAGTGATGTCACTCGAGTCGGCGCCGAAGTCTGAAAATAAAACGATGCGTCGGTGCGGAGCGAGAGAGACGACAGCTAATCAGCGGTACGATGGTTTCAGTTTAAAGGAGCAGTCCGTAGATTTGGGGTAGAAATATTAATAAGAAGAGAAAGACACTTATAAATGTGGCGGACCCTGCCACCTTTCTAGCTTCACTCAGTGTTTTTCCTCTGAGAACATCTTGTTTATTCACTTATGGATCAAAATACATATTTCTGAGCTTTAACACAACTTTAATTTACTATTTTTTAGGACGTGTTTCCATGAAACAAACCTGAGAGTACATTTTATTTCCCCTCATCTCCTCTGTGTCCGTCAGTCATCCATCCTCCACATCCCGTCTGATCATTAATTGGGGTTTTGCCTTGAAGGCTCGAAGATCAGACACACACACACACACACACACACACACACACACACACACACACACACACACACACACACACACACACACACACACAACCTATTTTTATGACTCCACTGTGTTTTTGTTCTGTCACAGTTATTTCCTCCCTGTTTTTCAGATACACTATATTTATCACAGGGTGGTTAGAGTTTATTTTAGCCGATCCCTCCGTCCATTCATCCCTTTTTTCTTTCTCTCTTTTATCGCTCCTTCCTTCATCGCCTCCTCCTCCTCCTCCTCCTCCTCCTCTTGTAAAGATGCTACTAATGTCCCGCAGGCCGCTGGGAGGCCGACAGAAGAGAGAGCATGGGCGTGGAAAATGGAGCTACTTTGCTAACACAATACTGCGAGCCACACACACACACACACACACACACACACACACACGGCGGAGGTCTCCTTTTAGATTGCGTTACTGCCTCGCAGGCGGCGTCACCATGTCGAACAACGCGGCCCGTCGCTCTGATTTCTTTGCGGCGACACACACGACTGTTCATAGACAGCAGAGAGCTTCACGTCCAGATGTTTCACAGCAGACAAACATCTGCTGACGTACGATAGTCTTAGTGTTTGTATATTCCACCAGTACACTGTTTATTATTTAAGCCACCACATATTTAATCTACTCCAGAGGAAGTTCGTCCAGTTAAACCTGGAAGATGAATTATTAGATACGTTAACAGCTGTGGAAGTTGGACGTTTATGTCCGGGCGTCTTCTCGTCTTTGTTTTTAGCTTTTTGTTTTTCTTTTGAGACAAAGAAAGCAGCAGTAAATAACATTTCAGAAGCTGGAGTTAGTCACTTTGGTTTGATCGCTTGTGAAATGACTCAAAGTGTTGAGTTTGTCCCAGAACATTAGATTTCAGGGTCCCCTGTGCTCCCATGTGTCCCTGAGGACGAAGCTGGTTTTCCTGTTTTTTGTTGTTGTTAAACTGAGTTAGTGAGTTGTTGTGTTCTTCCAGTGGTAGAAGAAGAACTCAGATCTGTTACTTGTCACACACACGAGGTTACAACATGTAGTTTAAACCACGTATCAGTTAACACAGTAGAGAAACAAGTGTTCAGATGCTTTACAGTGTAAAAGTAAAAATCAAAACTAACTTAAAGGACCAAAACTGAAAGTTCTTACTGTGTAAATCTCTTCCTTCCTTCCTCTTTCTCACTCCCTCTCTCTTCCTTCCTTCCTTTCTTCTTCCCTTCCTCTCTTCCTTTCTTCCCTCTCTTCCTTCCCTTCCTTCCTTCTTCCTTCTCTCTTCCTTCCTTCCTCCTTCTCTCTCTTCCTTCCTTTCTTCCTTCCTCCTTCTCTCTCTCTTCCTTCCCCCTCTCTCTCTTCCTTCCTTCCTTCTTCTTCCCTTCCTCTCTTACTTTCTTCCCTCTCTTCCTTCCTTCTTCCTTCCTTCCTCCTTCTCTCTCTCTTCTTCCTTCCCCTCTCACTCCCTCTCTCTTCCTTCCTTCCTTTCTTCTTCGCTTCCTCTCTTCCTTTCTTCCCTCTCTTCCTTCCTTCCTCCTTCTCTCTCTCTCCTTCCTTCCTCCTTCTCTCTCCCTCTCTCTTCCTTCCTTCCTTTCTTCTTCCCTTCCTCTCTTCCTTCCTTCCTCCTTCTCTCTCTTCCTTCCTTTCTTCCTTCCTCCTTCTCTCTCTCTTCCCTCCTTCCTCCTTCTCTCTCTCTTCCTTCCTTCTTCCTTCTCTCTTCCTTCCTTCCTCCTTCTCTCTCTCTCTTCCTTCCTTCCTTTCTTCTTCCCTTCCTCTCTTCCTTTCTTCCCTCTCTTCCTTCCTTCCTTCCTTCCTTCCTCCTTCTCTCTCTCTTCCTTCCTTCCTCCTTCTCTCTCTCTCTCTCTCTCTCTCTTCCTTTCTTCCTTCTCTCTTCCTTCTCTTTTCCTTCCTTCCCTCTCTTCCTTCCTTCCATTCTGTCTTTCTATCTCTCTAACAGTAGAAGATAAACAGAAGTAGCACACACAGGATGATATAAAACATATTAATACACATGTAACCATCAGACTGTCACCGGCTCACAGAACAAAGTGCATTAATCACTAACATGTTATTAAAGCTGGAGACACATCCGGTCCACGCAGACAGCAGCCGGAGCTCACGTGCAGAGTAAAGTCAGTCACCTGTCTCACCTGGAGCCTCTCGGTCAGGGTGAGAAACTTACCTCCACCTCGAACGTGCGCTCGCTGTCATCCAGGAAGATGACGCGCAGCCGGAGCTTGGTCTCCTTGGAGACCCGGGGCTTGGAGGAGAGGCTGAGGCTCCCGAGTGTCCTGGTCCTCCGGTGACGGTCCCCCATCGGTCCGCGTGTGTCTCAGGAGGAGCGGCGGTCATCCGTCACGTCTCCATCCGCACTGTAAATCCACATGAACAGCAGCAGCAGCACGGCTTCACGCGCTCCTCATCAGCACCATCAGCACCACCACCACCATCATCATCATCATCATCATCATCACGAGCCTCTCCTCCAGCGGGGCTCGTGGAGCGCGCGCTCTCTCTCCGGGTGAGTGACGGCAGCTGACGTTGTTTCCACACAGTGAGCACTGACACAGCCTCTGTCTGTCACACACTGTACACACTGCAGTACTCACAGTACTCACAGTACACGTGTACATGTACTGCACTGGGAGAGTAAAAGTACTTGATTTAGTATTCAACAACTTCTAACAGTAGAATATAGTGATACTTGTACTTCAAAGTCTAATGTAGTGACAAATAGATTACCTGTAATGTTAAACACTGACTCTGCATACTGAGTACTTTTACTTCTGATACTTTTAAATACACACTGTGATACCTGCTCACATCTAACTACTTCATACACTACTGTATAATCTGGTGGGCAGTAATAATGTAACATAGCAATTAAAGCTGTAGATAAAAGTAATCAAGTAAAAAATATAAGGTAGCTTAGCATCGAAATACTGAAGTAAAATACTTCAGCATTGTACTGTGATTGCGTAAAGTAGTTATTTACTTTCCACCTCTGTTTTACTGTGATATACTATGCTATGCTAGCTGTACTATACTATGCTAACTATACTATATTATGCTATTCTACCTCATGCTTGCTATGCTATGCTAGCTGTGCTATACTTTATTATGCTCAACTAAACAATGCTAACTATACTATGCTTGCTATGTTATACTCTATTATGCTAGCGATAGCTATACTATGCTATACTATACTATACTATACTATGCTAGCTGTGCTATAGCATAATATACTATATTATGCTTAGTGCGTTATAGCTAATGATATGATGCTTGCTATGCTATACTCTATGCTATGCTGATGTTATACTCTACTATGCTAGCTGTGCTATACTATAGGCCTACTATACTATACTGTGCTAACTATACTATACTATACTGTGCTAGCTGTGCTATACCATATTATGCTATACTATGCTAGCTATACTGTGTTATGTTATGCTTGCTGTGTTAAACTCTACTATGCTAGCTATACTATACTATACTATACTATACTATACTATGCTAGCTGTGCTATACCTTATTATGCTACAATATAAAAATGCTAACGATACTATGTTATGCTATTTTATTATATGCTTGCTAAGTTATACTATACTATGCAAGTGATACTATACTATACTATATTAGCTATGCTATGCTCTACAATGCTATGCTATACAGTGCTATACTATACTATGGTATACTATGCTGTAGTACACTATGCTCTGTTATAATGTACTATACTATACAATATACTATACTACGATACTATAGGCTTCTATATTATATTATACTCTGCTATACTGTGTAGTTCTTTGAACACACATCATTCTGCACACTGAAGCTCAAACATCTAAGTGAAATAATAATAAACACAAAACACATTTTGGCTTTAAATTTGATAATTTTTGCACAAAGTGAACCAAATCTTTTTTTAAAATCTGGCCAGATCGATTTGTTGTTTTCTTTCCTCACATACGTTTCCAATGAAGAGGCGTGTTAGCAGCCAGCAGAGATGATTCTATACACTCCGTATGTGCTGCCACCCTGTGTGTGTGTGTGTGTGTGTGTGTGTGTGTGTGTGTGTGTGTGTGTGTGTGTGTGTGTGAGTGTGTCCTCCACGGGAATAATATGAATTTCACGGTGGCTGGACGCTTTTAGAGAAGTGACCTGTCCTAAAGTAGGCTAGTAGTGCAATGCCTCATGTCGCCTCCAGCATGGACTGAGCACTTAATGTGTCTGTGTGTGTGTGTGTGTGTGTGTGTGTGTGTGTGTGTGTGGGATGACACACATGTGAAATGTTGGTCAAGTCACTGACTCGTATCTTCTGTTCCCTTTTGTCTGTGTCTGTGACTGACACACATGCTCACACACTTACAATACCACGACAACAATGCAACAATGAGAGGCTGCAGGAGCGACCCGACTGTGACATGACACTATACTAATGCTATACTGGATCATATATATATACTGCTCAGCTTTGTGTCGTCCTGCACGCGGCGTCCTCGACGTTTCAGGGTTCACGTGTCAGATGTTGCGTCACCACGACTCTTGCGTCAAGCGTGAAGACGTCGTCGCAGCACGTGGTCGAGCACCAGTGATGGACTCTGAGGGTCGCAGGCCAATAAACTTAAAAGAGCAACACTTTTCATACTTTAAGTACATTTTTTATATTAATTCTGCTGTCATTTTACTCGAGAAACACTTTAAATGAAGCACCTCTGATTACTTTCACACTGGTTTTATCAACCGTACAGTGACTGTACACCTGAGAACATGACGGCCACCTGCAAATTAAAGCAAATAACTTCAATTAAGAAGCAAATAATTCATTGATTTTTACTCCTAACTCTTCATGCAACTGATACCAGACCAGATTTAGTACCAAAAATGTTCCATGTCAAAAACTGCCATAAAAAAATATATATTAACATTGTTTTCAGCTTTGACTGGGTTACATTTTTAAATCAACATCAGTCCTGATAATAATAATAATAATAATAATAGTCACAAATATTGATTCATTTTCAGGATTTTAACCCTTTAAATACCAGTTTGTTTCCATTTTTCTTTATACTTAAAAATTTTTATGGCAGTTTTTGACATAGAACATTTCCTTTGTATTAATCGTGGTCTTTTATCAGTTGCATGAAGGTTAAAGTTTTATCATGATGTAAAGCCCCCTACAGGACACAAGGGGAATAACATATATTTGGTCAGATGGGCTAAAAATATCAAGAGAAAAGTGACAAAAACTGATCCAGGACCACAGAATGAAAGTCTGATAACATGTTGTTATATCTACAACACTGAGCTGAGGTTTGAAAAAATACAAGTTAACAAAACATGAAGTGTATGAACAGTTGTATGAGGCCGAATATGCCTCAAGAAGGGAGAGGGAGGAAGAAAGGAAGAGATTTGCAGAAAAAGTACTTCCAGTTTTGATGCTTTAACTTTATTTTGATACTTTTACTTTGACATGAGTGAAGGAGGAAGGCAGGTAGGAAACAAAGAGAGAGAGAGACAAGAGAGAGGAATTTGAGGGAAGGACATAAGGAAGGAAGAGAGAGAGAGAAAGGGAAAGAATAAAGGAGAGAGATGAAGAAAGGGAAGGAAGGAAGGAAGAGAGAGAGGGAGAACGGAAGGAGGAAGGAAGGAAGGAAGGAATGAAGAGAGAGAGAAGGAGGGAGCGAGAGAGGAAGGAAGGAGATGAAGAAAGGAATTTTGGGAAGGAAGGAAGAGACAAGGAAGAGATGAGAGAAGGGAAGGAGGAAGAAGGAAGGAAGAGAGAGAGAGAGAGAGAAAGGAGAGGAAGGAAGGAAGAGAGAGGAAGGAAGGGAGGAAAGGAAGGAAGAGATTTGCAAAAAAAGTACTTCCAGTTTTGATACTTTTACTTTGACATGAGTGAAGCATCTAAACACGTGTTTCTCTACCGTATTAACTGATAAGAGGTGCAGGACATTTTTATTTTACCTTAATGCTTCTAAAACAATCAGGAGATCTTAAAACTCCACATTTATGAACATAACATATCGCCTGCAGAATATTGTTTCCACTGCTGCAGACCCTCGGCTCACTTCTTCCCCTGAGGGTCTGAGGCATTATGGGTAATGATGTTCATACAGCGGCTGCAGCACAAAGCATGAAGTCTAAACACAACAGACTGTAAATCAGATCGGCTTGTTATTGTCACAGTCTGACCACTAGATGGAGATAAAGACCTGAGGATGATCCACAGCCGCTCGACACACACACACACACACACACACACACACACACACACACACACACACATGCAAACACACACACACACACACACACACACTTAACACTTGATACTGTAACATGAACCTGCTCTCTCCGTCCCTACTCACCATCTGCCTCACACACACACACACACACACACACACACACACACACACACACACACACACACACACCACCTTTCATTTTTCCGTCCCCCGTCTCCCGTCCTGTCCTTCTGTCTCTCCTCACCCGTCTCACTTTCTGTCTCTCTCTCTCACACACACACACACACCTAACCTGCCTGACACAGTAGCATCTGGCGTCTTTATGCTGCTGCCTCCCTCCTGAGACACACACACACACACACACACACACACACACACACACACACACACGATGACAGCCTTCTCTCTCATGTAATTTTTCCACTGCAGCAGTGTGTCGTCCTGCTGTTCCGCTGATATACCTGCATCACACCGGGCCTGTAACATCATAAACATTTTAAAATGTCGAGCTCATGAGAAAACTGTTTACTTTTTTAAAAAATAATGGACTCAGTATTTATTTTTCAGGTAAAAACATGAAGCCAGAGCTTTAATTTTTGCTGCTACATGAAAAATTACATGTTTAATTTTCTCTCTCTTATCAAATAAAGAACCAAAAACCTTCTTTTTTCCATTGTTTTTTATTTTTGAAGGTAAAGAAAGAACAAATAAATATGAATGAGGTCACACCTGAGGTCGAGAGGATTAGATGCTCAACATCACCTCTGGATGTGAGGAGATGTCACATCGTTGGCCAGATGTGGAGAACTTTGACCTGATGTCAACATCTGTCGACCTCTGAGGGGAAAAAAATCCAACACGGATGATGTGTGTAATCCTGGAGTTTGTACAAAATGAGGCAACGACGAGATGCAGGAAGGGGACACGACGTGGAAAAAGAAGTAGATCTGATCGCACACACACACACACTCACACACACACACTCATGCGGCGGGTGTGTACTGATGAAGGATACGCTGGAAAAAGCTGAACAGAAAACAGAGCAGGACAGGTGCAAACCATTAACCGCTGTATGGAAAGTCAAATAGCAGGGCTGAGTGTGTGTGTGTGTGTGTGTGTGTTTGTGTGTGTTGGCATACATGGTTTACAAAACCAATTTTCAGGTTTACTCACCAGCATTACGAGACCAATCGGGTTACGGAACCAATTTTGATGGTCTCGTAAACATAAAACTTTATAATGTTATAATTATTGAAAAATAATTGTGTAGGTCATTATAAATATATGTGTGATTACATAGCTTCTATAGTTATCAGTTAATATAGTTGTTTTATTGTTAAGGTCCACCCCCTGCCTCTCTGACGTTCACACATATTGGTCTCACATGACAGGATGGGTTTGTGAGACCAAGATGTGTGTAATACGTGTGTGTCCAACAGCGACACCACAGGCCGCAAGAGACATTGCAAGTTATACACATTTCCGGGAAAATATACACAATGACCCGCCAATTTTACACACACGTCACGGCGGGAGGCGGGAACTTCCGCGGAATTGCATTGTGGACCAGTCGGGACCAGCAAGTGGGATGAATCTCGAAAAGTAAGACTTTCTCATCTCTTATGATATTGCCAGCATGAATTAAAGTTCATGCTGGTTTTGCTAACAGAATAATGATAACGACATACTTTGTACACATGTTTATTTATGTTTTTTTTTAATTCCATAAAATGTGTTTCAGCTTTCACTGGATCCTCCAGCAGCTAGCTAAACAGTGTTAACGTTAGCTTCTGAAAGAGTCAAATCCATTTTGTTTAGCGATGAAAAGACTGACGGTGATATGTCGATTTCAGGGATTGTCCTGCTTAGAACAATATTTAGGGCCCTTGCAGCCTCTGCATGTGTCTCTGTGTGAACGCGGATTTTTTGACAATCAACAAGACGATCTTGGACGCAACCTTCAACTTCCAGTAGTTCCCTCCCCTGGCCTGAACATACTCCGCTGTGAAGCTAGGTTTGCAGGAGAGGGACAATTTGTATTTTATTTTATTTTTTTTAATTAAATGCAGTGTCCTTTTTGTGTCATGCGAGAACGTGTCTCCCGTTGTTTGCATCATGTCTGTGACAGCCGGACCGGAGGTCGTGTAAACGGCTTTAGCACTGCAGCTAGCTGGTAAGCTAATTCTGTCATCACAGTTACTCTGTCAGGGTTTCAACCATCATTCGACGAAGCAACTAGCTTTTTGATGCGGTTCGGCTGCTGGCTTTCGGACGCTTTGCTCGGTAACGATCGAAGCTGCGGAGGCTCCGCTTTCATTTTAGGGGTAAAGTTAGGTTGTGTTGTTCATGAAGTTTAATATGAAGTTATGGTTGTAGTTATCGTTTTAGCTGTAGTTTGGGCATTTACACGAGCTTTGTACCGATTTAAGACCAGGCCTGGCTTTTTCGGTTAATGTATAACGTCACCATATTCTTTTTGATTAGTGCATTGATGAACACTGCGTTCTGTATTTATCGCTAAAAGTCCCCCTATTGCTAAAACAACAGATTGAGTCAGAGCATAACGTTAAGTGTCAATAAGTTAACACAATAGAGTTTCATTGTGTAGTGTTGTCGATTAATTCATCGTTTACCAGACTTCGATGATAAAGTGGTGGAATGGGACTGTATGAAGTCATAGCTAACGTTATATTACATTTTAAATATATTTGCTCAGCTTTAATCTGAAATACCGGAGCAACTGAAGATGAAACGTAAAGATTGAGATTTAAAAAATATATAGATCAAAGACAGGAGACATGTTTGTAATCTCACAATCTGATCCAGTAATGTGTTTGATGATTAGCACTTTGAAAGGCATTATATACATAATATACTTATAATAATAATAATAATAATAATAATAATAATAATAATAATAATAGCCAATTTTCAAAGAATTATGTTATATATATATATATATATATATATATATATTATATATATATATATATATATATATATATATATATATATATATATATATATATATATATATATATATATGTATATGTATATATATATATATATATAAAATCTGTTTTTTATTTATTTATTTCATTTTATTTCAGCTAATGTAACTAATACAGTCAGTTTAAACACCTTCAGACTTTAGGTTATATAGTCTATTTAAAAATCTCTTTCAGACTACACAGTCTGAATGTGTTTTAACAGCATTTCACTGTTCACATTCACTACATTTGTTGAAGTATCTGAAATACAGAAAATGCATTTCTAACATTTAAAATTTACTGTATTTTAATTTCTGTTCAAGTATAAATCCCCTCACTGGATCAGATTGTTATATTACAACACGTCTGATTTTAAAAGCTTCACCTACAGTTGCTCCTGTGTGTGTTACATTAAAGATGAACAGATTTATTTAAATGTAATGTATCTGTGGCCCCAAACATTCACATTCCACCAAAACTTAAATGTGCACAGTCAGTGTAAACATGCATTAATATATGTCTACTGAATTAAAACAGAGGTTGTTTTTTTTTTTATTTTATTTACTCATTGCCATGGTGAATCACTATCTGAGCTCCACAGGTGAGTGCTTTTTTGTGGGTGCTTAACATACTCAGAGTTGATTGAACTATTTCAGGTCAGCTGCTCTGGATCCGATACTCCCATAGTACAGGGTTAGACTCAGAGTTTGTTGAACCTCCTGTCTGGAATATCCCTCTGGTCTAAGATTGAAGCAAATCTAAACATTGCTTTTCGCTTAACTGCCTGATGGAAGCTGGAAACAAACTTCAGCATCGTCTAGCTTAAGCTGTGTCCGTTTTGAGCATAATACCTTTTTAGGCCACAGCTAATTTGAGTTCTGATAATGGTGTATATTTGTAAATACTGACTTGACATGATATTTTGCAGTGAGGCGAGGCAGACTAGACCCCTTTTCTGATGCAGTGCATCACATAAG
Organism: Lagodon rhomboides; assembly: GCA_039737535.1. Taxonomy (NCBI): domain Eukaryota; kingdom Metazoa; phylum Chordata; class Actinopteri; order Spariformes; family Sparidae; genus Lagodon; species Lagodon rhomboides. The sequence goes on from CM077806.1 coordinate 21,433,102, forward strand.
ACTGAAGGAGGACAAAGCATTGTGTGTCGGGAGATACATCAGCCCCATCAAAGGTACGTTTTTGCTTTAAACCCTGTGTGTACCAGCGTACTGTAAGTGCTTGATTTGAGTTACGATGATTTTTGATGTCTTGTGTCTCAAAGCCCCTAAGCCAATTCGTAAAGGCTCCCAAATCACAATATGCTTGAATCTTATTAATTTCCTTTTTTACAGTTTTTAGTCAGTTTTAGGAGTTTTTGGTCATTTGTGGTCAGGTTTTGCACACAGCAGCCGTGTCTCCCACAGTCTTGCTCAAAGAGGTTTGTTAGTACACTGTGTCAGTGCAGATTCAAACACAGAAAGTGCTTTACAACTGACCTGAAACATTGCTAAATACTGCTTCTGTATATGACTAAGATTCAGTATGGCTTGTGTGATTTTTGTGTTTGCATGATCATGGTGTTTGAGACCAGTCTTTGGCATATGAGGACATCAGTGAGACAGAGTGAACCAATTCTTTAGTATAAAGACTTGTGTGTGTTTGAGTGTGGCCCAGTAATGGTTTATAAGGACAGAGTGAAACATGCAAGGTCATACAGTAAAATACAGTATGTCGCATCACAGTTTTGCAGGATTTTGAATATTGACTTATGACAAAAGCAGTTTTAGGATCAAATTTCACAATGATTTCATCAAGTTATGCCTTTTCTGATTGAGGAAAAACAGTAAATATTGTGAATCTGTACCGTTATGTTGATGAGTGAGTTAGCAGATCTGATGAATTTCACCTTCTTTCCTCATGATTGTCATTTTTTATCATAATTTCATCTAATAATTTCATTTTTTCTTTTTTCATTACACTTGTTTTCATGAACTGTTGTCTATTTATTCATGATAGGAAGAGGTGTGTTTGCATTGGAGCCAATTCATGAAGGCTCCCAAATCACAATATGCTTGAATCTTATTAATTTCCTTTTTTACAGTTTTTGGTCAGTTTTAGGAGTTTTTGGTCATTTGTGGTCAGGTTTTGCACACAGCAGCCGTGTCTCCCACAGTCTTGCTCAAAGAGGTTTGTCAGTACACTGTGTCAGTGCAGATTCAAACACAGAAAGTGCTTTAAACTGACCTGAAACATTGCTAAATACTGCTTCTGTATATGACTAAGATTCAGTATGGCTTGTGTGATTTTTGTGTTTGCATGATCATGGTGTTTGAGACCAGTCTTTGGCATATGAGGACATCAGTGAGACAGAGTGAACCAATTCTTTAGTATAAAGACTTGTGTGTGTTTGAGTGTGGCCCAGTAATGGTTTATAAGGACAGAGTGAAACATGCAAGGTCATACAGTAAAATACAGTATGTCGCATCACAGTTTTGCAGGATTTTGAATATTGACTTATGACAAAAGCAGTTTTAGGATCAAATTTCACAATGATTTCATCAAGTTATGCCTTTTCTGATTGAGGAAAAACAGTAAATATTGTGAATCTGTACCGTTATGTTGATGAGTGAGTTAGCAGATCTGATGAATTTCACCTTCTTTCCTCATGATTGTCATTTTTTATCATAATTTCATCTAATAATTTCATTTTTTCTTTTTTCATTACACTTGTTTTCATGAACTGTTGTCTATTTATTCATGATAGGAAGAGGTGTGTTTGCATTGGAGCCAATTCATGAAGGCTCCCAAATCACAATATGCTTGAATCTTATTAATTTCCTTTTTTACAGTTTTTGGTCAGTTTTAGGAGTTTTTGGTCATTTGTGGTCAGGTTTTGCACACAGCAGCCGTGTCTCCCACAGTCTTGCTCAAAGAGGTTTGTCAGTACACTGTGTCAGTGCAGATTCAAACACAGAAAGTGCTTTAAACTGACCTGAAACATTGCTAAATACTGCTTCTGTATATGACTAAGATTCAGTATGGCTTGTGTGATTTTTGTGTTTGCATGATCATGGTGTTTGAGACCAGTCTTTGGCATATGAGGACATCAGTGAGACAGAGTGAACCAATATTTTAATATAAAGACTTGTGTGTGTTTGAGTGTCTCAGTAATGGTTTATAAGGACAGAGTGAAACATGCAAGGTCATACAGTAAAATACAGTATGTCGCATCACAGTTTTGCAGGATTTTGAATACTGACTTATGACAAAAGCAGTTTTAGGATCAAATTTCACAATGATTTCATCAAGTTATGCCTTTTCTGATTGAGGAAAAACAGTAAATATTGTGAATCTGTGCCGTGATGTTGATGAGTGAGTTAGCAGATCTGATGAATTTCACCTTCTTTCCTCATGATTGTCATTTTTTATCATAATTTCATCTAATAATTTCATTCTTTTTTATCACACTCGTTCTCATTAACTGTTGTTTATTTATTTATTGATAGGAAGAGGTGTGTTTGCATTGGAGCCAATTCATGAAGGTTCCCAAATCACAATATGCTTGAATCTTATTAATTTCCTTTTTTACAGTTTTTGGTCAGTTTTAGGAGTTTTTGGTCATTTGTGGTCAGGTTTTGCACACAGCAGCCGTGTCTCCCACAGTCTTGCTCAAAGAGGTTTGTCAGTACACTGTGTCAGTGCAGATTCAAACAAAGAAAGTGCTTTACAATGACCTGAAACATTGCTAAATACTGCTTCTGTATATGACTAAGATTCAGTATGGCTTGTGTGATTTTTGTGTTTGCATGATCATGGTGTTTGAGACCAGTCTTTGGCATATGAGGACATCAGTGAGACAGAGTGAACCAATATTTTAATATAAAGACTTGTGTGTGTTTGAGTGTCTCAGTAATGGTTTATAAGGACAGAGTGAAACATACAAGGTCATACAGTAAAATACAGTATGTCGCATCACAGTTTTGCAGGATTTTGAATATTGGCTTATGACAAAAGCAGTTTAAGGATCAAATTTCCCAATGATTTCATCAAGTTTTGCCTTTTCTGATTGAGGAAAAACAGTAAATATTGTGAATCTGTGCCGTTATGTTGATGAGTGAGTTAGCAGATCTGATGAATTTCACCTTATTTCCTCATGATTGTCATTTTTTATCATAATTTCATCTAATAATTTCATTCTTTTTTATCACACTCGTTCTCATGAACTGTTGTCTATTTATTCATGATAGGAAGAGGTGTGTTTGCATTGGAGCCAATTCATGAAGGCTCCCAAATCACAATATGCTTGAATCTTATTAATTTCCTTTTTTACAGTTTTTGGTCAGTTTTAGGAGTTTTTGGTCATTTGTGGTCAGGTTTTGCACACAGCAGCCGTGTCTCCCACAGCCTTGCTCAAAGAGGTTTGTCAGTACACTGTGTCAGTGCAGATTCAAACAAAGAAAGTGCTTTACAATGACCTGAAACATTGCTAAATACTGCTTCTGTATATGACTAAGATTCAGTATGGCTTGTGTGATTTTTGTGTTTGCATGATCATGGTGTTTGAGACCAGTCTTTGGCATATGAGGACATCAGTGAGACAGAGTGAACCAATATTTTAATATAAAGACTTGTGTGTGTTTGAGTGTCTCAGTAATGGTTTATAAGGACAGAGTGAAACATACAAGGTCATACAGTAAAATACAGTATGTCGCATCACAGTTTTGCAGGATTTTGAATATTGGCTTATGACAAAAGCAGTTTAAGGATCAAATTTCCCAATGATTTCATCAAGTTTTGCCTTTTCTGATTGAGGAAAAACAGTAAATATTGTGAATCTGTGCCGTGATGTTGATGAGTGAGTTAGCAGATCTGATGAATTTCACCTTCTTTCCTCATGATTGTCATTTTTTATCATAATTTCATCTAATAATTTCAATTTTTTTTATCACACTCGTTCGCATAATCTGTTGTTTATTTATTTATTGATAGGAAGAGGTGTGTTTGCGCTGGAGCCAATTCAAAAAGGCTCATTCATTGTGGAGTACAGAGGAGTTTTGGAGAAAACTGAGAAGACTGCAGATTGGAATGAGTATACATACATCTTCAACCATAAAGGAGCGGAATATTGGTGAGTCAGCTGAATTGCATGATGTTAATCTTGATCTATGTTCTTTATGTAAAATGTAGACTTAAAGGGTTTAGTTTATTTAAGAAATCTTGGTTTTATGGGATCTTCATTGGTACAGTAGGAGCCACTTAAAAGTTCACTGTTTTCCGTGATGGGTCCTTGGCTGGTCCGTGACTGGTCCCGCACAGGTCCGCGGGGGTAATTTGATCCCCGCGATGACGTAGCCAGTGAGGCTCTGGCTCGAAACGCCCATAAGCAGCCTCAGTGAAAAACAGCTGCAATGCCTCTTTTGTCCATGGGGAGGAGCAGTGATAATGCTCTGCTCTCAATGGGTCTATACTAGACCCTATAAAGACACACCTGAACGCCGCGCCGCCAGAATACCATAAACAATAATAATAATTAAAAAAAAAAAATGTTCGGAGATATCAGAGCGAAGCAGTCAGATTCATCATTCATTTCCACTTCAGTGACGTGACCCACGCAGCTGGAGGGTAAAACAGTGGTTCAACAACACGACCTGAAACGGCACAAAGCAGCAATAAGACAGTTAATATTCCCATATCACAACCCAGATTGTTGCGGCGATATACAGTGCAGATGCGACGGTCAGCCCTCCCGACCGAGACTCCGTGAACTTTCCCCCGAAGACAGCCTCCCTCCCCGCGAGTCAGACAGCGTCCAGTTTATTGATGGTGATTAGCTATGTGATTATGTAATTTAGAGTGAAAAACGTAACTTCGTCACTTTCCAGGATGTTTGGTGGGTCAGGATCTCAATCACAACACATCATAACAGCATCCATATGATTATAAACTGTCTGCGGGTTTAGATTGACAGGGGGGACACCGGGGAAACACCTTGAAAACACACCGACGTCATCATCATGACGTGTACCGTCACGCCCCTTTAGGAGCCGCAGAGCCGGATTTCTGAGTGAATTCACGTCGGTTCGTCTTTAATGCGGAGCTGCTTGGCTCTGTGTGAACCACTATCGACGGAGAATTGCCGAACCGCCGCTGCGGAGATAATGCTGAAGCTCTGTATGTTAGGTGACGACAGGCACCATCCCCCACACAACAGACAATACAAATACCCTAGAGACAAAGCTCGCCTCAAACAAATTCACAACCCCCACCCTTCACTTCTCAGAGGGAGCACATGAGTGCAGGTCACTTCTGCAGGATTTTTACTTTGTTTAATAAAAAAATACAATCCTGCTGGTACCTGACTTTTCCTACAAGTGTCTGCATTTTAATTAAAAATGTTTTTTTATATAAATCACATAAAAGGCAAATAACATATCGGTCATTTTTACTTATTTCGGCCATACGCGGTCATATTGACCGCACGGATTTACCCGCTGTTAACGTTGCAATTTTGGTTGCTCAGACACTACCATTGTTTATGCCGTGTAGCAGTCTCGAGTGATTATATTTAGCAACATTGCAGGCTATGTCTTCTTAGGTGGCTAGTGTCCTCTGCTGCGTAATGGCGCTGCTGTAAGTTCTGTGCTGCGTAATGCTCCACTATTATGAAGGGGCAGACTGGCTATCTGTGTCTCCTGGAGAATCACAGAACAGCCGGTAGCCTACTCCAGGACGGCTGGTGGCCGGCGGCTAGTTAACCCGAATTACCACTGGGTGCGTCGGCATCGCGGAAAGGCTGCGCTGCGGTACCGGAGCTGATCACTGCCACTCAAATGAGGGGCCGGGTGCGCCGTGGCGTGTTTCAGCGTCTCTCCGCGCCACAGCGCTCTCAATCCGCAGCATTTCTATTTTGGACGTTAGACTAATTTACATGACAACACAATAAATGCATTAATTTTTCAACTGGGTATTCATTGTGAGACATGATAGAATTGGAGTTCTAGCACTTCACTTGTGCAGGTATTCAGTGAAGTTAAAATTGTGACTACATTTGAATATTTGTGTTCAGAAAATCTTTTGAAAAATCTACTGTAGTTCCTGATTAATTTGATGCTTTAGTACCCAGCTGTACACAATATGCCTACATCTAAGCTTGCAGATTCTTTATTATCTATGCAATATTGTGCATGATAACCTTTTAGGTGCTTCAGTAAGCAATGCAACTTCATTACTTCAGCTTCAACTACACTTACAGTTCATACTATGGACATTGTAAAAATCCTGCAGAAGTGACCTGCACTCATGTGCTGCCTCTGAGAAGTGAAGGGTGGGGGTGTGAATTTGTTTGAGGCGAGCTTTGGCTAGGGTATTTGTATTGTCTGTTGTGTGGGGGATGGTGCCTGTCGTCACCTAACACACAGAGCGAAGCAGCTCCGCACTAAAGACGAACCGACGTGAATTCACTCAGAAAACCGGCTCTGCGGCTCCTAAAGGGGCGTGACGGTACACGTCATGATGATGACGTCGGTGTGTTTTCAAGGTGTTTCCCCGGTGTCCCCCTGTCAATCTAAACCCGCGGACAGTTTATAATCATATGGATGCTGTTATAATGTGTCGTGTTTGAGATCCTGACCCACCAAACATCCTGGAAAGTGACGAAGTTATGTTTTTCGCTCTAAATTACATAATCACATAATCACCATCAATAAACTGGACGCTGTCTGAGTCGCGGGGAGGGAGGCTGTCTTCAGGGGAAAGTTCACGGAGTCTCGGTCGGGAGGGCTGACCGTCGCGGTGATTTATTTTCATCACAAACACTGGGTGAGTTTAAGTTAGGCTGTTTGCCGGTGACAGACGCTGTTTTTCCTGGCATGAATGTGTCGGTCAGACAGGAGGACAGACGCTTCCCCGCGTATATCTGCGGTATTTTTTCATATAAGTTGCCAAAGACAGTTACAGATACTAGTTACTGTTGTTTGGTCCTGTAACGTTGCTTTGTGGGACATTTCTCTGCATTAAGTTGAGTGAAGGACCTGTGTAGTTATCAGATTATCAGACTGACACGCCCTCGATACGTGAAGCTGGCTGATCCGTTCACACTGGTTCGGTTCGCCAATAATGCGTCCCTGATAGGCTACTACCTCGAGAGGCTTTGTCGGCTGGATGTCTCCTTATAGCCCTGTGCGTCTGCTTTGTAATTTCAAAAGCAGACGCCCCCCGCGGGTTGTGGCCCGTCATGTAGGCTAATGGCTTGGAAAATATCTGGACCGCAGCCAAACTTCATCGCCGACCCCTGGTGTAGGATTTAGTAGACTAGAATTTCTATAATTATATCGTATGTTGGTAATGACAATGGAACAAACTCCCGATTGTAAACGCATCACTTTGTCCACATTAAAAAAGGAATAATAATAAAAATTAGGCCTATAATGGAGATGGAAAAACGCAACAATCTGGGTTGTGATATGGGAAAAGAAGCGGAAATGAATGATGAATCTGACTGCTTCGCTCTGACATCTCCGAACATTTTTTAAAAACTTATTATTAGGCTATTGTTTATGGTATTCTGGCGGCGCAACATTTTGAGATCAATAAAATGTATTAGCCTATTTGGAGGGCAAAGTCAGCGGAGGAGGTGGCCTCTACACATGGGGCCGTGTATTTTGTGAGAGAGGCGCCATCTGTTGGCAATACCCTGTAATTCAATGAATGGGTGGAGTTAACAGTAAAAATAGTCACGCCCTGGAGAAGGAGGGGGTCACTCCAGCGGCTGGGAGTTGGCTGGCAGTTGGCTGGGAGTCGGCTGGGAGTCAGCTGGCTTTCGGCTGGAAGGGGAACTTTTGAATGGCTCCTACTGTAACATTTTACAGAGATGGTTCTTCACCTTCATCATAGTCCAGCTGTCTTGAATTACATGGTTTGGACATGATTTTGAATGAACACACCTGTCTAAAAATGGCCTTACAGCTCACAGTGTATAACAGAACAAAAATGACATCCACGAGGTCACAAGAGCTGAAGAGCTAGGAGACAGCTGTAGCAAGACACAGATCTTGACAAGGCGAGAAAAAAATCTGCTGCATTTATTGTTTCAAAGAGCTCAGTGGTCTTCATAATTCTGATATGGAAGATGTTTGGGTCGACCAGGACTCTTCCTACAGCTGACCGTCCAAAAAAACTGAACAGCTGGGGAGAAGAGCCTTGGTGAGAAAGGTAACTAAGAACCCAAAGATCACTCTGAATGAGTTCCAGAGATCCTGTGCGAAGATGGAGAAAGCTTCAGACCACATGAAAGGCGGTATAGGGTTTTCAAAAACACACATGAAGGACCCCCTGGCTGCCTTTTTATTTGTATTTCACTGAGGAGAAGCTTTCATTGGTCCACTCTGCCAGAGCCCAGTTTTGGTGCAGAGCTGCAGCAGTGGTTGTCGGCCTGGAACGTTCTCCATCTCCAGGTTGACCTGACCTTCTTCCATATCAGAATTATGGAGACCACTGAGCTCTTAGAAACAAATCAATGCAACAGATTTTTTTTCTAGCCTTGTCCATATCTGTGCATTTCTAAAACTCTGTCTCTGAGCTCTTGGGGCAGTTCTTTTGACCTCGTGGATTTTATTTTTGCTCTTATATGCACTATTAGCTGTAAGGCCTTATTTAGACAGGAATTCAACACAGCTGGACTCTGATGAAGGTGTAGAACCATCTCATTTTTTGACATGAAGTTGTGCTGTAAAGACATAATGAACTTAATCAAACTGTTTTCATATTTAAGGTTTGTGATATGTGGAGTAGAAATATTATGATCTATTTAATGTCTCCAATTATTTAGAATCTGTCTATTTCTGCCGAACCTGTCAAGAGCTGATTGAGATGGACAGGAAACTAGATGCATAAACAAATAGTGTGTCAGTCATTTTATTTATTTTGGCCAAAATCATAATTGGTATCGGGGGTTTTATAGTCTGTACAGGGACGTCATCTTCTGTCCTTAGACCCTGTCTCGGATAAGGAAAAACTCCCACAAAAAAAACAAAAACCTTTTTAACGGGGAAAAAACATTTGAAAGAAACTTCAGGAAAAGCAACAGAAGAGGGATACCTTTCCCAGGACAGACAGATGTACATTCATAGATGTGTGTACAAAGCAATCAACAATCACAGAATATACAGAGTTAGAATAGCAATTTCTTGTACATGCAGTTGTGGACCTGACCCATGTCAACTATGGTAATGATATATGAAGTCCATGGCACTACACTGACAAAATGTGGTGTATCTGCATCCAGTAAATTTTCAAAATGATAGCCCCCCTGCAGACATCTTGATTTTTCTGTATTTCTCATCCGCCCATCAACATGAGCCTATGTCATAAATGGGAGAAACAGGTCAGTTTTTTTTTTTTGACATAGTGGACTCAATGAGATCAGATGAGAAATGTGAATGTTGTAGTGTTTTCTGTCCAGAAAACCCCAGCCTCTCTGTTCGCCTGTGTTTATTTACAGGCCAGTCTTGCTTGGTCCACTGTGATGGTGACATTAATGTACAATCCACTGGACAACTCAGCATCTATGAGTCTATATGTTGAACAGACAGTATGTAAAATATAGCATGAAAAGCAGTATAGGATGGGTACTGGTTGAATTTATTATTTATTCATTGAAACTTGGATTTAATCATCATGGTGAATGAAATGGTGATATATTGGTTGGGGGTATTCCATAAAGTGTGTTCAATGAAAACTGACTTGATCAAGAAACGGAGATCACTTTCATTCTGAGTCAGTTACCAAAGTAACATTGACAACGCTTTGATATTCAGATATTACACATGGAGTTCAAATTAAAATCTGTCCATTGTTATTGTTGTTGTTATAACACCGGGATACTGATGTATGATGTAGGGTTTTTAATTTGTCTCAAGGAAATTGAATCGAACGCAACTGGATTTTTGGTT
>CM077806.1:21443011-21563011 GCA_039737535.1 Lagodon rhomboides
GTTCTTCACCTTCATCATAGTCCAGCTGTCTTGAATTACATGGTTTGGACATGATTTTGAATGAACACACCTGTCTAAAAATGGCCTTACAGCTCACAGTGTATAACAGAACAAAAATGACATCCACGAGGTCACAAGAGCTGAAGAGCTAGGAGACAGCTGTAGCAAGACACAGATCTTGACAAGGCGAGAAAAAAATCTGCTGCATTTATTGTTTCAAAGAGCTCAGTGGTCTTCATAATTCTGATATGGAAGATGTTTGGGTCGACCAGGACTCTTCCTACAGCTGACCGTCCAAAAAAACTGAACAGCTGGGGAGAAGAGCCTTGGTGAGAAAGGTAACTAAGAACCCAAAGATCACTCTGAATGAGTTCCAGAGATCCTGTGCGAAGATGGAGAAAGCTTCAGACCACATGAAAGGCGGTATAGGGTTTTCAAAAACACACATGAAGGACCCCCTGGCTGCCTTTTTATTTGTATTTCACTGAGGAGAAGCTTTCATTGGTCCACTCTGCCAGAGCCCAGTTTTGGTGCAGAGCTGCAGCAGTGGTTGTCGGCCTGGAACGTTCTCCATCTCCAGGTTGACCTGACCTTCTTCCATATCAGAATTATGGAGACCACTGAGCTCTTAGAAACAAATCAATGCAACAGATTTTTTTTCTAGCCTTGTCCATATCTGTGCATTTCTAAAACTCTGTCTCTGAGCTCTTGGGGCAGTTCTTTTGACCTCGTGGATTTTATTTTTGCTCTTATATGCACTATTAGCTGTAAGGCCTTATTTAGACAGGAATTCAACACAGCTGGACTCTGATGAAGGTGTAGAACCATCTCATTTTTTGACATGAAGTTGTGCTGTAAAGACATAATGAACTTAATCAAACTGTTTTCATATTTAAGGTTTGTGATATGTGGAGTAGAAATATTATGATCTATTTAATGTCTCCAATTATTTAGAATCTGTCTATTTCTGCCGAACCTGTCAAGAGCTGATTGAGATGGACAGGAAACTAGATGCATAAACAAATAGTGTGTCAGTCATTTTATTTATTTTGGCCAAAATCATAATTGGTATCGGGGGTTTTATAGTCTGTACAGGGACGTCATCTTCTGTCCTTAGACCCTGTCTCGGATAAGGAAAAACTCCCACAAAAAAAACAAAAACCTTTTTAACGGGGAAAAAACATTTGAAAGAAACTTCAGGAAAAGCAACAGAAGAGGGATACCTTTCCCAGGACAGACAGATGTACATTCATAGATGTGTGTACAAAGCAATCAACAATCACAGAATATACAGAGTTAGAATAGCAATTTCTTGTACATGCAGTTGTGGACCTGACCCATGTCAACTATGGTAATGATATATGAAGTCCATGGCACTACACTGACAAAATGTGGTGTATCTGCATCCAGTAAATTTTCAAAATGATAGCCCCCCTGCAGACATCTTGATTTTTCTGTATTTCTCATCCGCCCATCAACATGAGCCTATGTCATAAATGGGAGAAACAGGTCAGTTTTTTTTTTTTGACATAGTGGACTCAATGAGATCAGATGAGAAATGTGAATGTTGTAGTGTTTTCTGTCCAGAAAACCCCAGCCTCTCTGTTCGCCTGTGTTTATTTACAGGCCAGTCTTGCTTGGTCCACTGTGATGGTGACATTAATGTACAATCCACTGGACAACTCAGCATCTATGAGTCTATATGTTGAACAGACAGTATGTAAAATATAGCATGAAAAGCAGTATAGGATGGGTACTGGTTGAATTTATTATTTATTCATTGAAACTTGGATTTAATCATCATGGTGAATGAAATGGTGATATATTGGTTGGGGGTATTCCATAAAGTGTGTTCAATGAAAACTGACTTGATCAAGAAACGGAGATCACTTTCATTCTGAGTCAGTTACCAAAGTAACATTGACAACGCTTTGATATTCAGATATTACACATGGAGTTCAAATTAAAATCTGTCCATTGTTATTGTTGTTGTTATAACACCGGGATACTGATGTATGATGTAGGGTTTTTAATTTGTCTCAAGGAAATTGAATCGAACGCAACTGGATTTTTGGTTTTTGTCTTGAAGATGTTTTGAAACGTCTTCAAGACAAAAAAAATAAAAATAAAAATCCAGTTGCGTTCGATTCAATTTCCTTGAGATAACTATGACCTGGATGAATGAGAATATTCACAAGCTTGGTTTTTAATTTGATTTATAACCAAAATAAAGTACTTTCCCATTATTTGTCCAGATTTAACAGATGATGAAGAAGATGAGAGTGAGGAGGAACAACCCATTGACAATGAAGCAGAGGTAGATTGTCCTCGTGAACTGAACGGTATGTATTTTGAATGTGATCTAGCATGTTGGTACACATTGGACACTGGAAACTAGCTCTAGACATTCTCCATTGATGGATTGATTACTTTATTACCCATTCCATCATTTAATTTTTTAATCCCGTTTAGATCCTGGCCACTTTACAACAATGGGTGTGTTTTTGGGGTTCGATTGTTCCTAAAGGGATATTCCGGTGTAAATTTAATCAATAGTCTAACACACCTTGACACAGAGTAAGACTCAAGAGATTCTTAAGAGATCAAGTTTGCTGACCGCTATCTTAGCTAGTTTTAGCAACCTCAGAAAAGACCGCACAATAACAATACACTGCAGCTTATGGCTCCAATTGTAAACCGCCATCAAAAAGCCACTCATACAATTAATGGTCAGAACAGCACCAAACTTCAGCAACAGTACATGTACAGTCCCAGCACACAGTACGAAGCATCAAACATCTGCTAGCTTTACTGGATTTCTATTGAAATGACAACATAACTTACCACTCTCCTCCAGGAGCCGGCTCGTTGTGGGGAAGCCCTGACCAGTCGATTACCGAGTGCAGTAGATTTCCATAGCTCAAAGATGAAAATGTCTGATTATTATTCCATTACTTCCGTTCTTTTCCCTGTCAGCTCTCGATAATAAGAACTGAGCATTCCATGGAGTAATAATCATACATTTTCATCTTTGAGCTGCAACAGACATCTAAAGACACATTTTTGACTGAAAATCACCAGAACCCTGAAACTTCTCTTGGGTTAGGATATGAGGTTTTAATACAATTTAAACCTGTCTGATCTATTTCTGCTGTCATTGAGCTAACTGATGTTGGAAATTAGTGTTTATTGAACATGCTCTCTGGGCCAGGTTTTCTTGTCCTTAATAATGTCGAACATATTTACAGTAAAAATAACTTTAAATAATGTTCAATATATTGCATAACAAAATTGAACAACAGATACTATTTAATAAAATGCATCTATTGTGCTTTTTTAGACATGGACACTCCTGAAGCAGATGGACTCCCTCCTGTACATAATGGTATGATCAATTTTAATACATGTCAAGTTTATAATACTCATTGGTAACCTTCGGTTTAGTTTCTAGGCCTATAGAGAAAGGTCATTATCATCAGATCAACATGCAAGGACAGAAAGAAAAACAGACAAAAATGTAGTCAGCCATACTAACAAACAATTATGTCATCTTGTTTGATTTCAGTACGCAAAGGCAAAACACGAAGACCATGGACCAAAGCAGAGGAAAATGCTGTGCTAAAACATTTCAGGTCTCACATAATTAAAGGCCATTTGGCATCAAAGAAGGAGTGTTTGGTTTGTAAAGAATGTGAACAGCCAGCACTGAAAAATAGAACATGCCAAAACATTAGAGACTTTGTAAGAAACAAGGGGCTGACTTTTAAGCGCCAAAACTGTCATCCACGCTGAAGAACAATATCTGTTTAGCCAGAGTTGTGGCAATAAATAGTTCACAATTCCGGCAGGAAGTTGCCGGTAACATCTGGCGGGGACAGTCAATGGAAATCAGCCTCTGGCTGCAATATTGTTGTTTTTTTATATGTTCAGTGTTGCACATTGTCCTGTTGAAATAAATGAATTGAAATTGAAATTTCTTAATTGTTATAGTTATGTTCTTTAAAATAGTTACATCAATATGTAATGCTACAAAAATTGAAGGCTTTAAATAGACCCTGTGATCGGCATAGGTTATCGGCCTACAAAATCCTGATAGGAACGCCTCTAACGTCTACCACATTTCTATGGGTGAGTAAGGCTCCAACACCAACAACTGCTGCATTTGCGCTACATTTTTTGTGTTGTCTTTTTAGAATATATCTATTGTGTCATACAGCAGCTTTTGTTTGTCAAGTTTTGTTCTCTTCCTCAACATGCCAAACTCGAATGGCCTAGAAAACAACAGATGACGTCCAGACAACTCAATTCCTTTTTCTTTTCCTTATTATTTTGGCTAGAAACTTCGTAACAACAATTTAAAGACCACTGAGAATAAAAATAGCGAAAAAGGATGATTTGAATCGGTCTTTAAGAGGGTTTATAAGAGATTAAATATAGTATTGTATTCTTGTAGACCTTGTAATGTTTGTCTGTCCTCTCATACCATAACCTGGTTTGTGTTTGTGTGTTACATGTAAACAGGCCTTGTAATGTCTGTCTGTCCTCTCATACCATAACCTGGTTTGTGTTTGTGTGTTACATGTAAACAGGCCTTGTAATGTCTGTCTGTCCTCTCATACCATAACCTGGTTTGTGTTTGTGTGTTACATGTAAACAGGCCTTGTAATGTCTGTCTGTCCTCTCATACCATAACCTGGTTTGTGTTTGTGTGTTACATGTAAACAGGCCTTGTAATGTCTGTCTGTCCTCTCATACCATAACCTGGTTTGTGTTTGTGTGTTACATGTAAACAGGCCTTGTAATGTTTGTCTGTCCTCTCATACCATAACCTGGTTTGTGTTTGTGTGTTACATGTAAACAGGCCTCATAAACACTGTTGGTTTCACAAACCACAATTTGTCTGACCCCGTAAGCCTGTGATATGTCACATATTCTTCTAAAAGAGAAATTATGATTTTGAAGTCAGATTTGTGTTCTGCAGATAAAATAAAAATTTTTGATATGTCTCTTAAGTTCACCAGATGTTGCGTTAGGTGTGGTCTCATAAACCACCGCCATGCAAGAATCTGCAAAATCGGTCTCGTAAACCATGTATGCCTGTATGTGTGTGTGTGTGTGTGTGTGTGTGTGTGTGTGTGTGTGTGTGTGTGTTACTCATATTGTGGGGACATGAATCTGTTTACACCGTCACATAGTATGTAGTGAAGAGTGGCTTCAGAGGTTGAGTGACCCGCCGACAGGAGCAGCATAAGACTGTGAGAGAGGCCGAATAGGTTGGTGTGTTTACTGGGGAAACACCAAAAACAGACTACTGAGCTACAGAGCTACTGTGTGAGTTAACAGTTTGAGACAGGCATAGAAAACGCAACTGATGAAGCCAACCAATCAGACGTGGCGTAGATCCATAGTAATGCCCCCGTTCTATCTTAGGGGCTGATCACATCGAGACACATCACCAGCGAAACCTGCACATCTAGTTTTTTCTGCCGGTTTTTAGAAGTTAAAATGTGATCAACCTTTTCAGCGCAACCGCTTAGTTTAGTCTGAATCTGTTTACACCGTCACATAGTAGGAACTTCTACAGAAGTCTACTGACTTTAAAGGTTGAGTGACCCTCGACAGGAGCAGCATAAGACTGTGAGAGAGGCCGAATAGGTTGGTGTGTTTACTGGGGAAAGTAACCTGATGAAGCCAACCAATCAGACGAGGAGTGGTGTGGGCCTTGTGAGAACTTTGAAGGGATCCGTAATAATAATTATACAGAGCAACACGTTGCCAGCGAAACCTGCGCATCTGGTATTTAGAAGTTAAACAACCTTTTCAGCTGCAAATTGGACCAGTCGCCAGCCCTTTAGTTTAGTCTTTTGGCATGCTAACATTTGTTAATTAGCACGGAACACAAAGCACATCTGAGGCTGATGGGATTGTCATTAGTTTTGCAGCTATTTTACCATAAACCTGCTGATAACTATGTAATATTTAAAATCAAGGTAAGATCAAGGTTTCATTCAGTTTGATTATTAAATATATAACATTCCAATGACTCATGATGTGAGGATTTGCCACTTTTGTCTGTATTACATCATTGTAAATCGAACGTCTTTGGGTTTTTTGGACCGACACATTGGCGTTAAAGATCAGTCGATTGATAAAAATAAACTGAACCTTTAATCAATCATGAAAATGATCCTTATTTGCAGCCGTTCTGGCCGTTCAGTGAGGTTTACAGTTTGTGAGCGCAGAATGAAACAATGAACCTCTTTCACAGAAACTTTTATCATTTATCAGTCATCTTGTCCGTCACAGTGATGGATGACCTTCGCCGCCCGAGCCGTTTCCTGCGCCGCTGGACTGAATGAGTCGTTAAGCCGAACTGATTTAGGACGTATCTCTGATTGTGTCACATGAGTGTAGCTGCAGTCAGACTGAACATTTAAGGCCTGGAAAAGCTAAAGAAAGAGAGAGAGCGAGAGAAATGTATCAGGAAGTAGTGCAGTGTTTCCTGGCTGGTTAATGGAGATAATGGAGGTCTGATTGTAATGAAGTGATGTGGGAAAACTGAAGGAAGCTGATGACAGAGATCATATCTGCTGGGAAAAACCAGACGGCTGCTCTCGCTCTCTTTCTCTTTCTTTCTCCTGGTCTTTCTTTTTCTGACAATGTTGTTCCCCTTTCTTTCTTTCTTTCGTTGTTGCAGGCGTTGTTTCCATCATTGCTGCCACCTCATCTTTCCATCCTTCTCTTCTCTCCTCTCTTACTTTTTTTTTTATATCTTTCAGTTTCTATTTTATCTTTCTTTTCCACATCACACCTGTAACTTTGTCCGTTTTTCAACCCTTCCTCTTATCTTCTTCTTTTATTTCTCTCTATTCAATCCACTTTCTTTCTTTCTTTCTTGTTTGCCATTTCTCTCCTCGCTTCCTCCTTTTCATCCTTTCTTCTTTCTCTTTGCTTATACTTTCATTTTCTCTATTTTAATCTTCCTTTTTCTTCCGTTATTTATTTCCATCTCTTCCCTTTTTCCACAATCAACCATTACTTTGTCCAGAAATTTCATCTCCTTTTTTAATTCTGTTTCTCTCTTCTCCTTCTCCTTCTTTTCTTCCCCTTCTTCTTCTTTTCCTTTGTCTTCTTTTCCTTGTTCTTCTGTTTCTTCTTCATCTTCTTTGCCCTTTTCTTCTTATTCCTCCTACCTCCTCTTCCTGTTTCTGTCCTCTCTTTCCTTCATCTCTTCCTTCTCCCACTGATCTTTCCATCCAACCTTTCTCATCTTCGCTCTCTTCCTTCCTTCCTTCCCACAGTTTTACTCAATTGTGATTATTTCTCCTCTTCCTCTTCTTGTTTTCTTCTTCTCCTTTTCTCTTTTGCTTTCATAAATTCTTTGTCTCTTTCTCCTTCCTTGTGTTTCCCTTTCACCATCTTCCTCTTTCTCCATCTTCCTCACATCAACGTCTTCTCTTCTTCTTGTCTTCCCTCATCCACTTCATCCCTCCGTCCCTGCAGTACTGACGGAAGCAGAGGAGCCTCGATGGTTAATCACCTGCTTCAATTACATCCACTTACTCTATTTCACACCCCGCTGCCAACACACACACACACACACACACACACACACACACACACACACACACACACACTGTAAAGAAAGTGTAATTCAGTGCACATGAGGTCATGGAGGTGAACAAAACCACACACCTCTCGTCTCACTTCACACATAAAACGTAACATACAGTCAGCGGATCTGGCCACGCCCCCTGTCCTCTCATTGGTCCAATCACAGCTGAGCGATAACTCTTACTTCTACCAAGTTGTATGAACACATGTCTCATCAGATCCTGAAGATCACTAACAGATGTGTCTGACTGGGTCCATAATCACCGTGTGATTATTTCATGTCAGCAGCTCTGACTCCTAAAAAGTCCTTTTGTTTACCGCTGATTTGAAATCACGAGTATGTTTTTATAAGAAATGGAATGCTTCCCCGATTAGACACGCTGTCAGCCATGTCAGTCCACCAGTATATGGTTGGATATTTGTGGAAATGTCTGAACAACTACAGGATGGATTGTATTTTCTTTAGTGTGTCTTTATCTGGTCATATTTTCCGTTCGTGCAATACTTTGGTTTACGACCGAATAGCTGCAAAAAGCATTTCGGACCACTTGTCAACAATTCAGAGATATTTGTGTAACGAGAGAGATAGAATAATAATTTCTACGGCTGCGCGAGCTTAGTGACGTTTCTGCAGCTGCAAAAACAGGAACAAATCAAACACTCGACGTTCAGAGTTCAGAGTCAGAGCCTGGTCTCTCGTCATCATCGAGTTTTTATAGCGTTTAGTTATTTCAAACTGAGGATTAAATAAAACCCATAGTTGAATATCATCAGTGAGAGAAGATCCAACAATGTTCAAACCCAGAAAAAGTTGTATTCAAGGTAGCAGCGTGTTTTATTTTCTTCTGAGAACGAGGAAGGAAGTTGTCAACAGTGGTCAATCGTAAGTTGAATAAAACTTTAAAACATTAACGTGGATTTTCATCAGCAGCGATGGTCGATTAACAACGAAGACGACCACTCCCATGATCCCGCGCTACGTCACAGCATCAAACTACCTCTTTTGTTGTCATTGTTTTGATTGACGGTTAGATATCGTCTCTGTCGCAGTTGAAGAAGAAACCTCAAGGGGAAGCGTTGATAAAGCAAATGGAAGAGGATCAAGAAACTGATTTCAGATCAGGAGGCATAGCTGCCCAATCAGTTGTCCACCATGGAGTCAGGTTCTGCTCGAGGTTAAAGGCAGTTTTTTTCTCGCCACTGTCACCATGTTGGGTCTAAAACAATCAATTTCACTTCTCAAGTTGGAAAGTGTCATGAGGAAACTCCCATATTGCCATTATACTCTAAACAAACACAGTCTTATATACAAGCGTTCACTCGTGGCTCTGCCTTTAGCCTCATGTTCAAACACAGAGAGCATAATTTGGCGGAACAATTTGGTGTTAAAGAGGATTGAAAGGGGGTGAAAAGAAGAAAGAAAGGGAGAAAAGAGGGAACATAAATGAAGGCACTTGATCACACGCGCGGAGACAAAGTCGTCTTTTATCTCGTGCAACAGGCAGGGTTAGGAAATGAGACGAGTGGTTTTTGTCTGAGAGGGCAAAGCAGAAAAAGGGATTTGTCTCCAAATGCAGCTGTGGCAACAGGCTCCCGGTGTGTGTGTGTGTGTGTGTGTGTGTGTGTGTGTGTGTGTGTGTGTGTGTGTGTGTGTGTGTGTGTGTGTGTGTGTGTCTAAATGAGATATTGAAACAGAGACATCCTCGCGTCTGTTCTTGACTGATGAGAGCTGAAAATAGGATTTGTCTTTGA
This sequence comes from Lagodon rhomboides, assembly GCA_039737535.1. Taxonomy (NCBI): domain Eukaryota; kingdom Metazoa; phylum Chordata; class Actinopteri; order Spariformes; family Sparidae; genus Lagodon; species Lagodon rhomboides. The sequence continues at coordinate 21,452,378 of CM077806.1, forward strand.
AACAGAAGAGGACAGCTGTAAGCCAGTTAAGACGACTGAAGAGCCCATTTCACACCGAGGAAATGGAAGTCGGTGTGAAACGTTTGTCGAAAGGGGGTCTCGCTTTGACAATTACGGAGATTAGGAGGTGCAGATTTTTTAACACCACGGCGAGCGGAGCTTCCAGAAACCGACCAGAGAGGGAGGAATGTGAAAACGACGAATCAAACTTTAACTTCTACAGCGTTTCAGGTGTCTTCATGTCAAAACCAAGAGTGCTTTTAGTCTAAATGTCTCAAAAACATGGTAAATATCCCGACATAAAAAATGGTGTCATGCTTGGAAAAGATCATGTTTGTGGTTTACCTGGTTCTGTCTCCACAAACACAGCTGGAAATTATCTCAATGTCTCATCAGAATGATCTTTTTTTTTTTTTTTTTTATACAAGCACAGCTGGAGAATGTCCTGATGTTGTAAAACTATCCAGCGGTTTAACGCTTAAAAATGTTGAACAGCGGTCTCACGCCTCGGCAAAGATCATGTTTTGGTTCACCTGGTTCTGTCTCCACAAACACAGCTGGAAAATATCTGGGTGTCTCGTCAAGAAGATCTTTTCTTTCCTCCCCAAGCACAGCTGGAAAATGTCCTCAGGTTTCAAGCTTAAAAACATTGAACAGCGGTATCTCGCTCCTCAAAGATCATGTTTTAGCTCACCTGGTTCTGTCTCCACAAACACAGCTGGAAAATGTCTCAATGTCTCATCAGAAAGATCCTTTTTTTGCCCCAACTAGGACTTTTACGTTGTAAAAATATCCAGTGGCTTCATACTTGAAAACATTGAACAGCGGTATCTCGCTTGGCAAAGATCATGTTTTGGTTCACCTGGTCCTGTCTCCACAAACGTGGCTGGAAAATATCTGGGTGTCTCGTCAAGAAAGATCTTTTCTTCCCCCCAAGCACAGCTGGAAAATGTCCTGAGGTTTCAAGCTTAAAAACATTGAACAGCGGTCTCTCGCTGGGCAAAGATCACGCTTTGGCTTACCTGGTTCTGTCTCCACAAACACGGCTGGAAAATATCTCGGTGTCTCGTCAAGGATATCATTTTTTTTCAACTAGCACAGCTGGAAGATGTCCTCACGTTGTAAAAATCTCCAGTGGTTTCACGCTTAAAAATGTTGAAAAGTCATCTTGAACACTCGTCTCTCTCTCTTGGCAAAGATCTTGTTTTGGCTTACCTGGTTCTGTTGCCACAAACACAGCTGGAAAATGTCCCGACGTCCTGAGAAAAATATCCAGTGGTGTCACGCTTAAAACGCTTACACTCTCACTTTTCAAAGATCCTGCTTTTTGCTTACCTGGTTCTGTTGCCACAAAACACAGCTGGAAGATGCGTCAGTGTCTCGTCAACAAGATTCAGCGGTTTCATGCTTTGAAATGTTGAAACGCCTTCTTGAACAACGGTCTCTCGCTCAAGGAAGATCCTGGTTTTTGCTTACCTGATTCTGTCGCCACAAAACATGGCTGAGAAATTTCCAAATCCTGTAAAAACGTCCAGTGGTTTCACACGTTTTGAACAGTGGTCTCTCGCTCCACAGTTGTCCTAGACACCACCACCGTCCTCCTTTGTCCTCCTGACATGGAGTCAAAGTTTTGGGGAGGTTTTGACTTGAAACCACAGGAACACGTTGATGTTCTCCAGCAAGAAAAAATGAATTAACAGGCCGAGAAAGAAACGAGGGATTAACGTAAAAGCAAAGAAGAGAGAGAGAGAGGATGTGAGAAAGACAAAGAAGGAAGGATGAGTCCATAAAGTGATTAAAACACAGTAACACTGACACGAATTACATGTCTGACCTTACATTTATATTAAAACGTTGGATTAAAATAAGTGTGTGTGTGTGTGTGTGTGTGTGTGTGTGTGTGTGTGTGTGTGAAGGCGGCGGCTGTTAAAAGGATTGGAGGAGATCTCATTATTACAGTGGAAGGGTTTAATCATAGTTTCTGGATGGTGTTTTCCACTTGGTTAGCTCTCTGTCGCTCTCGTCTCACAAATGAGACGTCGGCTAAAAGACACAGCGGCTCTTAATGCACTCGTCTTCACTTCAACTGCTCGTCCTCCTCCTCTACTCTCCTCCTCCTCTAATCTACCATCCATTTCTTTAGTCTGATCCGTCAGGTCTTTCTTTCTTTCCTTCCTTCCTTCTTCTTGTTTTTCTTCCTTCCTTCCTTCTTCTTCTTCTTCTTTCTTCTTTCCTTCCTTCTTTCCTTCCTTTCTTCTTTCTCCTTCCTTCTTCTTCCTTTCTTTCTTTCTTTCTTTCTTCATTCACCCTTCCTTCTTCACTTCCTTCCTTCCGTCCTTCCTTTCTTCCTTCTTTCCTTCCTTCATTCTTTCTTCTTTTTCCTTCCTTCCTTCTTTCTTTCTTCATTCACCCTTCCTTCTTCGTTCCTTCCATCTTCTTATTTTTCTTCTGTTTCTTCTTCCTTACTTCCTTCTTCTTCTTTCTTTCCTTCCTTCTGTCCTTCCTGTCTTCCTTCTCCCGTCCTTCTTTCATTCTTTCTTTCTTTCTTTCTTTCTCTTTCTTCATTCTTCTCTTCCTTCTTCACTTCCTTCTTTCTTCTTCTTCTTTCTTTCTTTCTTTCTTTCTTTCTTCCTTCTTTGCTTCTTTCCTTCCTTTCTTCTTTCTCCTTCCTTCTTTCTTCTTCTTTCTTTCTTTCTTTCTTTCTTTCTTTCTTTCTTTCTTTCATTCTTCCTTCCTTCTTCACTTCCTTCCTTCCTTTCTTCCTTCTTTCTTTCTTTCTTCCTTCCTTCTTTCCTTCCTTCATTCTTTCTTCTTTTTCTTTCCTTCTTTCTTTCTTTCTTCATTCTCCTTTCTTTCTTCGTTCCTTCCATCTTCTTTTTTTCTTCTGTTTCTTCTTCCTTTCTTCCTTCTTTCTTCTTTCTTTCCTTCTTTCTTTCCTTCTTGTCTTCCTTCTTCTTTCCTTCTTTCATTCTTTCTTTCTTTCTTTTTCTTTCTTTCTTCATTCACTCTTCCTTCTTCTTTCCTTCCTTCTTCTTCTTCTTTCTTTCTTTCTTTCTTTCTTTCTTTCTTCCTTCTTTCTTCTTTCCTTCCTTTCTTCTTTCTCCTTCCTTCTTCTTACTTTCTTTCTTTCTTTCTTTCTTCATTCACCCTTCCTTCTTCACTTCCTTCCTTCCGTCCTTCCTTCCTTCCTTCTTTCCTTCCTTCATTCTTTCTTCTTTTTCCTTCCTTCCTTCTTTCTTTCTTCATTCACCCTTCCTTCTTCGTTCCTTCCATCTTCTTAGTTTTCTTCTGTTTCTTCTTCCTTACTTCCTTCTTCTTCTTTCTTTCCTTCCTTCTGTCCTTCCTGTCTTCCTTCTCCCTTCCTTCTTTCTTTCTTTCTTTCTTTCTTTTTTTCTCTTTCTTCATTCACCCTTCCTTCTTCACTTCCTTCCTTCTTCTTTTTTTCTTTCTTTCTTTCTTTCTTTCTTTCTTTCTTTCTTTCTTTCTTTCTTTCTGTATTTTTGATGCTCAGCTCACATTGTTGAATTTAATTTCTCATAAAGATCTTAACATTATTTTCTTTGCTGAAGTGTAACCATCTTGTGTTGCAGACGGTCGTGTCTTTTATATTTAACATATCTTCACCCCTGTGAGCTGTGAACTGTGAATTCAGCTGTACGTCCATTAAATAGTACAAACTGTTCAAGGAAACAAAATAAAAATAACAAAGTGCACGCATGTTTTTTCCCTCGTTCTTATTTCATTCTTCCACCTTTTCATTATCCCATTTTCCATCTGAACGCAGGGCGACTTTTTACAGAATTACATGAAAATTGGCAAAATAAAATGTTACTTTATGCTCGTTCTTATAAAAGAACAGTTGACTGCTAGGTTTCCTCTTTGCAGGCAAAAAGTTGGAAATATATTTAAGTAGGAAAGAGTTTTTAACGGTCCAGTTAAAGTTCAAGTGTTGCTGGAATAGAAATATTGGATGGAAACGTCTGGTTTTAATATTTTAGTTTGTTCTTTGTTTTGTCTTGTTGTGTGTGAATGATTGTTCATTAAGTCAAAATCCAAAACTCACTTTATGTCTGTCTTTTTCGTCTTAACAACCATTAAAACGTCTATTACTTGCAATTCTTTCTTTCTTTCTTCTCTCTTTGTCCTTCGCTCTAAACATTCATTATCTGTTTGGACGTCTGTTATCGGCCGTGTCAGAGTTTAACTTCAGTTTAAAAATGTATATATGTTCCAAGAGGGGTCACTAAATTGTGTCGTATTGGCAAATGTACGTCCACTGGAGGAAAGAAAAGTAAGAAAATGCACCTCTTTCCTTCCAGTTTTGGACAAAATGTGAATTCATGCGTCTTATCCATTGACTGTTTGTGTTGAAATAAAACAGCAGGTGGCGCTAAGTCTCAGTCAGGTGTCATTAAACTATTGTAGAAGAAGAGACAACGAGGTTATTGTATTAAAAGCACGACAGTTAAACCTCTAATGGTGGAAAAAAAAAAATAACCACACTCTTTTTTTCACATTTTGTTTTATCTGCCACACCAGAAAGCGTAAAAACTTTGCTGTGATATTCTGAGTTTTTCAAAATAAAATGTAATCGTTTCCATTCAAGTTTTTTTTTTTCTAATGTGCAAATTGAAAATTGGCCTAAAAACATGTGGATGGAAAGACTCCAACTGTCTGATGAGTCCTCATCCCTCCTCCTTCTTCTTCTCCTTCATCTTCCTCGTCTCGCTCTGTCAACTCTGAGTGTGTGTGTGTGAGTGTGTGTGTGTGTGTGTGTGTGTGTGTGTGTGTGAATCTGCTGGCCTGCACATGATGACACAGGTGTGTGTGTCGTTTTCCATCAGGATTGTTTTGGGATAAAAGCGGAGTCCATTAAATCTGATCAGTTTGAAGAACTTCTTCCTTCATCTCTTGTTTGTCTTCTTTGTCTTTTTCACTGTTTTATATTTCCTTTATTTTCCTTTTCTCACGTCTTTCCGTGTTCTTCTCGAGTTTCTCTTTTCTTTCTTCTCATCCATTGTTGTTTAACTTGAAGCCTCTTCATCTTTGCTTCCTTCCCGTCACTTCTCCTCATCTTTTCTTCCCTCGCTGTCTTCTCACTTCACCTCTCTCCTCTCTTTTGTTATTTTATTATTTGTGTCAGTAGGTGCGACCAGCTGGCGAGCTGCAGCGAAGGAATTCCCCCGATCTTTCCTTCCGTTCCTCCCTCTATCCATGTCTAATCATTCACACACACACACACACACACACACACACACACACACACACACACACACACACTCTTTCCAGGACTGGGATGGTTAGATTGGATGAGTGGAGGTGGAATATATGAGCCGTGTTAACTGGCAGCCCTTTAAAAGAGAAACATTCCTCTTTCTATGAGGAAGAAGCGGCTTTAAATTGTCTGTTTGTCTGTTTTACGCTCATCACCTGTCACATCTGGACTCGTCCTTCCACCTCTGAGCCCGATTTTTTTAAAAAAGGGCTCGCGAGGCGTTTGAGTTCAATCAGTGACATCAACTTAATGAAGATAAACAGATAAGATTGTATGTTTAGCAGATTTTGTGTCAGTGACGAACAGTTCTAAGTTCTAAGTAGAACCATATAAGGTTCTTCGGCTTGTCCTCATAGGAGAACCCTTTTTGGCTCCAGGTAGAACCTTTTATAAAGGTGGAGGGTTCTACCTAGAACCCAACATAAAGGTTTATACCTAGAACTGTGCGTGTAAGGTTCCACCCAGAACCCCCATGAGAGGTTCTACAAAGAGCCCATACAGGATCTTATACCCATGCTTTCAACAATCCCTGAAGATCTCTTTCTCCAAAAAAGGGTTCTCTGGATCAAAATGGTTCTTACTGGAACCGTTAATGTTACCAAGAACCCTTTTAAAACCCTTTATTCAGGAAAGGGTTTTTAAAGGGTTCTCTGGATCAAAATGGTTCTTACTGGAACCGTTAGTGTTACCAAGAACCCTTTTAAAACCCTTTATTCAGGAAAGGGTTTTTAAAGGGTTCTCTGGATCAAAATGGTTCTTACTGGAACTGTTAGTGTTACCAAGAACCCTTGAAAAACAGTTTCTTCGGGAAAGGGTTTTTCAGAAGCAAATGGTTCCAGGTAGAACCTCAGCCCTTGTAGAAGAACCCTTTTGGAACCCTTATTTCTAAGAGTGTAGAAACTCAAACCTGACTGTTGTCGAGTTAAAATAACAACAGATTATATCTTATATCTCGCTGAAATGTCTTCTTCTTTCGAGAAACTTTCGAAACAAGCATCCAGATAAGATTGTATGTTTAGCAGATTTTGTGTCAGTGACGAACAGTTCTAAGTTCTAAGTAGAACCATATAAGGTTCTTCGGCTTGTCCTCATAGGAGAACCCTTTTTGGCTCCAGGTAGAACCTTTTATAAATGTGGAGGGTTCAACCTAGAACCCAACATAAAGGTTTATACCTAGAACTGTGCGTGTAAGGTTCCACCCAGAACCCCCCATGAGAGGTTCTACAAAGAGCCCATACAGGATCTTATACCCATGCTTTCAACAATCCCTGAAGATCTCTTTCTCCAAAAAAGGGTTCTCTGGATCAAAATGGTTCTTACTGGAACCGTTAATGTTACCAAGAACCCTTTTAAAACCCTTTATTAAGGAAAGGGTGTTTAAAGGGTTCTCTGGATCCAAATGGTTCTTACTGGAACCGTTAGTGTTACCAAGAACCCTTTTAAAACCCTTTATTCAGGAAAGGGTTTTTAAAGGGTTCTCTGGATCAAAATGGTTCTTACTGGAACCGTTAGTGTTACCAAGAACCCTTTTAAAACCCTTTATTCAGGAAAGGGTTTTTAAAGGGTTCTCTGAATCAAAATGGTTCTTACTGGAACTATTAGTGTTACCAAGAACCCTTGAAAAACCGTTTCTTCGGGAAAGGGTTTTTCAGAAGCAAATGGTTCCAGGTAGAACCTCAGCCCTTGTAGAAGAACCCTTTTGGAACCCTTATTTCTAAGAGTGTAGAAACTCAAACCTGACTGTTGTCGAGTTAAAATGACAACAGATTATATCTTATATCGCCTGAAATGTCTTCTTCTTTTGAGAAACTTTCGAAACAAGCATCCATGTTGGTCCTGTTTGAAAATGACCTTTGAGTCCGCTTCGAGACCGACGTTAGCTTCCAGCTTCAACGGACAAAACCAGGTAATTTTGGCATCTGTTGGGATATTTTGCTACCGTCTTTGTGGCTTCCAACATAACTTAAGTCGACTTTAATACTTCCAGGTTTCTGGGGTTAAATCCCGTGGATGTTTCTCCCGACTTCCTCCTTTGCTGCTGTAATAATCACCACAGCCACTAGAGGTCGCCGCCTGACAAGAAACGTAAATATGTGTTGTAATAAGCTGCTTTCACTGTCGAGCTGTACGGTCTGTATAGGTTTTTCTGATGAGGACAGGCTGCATTTGTGAGGTAAGTAAGTGGATGTTTGACTTAAAGACGTAAAAGTAATTACAGTAATGTACGTCGTTGCCAAAGCATGCACAACATTTCTAAAAGCTTGTGTAATCGGTTGTTGCATCTACTCTCATCCAACGTATTTAACATTTACACACATATATAGATACGTATGTTCTATTCCTGGGTGTTATTTTTAGAGCCACATAAAGACAGATGGAGTACAACACTATTATAAATAAAACAGCGGGTTAAATCACTCAAACGTAATCAGTTTTGAGCGTCTTCATAAAACATCGCTGGTCATTTATTGACCAAAAACTCTAATGTGACAACCAATCAGCAGCGACGGCGCAAATTCAATTAAGAATTAGAATTTAAATGAACTTTCGAGTATTTAGCTTGGTTCAGCATCGTGTCACTTTCAGCCGCCCGCGTGTGTGCGATTATTAAAGATGCAAAGTGTGTGTGTGTGTGTGTGTGTGTGTGTCTTGCCTTTTACCAGGCATCTTAATGACGCGGCCGCTGAATCAGCAAAACAGTGTACAAAGTGAAGAGGATGAAAGATGGAGAGTCAAAGAGAGAGAGAGAGGAGGGTGATGGAGGGGAAAAAAGAAAAGATGAAGAGGAGATACAACGAGGGAAAAAAAAGGACTAGAAAGCGAGAAAGAGGACGATGTTAATCAGGAAAACGTAGACAAAGGAATAAAAGCGAGGGGCTAAAAAGATGAAGAAATAGATTGAAAATGTGATGAGCGATAGTGTCGGTTAAAGAAAGAAGAGGAGAAAGAAGAGCAGAGAGATTAATGACGAAGAATTTGCTTGTTTTTGAGCGATTTTAAGGTGTTTCTGCTGCAAAATCGCCCGTTTCATGCCCATATGTGTGTGTGTGTGTGTGTGTGTGTGTGCTTTCTCTGTGCCCTGTATGTGTGTGTGTTTGCATCGGTGTTTGTGCCAGACTCATGCCAGCCTGCGTGTGTGTGTGTGTGTGTGTGTGTGTGTAAACAATAGAGTTGATTAGGCGTTGCGTGGCAGTGACAGCGCTGAGGGGAGATGATTAATGATTCTCTGTTTAATGTGATTAGTCCATTAATACCTCCTGTGATGGCTCAGACCGGCTAACACTGGGGAAAGGTCAGCACGCGCACGCACACACTCACACACACACACACACACACACACACACACACACACACGTTGCTGTGATGGATCATTAAGGAGGTCAAAGAAAGGAGTGCGGCTGTAGTTTCCTGTTTGAGAATAAACAGTGAAATTATTCTGTTTAATGTGACTTTGTTAAAAGCTGCGACACACAACTTAAACTGAGTGTGTGTGTGTGTTATAAATACTAGGTATAATAGGTTGCACATGTGATCTCATAGGTTGCACATGTGATCCTGTAGATTTCACATATAATCTAGTTTGTTTCACATGTAATCTCATAGGTTTCACATGTGATCTCGTAGGTTTAACATGTGATCTAGTTGGTCCCACATGTGATCCTGTAGATTTCAAATGTGATCTCATAGGTTCCACATGTGATCTCATAGGTTTCACATATCTAGTTGGTTTCACAGGTGATCTCGTAGGTTACACATGTGATCTAGTTGGTCCCACATGTGATCCTGTAGGTTTCACATGTGATCTCATAGGTTCCACATATAATCTAGTTGGTTTCACATGTGATCTCATAGGTTTCACATTTAATCTAGTTGGTTTCACATGTGATCTCATAGGTTCCACATGTAATCTAGTTGGTTTCACATGTGATCTAGTAGGTTTCACATGTGATCTCATAGGTTCCACATATGATCTAGTTGGTTTCACATGTGATCTCATAGGTTTCACATATAATCTAGTTGGTTTCACATGTGATCTCATAGGTTTCACATGTGATCTAGTTGGTTTCACATGTGATCTCATAGGTTTCACATGTGATCTCATAGGGTCCACATATAATCTAGTTGGTTTCACAGGTGATCTCGTAGGTTTCACATGTGATCTCATAGGTTCCACATGTGATCTAGTTGGTTTCACATGTGATCTCGTAGGTTTCACATGTGATCTCATAGGTTCCACATATAATCTAGTTGGTTTCACATGTGATCTCGTAGGTTTCACATGTGATCTCGTAGGTTTCACATATCTAGTTGGTTTCACATGTGATCTAGTTGGTTTCACATGTGATCTCATAGGTTTCACTTATAATCTAGTTGGTTTCACTTGTGATCTCATAGGTTTCACATATAATCTAGTTGGTTTCACATGTGATCTAGTTGGTTTCACATGTGATCTCATAGGTTTCACACGTGATCTAGTTGGTTCCACATATGATCTCATAGGTTTCACATGTGATCTCATATGTTTCGCATGTGATCTAGTTGGTTTCACATGTGATCTAGTTGGTTTCACATGTGATCTCGTAGGTTTCACATGTGATCTAGTTGGTTTCACATGTGATCTCATAGGTTTCACATGTGATCTAGTTGGTTTCACATGTGATCTAGTTGGTTTCACATGTGATCTCATAGGTTTCACATGTGATCTAGTTGGTTTCACATGTGATCTCATAGGTTTCACATGTGATCTCATATGTTTCGCATGTGATCTAGTTGGTTTCACATGTGATCTCGTAGGTTTCACATGTGATCTAGTTGGTTTCACATGTGATCTAGTTGGTTTCACATGTGATCTTGTAGATTTCAACCATAATCTAGTTGGTTTCACTTGTGATCTCATGGGTTTCACATGTGATCCTGTAGGTTTCGCATGTGATCTAGTTGATTTAACATGTAATCTCGTAGGTTTCACATGTGATCTCGTAGGTTTCACATGTGATCTCGTAGGTTTCACATATCTAGTTGGTTTCACATGTGATCTAGTTGGTTTCACATGTGATCTCATAGGTTTCACATATAATCTAGTTGGTTTCACATGTGATCTCATAGGTTTCACACATAATCTAGTTGGTTTCACATGTGATCTAGTTGGTTTCACATGTGATCTCATAGGTTTCACACGTGATCTAGTTGGTTCCACATATGATCTCATAGGTTTCACATGTGATCTCATATGTTTCGCATGTGATCTAGTTGGTTTCACATGTGATCTAGTTGGTTTCACATGTGATCTCGTAGGTTTCACATGTGATCTCGTAGGTTTCACATGTGATCTCGTATGTTTCACATGTGATCTAGTTGGTTTCACATGTGATCTCATAGGTTTCACATGTGATCTAGTTGGTTTCACATGTGATCTAGTTGGTTTAACATGTGATCTTGTAGATTTCAACCATAATCTAGTTGGTTTCACTTGTGATCTCATGGGTTTCACATGTGATCCTGTAGGTTTCGCATGTAATCTAGTTGGTTTCACATGTGATCTAGTTGGTTTCACATGTGATCCTGTAGGTTTCACATGGGTATTTACATGGGCTTCATATTACATCTTTAAAATCTTTCATGTTCCCAAAATCAGATGGACATGTGACCACATGTGTTGGTGCAAATGTTCTTTTCTGTAGGAACAGAGAAGCGGTAGGACCCATAATTACGCAGTTGCACATTCTGTAGGTGAAATTGTTTCCCCGCTGTGTCTTGACTGTAGTTTGGACTTGTTTTAACGTCAGTGCAGAAACAGTGACCTGCTCCTTTAACCTGCTCCCCTGTTGTTTTGGATCAGACCGGTCGGAGCGTTTGGGCTTTGTTAAAAGGCGCTCGCATTCTTCCGTTGACGCCCAGGTGAAGTTCCAGCTTTCAGTCAACCCACGACGTACGAGGGTGTGTGTGCGAGAGAGATTCCCCCTCAGAAAATCAAACGGTTCTTCTTCTTCTGTCTGGCAGCGTTCAGGAGGAAACACGGCCGCAGTGCCAGTTTGTCTCTATGGAGATCGACCTGTTTACCACCAGAGACTCTCAGCCAGGACAACACAGAGACAGAACATCAGATCTGAGCTGGAGATTTTATTTATCCTCACCTGTGTGTTGTTCTGTGAATCTTCACTGTCTTTATGCAGTAAAAACTGATCAATAGTTAACATTGTATTTCTGTGTGTGTGTGTGTGTGTGTGTGTGTGTGTGTGTGTGTGAGAGTGAGTGTTAATCTAACCAGTATAGTTAATATGTTGTTCTCATACTCTATTAGCCACTGTTGACAGCTGATGATTGATCTTCTCATCATTTCTCCCTCCAACACCCTGCGGTGAGTGTGTGTGTGTGTGTGTGTGTGTGTGTGTGTTTAAACCTGATTTCATGTCTGTTTTTGCCTGAAATCTTGAGCAGCGAGGTGTGTTTCATTGTACCGCCGTTATAGGTACGACAGTGATGTTAGCGTTAGCATCGTGTACGTACGTACTTGTAATCGTTAAGGTGTTGTAGTTTTTATAGGCCGACAACATTCACCAACGCTGAGTCACCGAGTGTGACTTTGTTCCATATTTGTCATCCCGTGTTTCGTCTTTGTGGCTTGACGGGATGTTGTGCGCCCTCTGGTGGCCATATTGAGCATTTCAAACCATCAGTCCTCTGTTTTGCCACATAGGTATGAACCCAAAACAAAGATTTCTGTGTGATCTGACCGTTCATGCTTGTTCCATGAATTGAGTTTGGATCGATCAGGCCGATGCTATGCTGAGACATATTTCCATGACTTACCAGTTAGTCAGACTTCCTCGCTCAATTTCCTCCTCACCAGCCCCTTTTTTTGTTTTTGGTATGAGTAAATGTGTTATCGTACAGCTCAGGGTGTCTGCAAACGACCACGATTATTATCCTCTCCTCCATTGCTGTTTGTGAATGTCCGGACATCAGCTTGATTAACCCTTTAGGCGCCAGAGGTTTTTTCCAAAAACGTTCGATTTTGACATCTTAATTTCAAAAGGCTATATCTTAAAAGTGATAAGAGATAGAGACTTTCTGTAAATTAGAGAAATATTAAGGATGACCCAAAGTTTATGTAGGGATTAAATTTTCCCATCTAATTTGCATATTATGACGTCATATGGTGGCGGCCATCTTGGATTATAGAATTTTCATGAAAAGTCACAAGTTTGAATGATAAAATGCAGCACTTCTTTCCCCCAAAATGTCCCTCACCTTCTGTATGCTATATTGCACAATACTAAATGCTCAGGTAAATGGTAAGTAGTAAACAAACTGTGTAAATCATTACTAATAAATGGCAGAAACAAACCGAATGCATGTAGCGGTAGGCTGGCCTTTTGCTGTAGAGATTTTCCATTTACTACATACAGTAGGCACTCTGATTCCATGTATGGGGCACATACATATTATTCATATGATTCATATGACACAAAACACAAGTAGACAAGACCTGTTTAGTTCAAAAGCTCACTCTTTCCCCCAGATATCGAATTGGCTGATCAAAGGGCGTGATCCAACTTTGGTACTCCTCCTCATTGGCCAAGTAGTATTCAAAGCCGGCATTCCCATCATTTAGCGATAGACTATGCATCATAGCTCCCCTGCCCTGAGTCACACCACCACTGCTCCTGCTGCAAGCAGCACGGCCAGATCTGCCTCGCTCTCCCCTGCCCCGTGTCACACCGCCACTGCTCCGGCCAGATCTGCCTCGCTCTCCCCTGCCCCGTGTCACACCACCACTGCTCCGGCCAGATCTGCCTCGCTCTCCCCTGCCCCGTGTCACACCGCCACTGCTCCGGCCAGATCTGCCTCGCTCTCCCCTGCCCCGTGTCACACCGCCACTGCTCCGGCCAGATCTGCCTCGCTCTCCCCTGCCCCGTGTCACACCGCCACTGCTCCGGCCAGATCTGCCTCGCTCTCCCCTGCCCGTGTCACATCGCCACTGCTCCGGCCAGATCTGCCTCGCTCTCCCCTGCCCCATCGCCACTGCTCCGGTCACGGGCAGCGTGGCCAGATCTGGCGCGCGCGCGCGCCGAGTGGAGCGAATTTACGCAGCTCGGACCAGGCTCACTCTCATTCTCATTCCCCACCCTGCCTCTACGTTGCCCCCTAACTCTCCTATGAACACTTCGGCCTCGTCTAACATACCCAGTGGCATTAGACAAAGGCTCCACCACGTTACTGTCGCCGCGATTGCGGAGAGGCACGGGGTCAGAAGACAAAGAAGCTAGCGCCACATTGCTAGCGCGGTAAAAGACTGGGTCCCCACATAACCTCCAGCCTCGTTCCCCACACCACTAACATGCCTGCTAGCTTCCCGATGACCACTCTGACCCGGTGAAACATTGGGCAAATGATTCAACGTTTGTGCTTGGTGTAGGGCTAAACTCTCACTTTGTCCAGCTGCGCCATTGCTCGGCAGGGACGCATCTGAAGCGTCGTCACTAAACGGATCACCGTCATCTTCTGAAGGCAGATATTCCCCTTCAGAATAAGGGTCAGCGAAAAGTAGACCTAACACTTCACTGCGGGCAAACTTTTTTGATGCCATTAGACGATAATCCTAAGGCAAATACTCGCTCACGTTGACAATAGCGCTCTGATAAAATGGCTCACGCGCACACTAGCTCCGCTGTTTTTCGCGCTGATTCAATGCGCTCTTGCTCGAAGGTTTTGTATAGAAGCATGACGTTTTTCTGAGTCAGGGATGAAGTATAACATGTCTGCCAACTAGTGGAGGGGAGGTCGAACGAAATTTGACACCCTATTTGACAAAATCGGCCGTTTTATTCAGTGCCGCATCTTGTCGAGTAAACTCGACCGTGGCGCTGAGAGGGTTAAGGTCATTACGTCAGTCTGAAGGTCTACACCGCTAGGCTTTTGCGACACCGCTTCACACCGAATCCTCGCTTGAGTTTGATATTTTTAACTCAAACGAATGTGCCTTCGTGTGATTCATGCTGCCCGGAGCGAATAATCAAGAATTTGCGTCTTTTCATTGACTTCGTATGTCTTCTATTGTTCTCGTAACGTCCTCCAGCTGCTCTGCCAAAACTCTCAAGGTGTTTCCTCATGAACAGATGACTTTACTCGTCTCCAGGTAAACACAACAAGGTCCAAACACAAACTCTCAGACCAACTACAGCAGTTGGACGACAGGGACTTCAACTCTGAGGGGGTTTACGGAGTTTCCTGGTGCTTTAACGTAAGTTGTTGTAGCTGCTGTTAGCGCCAAGAGCCAATCCCGGCAAGAAAAACACCTCGGTATTGTATCCCCTGTCGTCAAATTGGTAACTGGCTGATATACTGCAAGTACGTTAAGACTGCTGACACCTCGACGAAACAGACTTCTTTTTCCTTTTCTGTTTTATTTTGTAAGATTCATTTTAAATTCATCTTCTCTGTTTTGTTGTTCTGCTGTCATCTTGACCAGCACTCCCTCAGGGGGACGTTCACGACTTAAAAAAAAGGATCAAATGTCTTTAAAATCTGTTTTAAACCAACTTCTCGAGGCGAGACGGGATCCTCCTTCCTGCAGCCGTCCTTCGTGATAAGACGGGGCATATTTTTGCACCTTAAAATCTCACCTGCTGCAGGTTTAACCTTCCAGCCTGCTGTGTTTTATGGAGCTCACCTTCAGTGAGGCCTTGCAGGGTCTTGGGGAAAGCCTTGGCAGCCTAACACAGCCAGTAACTCACTCCAGCGCTTCAACAATGCTGCTAGGACTCAATTATTTTCCACCTTTTGTTGCGTCCCGAAAAACCTGCGCGCCTCAGAGTCGTTGCCACATGAACTCCTCCAAGTTTGGGCGCCATAAAAACGTCACTCCTTTCTCGCCTCTCTTCTTTTTTTTTTAACATCCGACGGCTCAGAGCTCCTCTCCTTCAAAGCAGATCAATCACCAAAGCCCGACTGGGGGAAATTGAAGTGGAAACGCCTCGCGCGGCGGCTTTCAAGTTGGCAACCGGCAAAGTTTTTTCGGCTAACGAAGCTGTTATCTATATGAGAAAAAAAGTTAAGCTATACGTTGAAATGCATATCTGAGGCGATCGCAATTTCAAAGAGTCACTGGCGCTTATCCAATCACACAGCAGTCAGTCTCTCTCTCTCTCCCTCCCCCCTCCTCCCCCTCCTCCCTCCCTCTTTTTTCATTTTATCTATACCTCTCACACGTTCCCTCGATCCCACTTCTTCTTCTTCTTCTTCTTCTTCTTCTTCTACTCTGTTTCTGCTCCTTTTTCTCTGAATTAGATCCATGTTTTGCTATCACTCACCCCCTCCCTCTCTCTCTCCTCTCTCTCTTTATCTCCGTTAAAGAGTGTTGATCCCTTCCTCGCTCGAGAAACCTCAACACACACACACACACACACACACACACACACACACACATGCATTTTAATTAATACATAGATTTAAATTGCGATGCCTGTGTGGTGAAGTGATATACACCCCCGCTGGTTAAAAGTCTTTTTTATTGCTTAATCAATGTTGAAATTAATATGATTTAACTCCCGACCCCTCGTTACACATATACGCGCGCGCACACACACACACACACACACACACATACACATGTCTGCTGGGTTATTAATTATAACACTAATTAACCTACGACTAATGATTTGGCCTCTGAGTGTGTGTGTGTGAAAGAGACGGAGAAATTATGCGAGTGCTCGCGGTTTAAGCGTGTGTCCGCGTGTGCGCGCGTTTCGTGTAAATATATGTTAATTTGATTCCCAGATATGATGGATTATAGCGGCTTACGATAACGACAGTGAAACTTCTCTTCAAAGCTCCCGGTTCGTTTCCATAATTCCGTTTGGCACTCGGATCAATAAAGTTCTCCGAGTCAAATTTAAAAAACGGAGCCCTCGTCCAAATGCTTTTCATTCTTCCCGTGCCATTTCCCCCCGTCCCCGGTTGGTTTTATTTATTTATTTATATATTTTTTAAGGAAATGAAAACTGCTGCTGCACCACCTGGGGACCCCGTCACCACCTCCTCCTCCTCCTCCTCCTCCTCCTCATCGCCTTCCTCCCAACGACAACCGGCTTTGTGTTTGATTTATTCGATTGAAGGTATTTTTCGCTCTGATTGGGTCGTTTAATGTTCACTTCTTAACACCACTTCATGAGTGACTCTTTTCCCAACACGCTGTTCGCGCCAACCGGGTCGGGTGCTTTGCTCAAGGGCATTCGAGCAGCGGTTCCTTCGAACATCAAATACTCAGCTATTGACGTTTTTAGAAGATGTGACACTCACGCTGAATCAGACCATTCACTTTTGGGTTATTTTCAGGGATTAAGGAGGATTTAATGCTTCTGACTCTACGTAGGTTGAATAAATTAAGGTGTTTTTCTTACCTGTAGCTATCAAGGACTTTGCATTAAATCTGGACACGAGTACACTCCTATGAAAGCTGCTCAGTGGCGCTTTGAAGCCAAAAAAAAAAAAGCTCACGGGTATGAAATTACCCAGATCTTCCGTGTTGTGTGACTCGTAGAGACTTCCGGTTTAATCGTGCAGCTCGTCTAGACTTTCCAAATGTTATTGGACCGAATGGCTCAAATAAGAAAATCAGAAAAAGTCTTTTTGGGCACCAGTGCGTCACGTGACGATGTAATTACACGGTTTGGCCACTACAAGAGTTGGCGCTCTTCCCGGGGCTCGGGTGAAACAAGAAACTTTGAAGAAACCCCTTAAAGATCACTAACTGATGCTTTATATCTTGTTTTTTCTGGCTATCTGTACAAAAAGCAAAATATAAAAATGACTGTTCATAAATGCAACTAGGCTAATTATCCAAAGGTTGAAGATGACGTACAGCTTCGTTAAAGTCCTCTACACAGATTTAGCTAATGTTTGCTTTAGCTAGGATAGCTATAGAACTCGCCTCTTCTTAGTCAGCTTTATAACTCAAATGTTGTAGGTAATAAAAATGAGTGTTTCCATCGAGCAAAGGCACTGATGATGTGTTTATTCAGGTGAGGTGAGCTGGTGTGCTAATCGTTAAATTAGCAACAGCTGGTGTTAGCTAGCTCGCTAACTTGCTGAGATACCCGACAAAAAATCAGATAAGTTGTGTGTTTAAAAACTAGCTTGTTAAAGATGATAGTGTCTGTTCCAATACAAGGTGAGTGATGTTTGTTTTCTTGATTTAAAACTCGCTTTAAAATGCAAAATGCAGCTCGTAGCTTTACCGCTTCACTCGTCCTCCATGTTTGTCTTCCATCGCGTCTTTTCTTTGTCCTTTCTTTTTAAGTTTCACTTTTAATCCTCCCTCCTTCCTTCCTCTCGTCTTCCCTTCCCTCGCCTCCTCCGTCCTTCGCCTTAAGACGAGGTCTATTGATTTCATGCACCTTGTTGGAATTGCGTTGAACACACACTCGCCGTCTCTTTATTCATCTCTATCTACACACACACACACACACACACACACACACGGTGCGGTGTGACAGCCAGGCTGACAATAGGTGGCTGTCACAGTGATTGATGGCGCTGATTATGTGTTAATAATGAAATAAACATTAAAAAACACATTTAATAAAGCTCTCCATTAATGAACCAACCACACTATCTATCTATCTATCTATCTATCTATCTATCTATCTGGGAAGAAGGATGGAGGGAACAGTGGATGACAGGAGGTGCAGGTACGTTGCTTATAATAATTCATATTTATCGGCGATATCGTCATTTTCACATGTGTTTGTTGTGGATAAATGACAAAGTCCTTGCGACCCAGCGGGAGGGGAGTTGACTTTCACATCAGCAGTTTTTTTTTAAAAAAGAAAAAAAAGTTGAAAAAGTTTTGAGAGAGAGGAGAGAAAGAAAGAGAGTATTTTGGTTAAAAACAGAAAAGCAGGACACAACGGTAACCGACGGCAACCATCATCAATCAGAGTTTGAAGACATCGCTGCTGGCAAAGACGACAGGAACAGAGAGAGAGAGAGAGAGGGAGGGAGGGAGGAGGGGGCGGCGTCGGGATGAAGGGATGTAAATGCAGAAAGAGAACGAGTTAAATATAAAATACAGAGAGAGAGAGAGAGAGAGAGGGGGGGGGAGACGGGTGATGTTTGTAAAGGTGGCAGGAATAGAGGGAGGGGGAGAGAATGGGCGAGAGACATAAGAGACGAATGGGGAGAGAGAGAGAGTTGTGTTTTTGGCCTCTTTAGCTGTTTTAAAAGAGGAATTAGGACAGTGTAGTCACCCTGAGACCTGCTCCCTCTCTTTTTTATGTCTCTCTTTCGTCCTCCCTCCCCCCTTTTTTTTCGCCTCTCTCGCTTTTTTAGCCTGACCACAAAGAGGCACGGAGAAATTCACCCGTGAAAACTCATGAAATTCATGCCGGAAGCTTCATTTCTTTACATAGCGACTATCTGCACAGGCTAGCTGGTGAGCTCAACTGATAACATTCTTACTACAGATAACTAATACGGCTTTTCCACCAACGTTAGCGGGTCTACGCAGATTTTTTAAACACGGATCAACCCACTAAAAATCGCGTATTGACCCCATTCCCACTTCCTGCAAGCGGCAGCCCTATGTGCGTGACGTCACGTTTCACGAATGTGCCGGAAACAGTCGTGACAGAAGAGAAAACAACAACAGACCCAGTGTGAAAGAAACGTCTGTAAAACAGTGGATGCATTACTTTTGAGCGTCACAACCTCCCACTGGTTTCACTATCATAGTATAAGCCATTTGGTCCAATAACATTTGAAAAGTCTAGAAGAGCTGTACAATTACATGATTTTGTTCCCCTTCAAGTTAGCCGGGCGCTAAACAAGAAGTTAGCCGGCTCGGTTGGCTATCCAGGTGTTTTCATACCCAGGAAGCTTTCATAGGAATGAACGGGGCTCTACCTCCAACACTGTCCAGTAATAAAACATCCTTAATGGATGCATCCGAAATTCCTTCCTTATTTACGCCGCACCACCGAATGTTGATAACGTGTTGTCACTTCACGAGGCGGAATTTAACTGTGTTACGTTTAGATCAAACCCGAGGAAAATGCACTTCTTGGCCTTCTTTCCAACAGTGAAATGAGATGAATGAAAATTAGCATAAAGACTGGAAACAGAAGGAAACAGCGAGCGAGGCTACGGTTCCAAAAACAGGCTGTATCTCACTTTTAACGGTGACTCATTTTTTTGTTTAACTCCTCCATGAACATAAATAATTCCATCAGCTAACCACCTTTAAAACCAAGAATATGCCATTTTTAACCTCATTTAAACAAAAACGATGCAAGACAAGGTTTGAATTAGGAAGCTTTAGTTGTGTTTAAAGCCAAGGCGTACTTTTAAACTTTGGAGAAAGCCAGCTGTTTCCAGAGCTTCCAGTCCGTAGGCTAGATGCTAGCTGCTATTCTTTCAGCTCCTTAAAAAGTCTAAACATTTGTTGTAGGTTGACGGGGAAATTGTCACAAAGTATCGTGTATTTGTTTGATATTGTATTACAAAATAGCAGCCACTGAAAGGAGTTGAAACTTAGCTTGTGCTTACGTTACGTTAGCTAGCTAAAGATGTTGCAGCTGGCTGTGTGTAGCCTTTTCTTTATCGTCACTTTTGAGCTAGCTAACAAGCTAGCAGTGGGCCGAAATGGGAAGATTGCCAAAGGAGGAGTTACAGCAAGGTGTAATTTATATGTATATATTAATTTCTTCCTTTAAACCAGTCTCCAGCTGTTTAGGACAATGTTTTGCTGTGAAGCTCCAGAAATGTTTTGTGGACTACGAAACTTCACGTCACTTTCCGTAGGCATGTGGTGAGTAGAAAATGACTCAATTTTCATTTTTTTGGTTGCCTTTTCTTTTAAAAAGAGTCTTAAAAGACGTTGAATATGACTTTGTGCTAACTGCTACGTGTACAGACGTGAGTTTAAAATCAACTCCTCAACCCAGTTTCAGTAAATTTAGTTCATGAGGCAAAATCGTTCGAAGGCGATTTGTGTTCGTATACGTATTGTACCTGAACCTCCGGCTGTCTGCAGACCGTGCCTCTCTCTTCTGGAGCGGCGTCGCAGGTTATATTAAAGTAAATGGTGCGACGCAGCTGCCGCTCACTTCCTTCAAAGGTCAGCAGGAGGAAGACGGTTTAAAAATCGGTCATCGGCGCTAATTTACATGTCAAAGTTCACTAAACTTGGACCGAACGCGGATCTCTGAACTCCGTGAGCTGATTCACTAATCAATTCTGTTTAAATCAGCCTGAAATCTGAAACTATCACAAACACTGCTGTGCCCATAATTCTCTCTTCTCTCCAGTCTCTCCATCTTCCTTCCTCTTCCTCGTCTTCATCCCTCATTCATTTCTCTACTTCCTGCCTCTCTTCCTCTCTCTCTCTCCCCCATCCTCCTCTAAAGTCTGTTCTTTCTGGATGAGCAGGTTTTATGAGCGGAGTGATAAAGAGAAGGGGGGATGAAGGGCAGAGAGGGAAGGAGAGGTGGAGGACAGAGGGGGGGACGCAGGGAAGGAAAAAAAAAGAAGAAGAGGACAGAAAGAAGTGGGAACAGGAATGAGCTCAGTCTTTATTACTCCAGACTGGATATTACCCAAGAACATTTTTTATTGCATGAAATGTCTGTCCCCTTCTTTTCTCCGTCTCAAGGTTTATTTCTGATTTTAAACTTTTTGAAGCTGATCTGTTAAATAAAAACAACAACAACAACAAACTGCAGGAAAACATGGAGGCAACATCCGTGACATCATCATCCACATGTGTCAGGTAGGCAGTCGATACGTTACGTATTTTAGATTTTACAATAGGTTGCTCTTCCATCACAGTGTTTTCAAACACAGCGTTGATTTACATCACGATGTAGAAGACATTTTTAATTCAACTTATAAGATTTTATAAGAATTTTTCTCTGTCCTACAGCCGACGTTTTCTGACTTTGGGATGGGATGGGTGGAGAAAATGGAGAATTTGAAGGAGCTGCTCTTCTGTACGACCAAAAAAATTATCATTGTGATGGTGAGATTGCCAAAACTTCCTGTCAGAATTGAGGGAATGAAGAGGAAATGTGCAGGAAGGCACGAAAAAAGGATGTTTAATCTAAACTGTAGTAGTGGAAAAATGCTAACATGCTCAAAATCGTACACATTAGCATGTTAGCATTGCGATTGTTAGCATGTTGACTCAAAGCACAAATGTAGTTTACATATAACAGAGCTGCAAGCATGGCTCTTGTTTTATGTTTTCTTGATGAGGCTAGCATGCTAATGCTACGGCTAATAATGTCACTGCAACAGAGCTCTTAACTGTCATATAACGACTAAAGTAACAGTGAAATATTCAGTTTTTCTTAGTAATTTTTGCACATTTGTACACACATTTGTACACGCTACACTCAGGTGCTAACTGGAACCAAAAATGGTTCTTCGGATGCCATAGAAGAACCATTTTTAGTTCCACAAAGAACCTTTTAGCAAGAGGTTCTTTGAAGAACCCCCAAAGGTGCCTCAAAGAACCATCAAAAAATGGTTCTTTGAGGCACTGTAAATGGTGCCTCAAAGAACTTTAGAAGAAATAGATTCTTTAAGGAACCATTTTCAAGAAAGTTCTTTTTGGACCCAACTGCTTCGGTTAAGAACCTATTTTAAATGGTTCTTCAGTAATTTTTCAGAATAAATGGTTCTTTGAGCATTTTAAATCACATCATTATGGGTACGTTGAAAAACAAGGACAATAACATAGTTGTTGGCCAGTTTGTATTGACACTCTTTTTTATTTCATTGCCAGCTGTTAAGACACATTATTATTATACATTCTGTGCTAGAAGCATGGACATCGCAGGGTTTCAAGTTAAAAGACTGTAAGATCTTTGAAACTACACAAACAGAACAGCCTCCTGCAACACAATCCACTGTCCAAACAGCAACCAGACACAAAAACCTTTATATAACTAACATTACTGTCTACAACAAGCAAAAAAACACCTTTTAAAATTCTTTTAAAACAGAACTTTGCTTTTCAAGACCTGTAGATACCCAAACAAGTGCATACAAATTAATATATTCAAACCTTAAAACTTGAAAGAACAAGCCATCAAGAAAAGAGACAAAAATGTGTAAAACATGACAACTGACAGACAGTGTCCAAAAGAACAATGATGCAGGACCTCAAAGGGCTGGACCAAGAACCTGTTTTCAGGGAATATGATGGCTACTGGTACTCAACTGGTAGTGGAGTATCAAGCTTCAAGATGAATGCCTCCAAAAATGAGAATGTCTTCTTCTAGCTTAAAGATGCATATTGGTGGTGATGTTAGCAGTGCAGCCTCATTGTAGATGCTTTGTCTTATTCTTCATATTTAAAGCGATGTGTTTTTAAATGAATCATCAAATCAAGTCAAATGTAGCTGCAACATAAAACCTGATCAGTTAACTGGACACAAGAGACAGCTGAATATTTAACAGCTCATCATCGTTATCGATAAAACTATTTTCCACCTCATGTGACGGTAAAACAAGAGGAGATTTTTTTATTCAATATTCGGCGTGTCCGTTAAGTTGTAATTAAGTTGATGATTAAAAATAAATAAATAAATTTAAAAAAAACCTCCTTGTATGGAAACGAAGCGCCGCTGTCACTCCGCCCGGCCTCGAGTCGCGCCGCTCTGCAGTTTGACACTTGGTAATTGTGTTGTTGGATTAGATTATTAAAGAACACAAGTTGAGCCGCCGTCGTCTACATCGTCGCTGGAGGTGCCGAGCATGATGGGAAAAGACACACACACACACACAAACACACACGTGTCATCTCAGAATTACTGTATATCATCACAAACACAAAAGTTGCTTACATGCACGCAATGTCATCTGCTGCACACACACACACACACACACACACAGACACACACACACTGTAATGAAAGCTGCGGGCTATTGTGTGTGAGATGGATGGTTTGACTTTAAGCTTGTATAAATAAAAGCTAAATAAATCCTGATGGCCTCTAGTGATGGCTCAGATACAGCAGCTGTGTGTGTGTGTGTGTGTGTGTGTGTGTGATGTTTGTATATAGAAACACTTTGGACAAGAACTGAGGTGTTTGTGAGACAAGAGTTTGAAAAGACTCACACACACACACACACACACACACACACAGACACACACACACACACAGCCCGCGGCTCTTCTCTTCATTCATGTTTTCGTCCCAAAGTGAAATAAAAAAAGAGACATTTATAAAAAGCCAGCAGACCAATGTCACCCGACACTCCAGTTTAAACACTCTCCCTTGTTCCTCGTCTCTTTCTCTCTCGCCACTTCGTCTTCACTGTAACTCTTTATTTTCTGTTTTTAATCTTCTTCTTTTTACTGTTTTTCCTTCCTTGTCTTATCTTTCATCTCTCAACCTTTTACTTCCCATTGATTTGGTGATTTACAGCTGACAGTCTCGGTCTTTGCCGCAGGTTATAACCGAGATAAACGTGGTTGAAAAGTCTTTTTTAGATGTCGAGATGTTCCAGCTGAATCCAAATGACTGTATTTCAATATGAGACACCACAAACCTAAACAACAAAACAGGCTGAGCTTTACAAAACTACCCATAGTGTGAGTGTTTTGTGATTTAATACCACTATCGGCGGTCAGAACCTTTCATGACAAACATGACAGTTTGATGATGTGGTAAATTATAGGTAACACGCTAACACAGTGTTTTTATGAGACAGGGTCAGTGGTGGAGGTTTGGTCTTAACATTTGTAGGGACATAACAACCCACCCACAGGCTGTGGAGGAAAGGAAGTAAGTCATCTGATTGATTTGTTCGCCAATTTTTGAGGTATGGACTGACGAGTCAGAGAAAAAGGTGAATTCTGAGACAAATGTCAGAATTCTGAGAAAAAAATCTAAATTATTTAAAAAGTTTGAATTCTGAGAAAAAAGGTCAATTAAAAAAAATAGTCTGAGGAAAAAAGTGAATTCTGAGAAAAACGTATGAATTAAAAATTAAATGTCAGAAGGCTCCAAGAATTTGTTTTTGAGAAAAGACAGTCTAAATTGTGTTTTAGAAAAGTTTTTTTTTAAAAATGTAAAAAGTCTAAAAGTCAAAATTCTCTGAAAAAATCTGAATTCCTGAGAAAAAAGTCACAAATTCTTTAAAAAATCAGAATTCTGAGAAGAAGAAAAAATTTAAGTCTGAGAAAAAAAATTTTTTTTTTTTAAAACAATCAGATTTCTGAGAAAAAGTAAAATAAATTATTAAATGCCAGATGGCTGCAAAAAAGTGATTTCTGAGAAAAAAGTCTGAATCCTGAGAAAAAGTATTTTTTTTGATAAAGCAGTCAGATTTCTGAGAAAAGTCAGAACAATTTTTAAAGTCAAATTTTTGAGAGAAAAGTGAATTCTGAGAAAAATGTCAAAAGTTTAAAAAAAGTCAGATTTCTGAGAAAAAAAAATTGAATTCTGGAAATAAGTTTTCTGAAAAAATGGAATTTTGAGAAAGTCAAATGTCAAAAGAAATGAATTCTGAGAAAAAAAAGGTTTTTAAAAAATTAAACAGTCAGAATTCAAAACAAAAATAATTCTGAATCCTGAGAAAGAAAAGTCAGAACTAAGTAAGCTTCTGTATTTCTGTGATATATACTCTGAGAGCTGTGGACAGGGTCGTGGTGCCACACAAGTCATTTACTTTGTTCCTCTGTGAGGCGCTGTGGCTTAGTTGGTTAAAGCGCCTGTCTAGTAAACAGGAGATCCTGGGTTCAAATCCCAGCAGTGCCTTTAGGTAGTTTAATTTCAAGGATTAATCAAGTTATCTATGTATCCACACAATGTCTTCATGATGGATTTTGTGTTTGTTATATTTATTCAGAGGTTAAAACACTTCGAATGCCATTTAATAACAATTAAGAAAATTTCTAAAAGTGGCTTTAGTTCCCGAAGTAAATGATAATCAGCTGACCTGATACACTCACATGTGAACAACAACAAAATGGCTGGCATTACACAAATCACCTGTTGTTGATTTAACTAAATTTGGAGGATTTCGGGCTGTTCTTTGGTTTAGAAAGTTATAGTATGCTGTAGTGAATCAAGACAATTAAAGAGTAACAGTAAATGTGTGATGGTAATACTAAAGCAAACCAGTTCTTTAAGTAAGTAAACACCTCTATCAAACTTTATTCAGTTACCTCCTTCTGCTCAGTTGAAGTCCAGGTAACTTTCCTGGAACATACATCATTGTCAAGTGAGACTGTACATCCTGCAGCCGCCCAGGGAGTTTCTCCTCACTGATGAATGATATTATTTCCCCTCCCTGCTGTCATTCATGTGGTTTCAGAAGTGAAAATGATAAAGAGAGTTAATGTGAGGAGGAACACCACACTGGTTGTTGGAACGCTGAAAAACAAAGACTTGAACATTGTCATTTGGTGCTGGATGAAAAATCAGGGGATAAACCAGAGTCAGCAGGTTTTATCCTCTGAGGAGTGTGACAGTCTGACAACATTACACCTGAGACAATTCAGTCGAGGTATTTGATTCTGGACCAAACACAGTGGTTGTGAAACAACAAACAGCCCAAATTTACTGTGCTTTCCACCATTTTGTCCTCAGGACTCTCTACGGCTCCAAACATGCTGATATTTGCTTCTGATTGGCTCACAGCAGAGTGACTTCATCATCTATGAAGGTGATGCTGGGTCTTCTGTTTCCTCGTCTCTTGTCTCACAGAGAAAAACACAAAATATGTCATGTAAAAGGATGAGGAATTTAAAAAGTCAGGATTTCAAAAAAGTCTGAATTCGCAGAAAAAAAGATTGAATTTGAAAAAAAAAATAGTTTTAAGAAAACGTTTTA
The DNA here is from genome assembly GCA_039737535.1 of Lagodon rhomboides. Lineage (NCBI taxonomy): Eukaryota > Metazoa > Chordata > Actinopteri > Spariformes > Sparidae > Lagodon > Lagodon rhomboides. The sequence goes on from CM077806.1 coordinate 21,478,499, forward strand.
ATTCTTACAGAAAAAGTCTGAGTTCTGAGACAAAAAAAGTGAATTCTTAGAAAAAAAAAATTAAAATTAAAATAAATCTGAATTCTGAGGAAGAAAAGTCAGAACTAAATAAACTTCTGTATTTCTGTAATATATACTCTGAGACCCGTGGACAGGCTCGTGGTGGCACACAAGTCATTCACTTTGTTGATCTGTGAGGCGCTGTGGCTTAGTTGGTTAAAGTGCCTGTCTAGTAAACAGGAGATCCTGGGTTCAAATCCCAGCAGTGCCTGCTTTCCTTTCAAGAATTAATGAAGTTATCTATGCGTCCATCCACCTGACCCTCCCACAACATCATCTGACATTTGGTCATTATTCACACGGCAACAAGAATTTGTTGCCAGGAAACCTTTAATGATTAAATGACCAATCCTGATGTCTTCATGATGGATTTTGTGTTTGTGATAATTATTCAGAGTTCTGAAAAAAAGGCGGAATTCTTTAAAAAAAAAATCGGAATTAGGAGGAAAAAAAATTGAAATTCTGAAAAAAGTCGAAAATTCGGAAAAAAGCGGAATTCTGAAAAAAAATCAGAATTCTGGGAAAAAGTTGGAATTTGGAAAAAAAATCAAAATTCGGAAAAAAGTCGAAATCATGAGAAAAAGGCGGAATTCTTAGAAAATGTTGGAATTCTTGAAAAGAGTTTGTATTCTGAAAAAGTGGAATTAGGAGGGGTAAAAAAATGGAATTCTGAAAAAAATCTGAATTTTTACCAAAAAAGGTGAAATCTGATAAAAGTCAAAATATAAAAAGTCAGAATTCTGAGAAAAAAAATGTCATAGAATTTTTTTTTTTGAAAACAGTCAGATTTCTGAGAAAAAAGTGAATTCTGAGAGGCTCGTGGAAGCACACAAGTCATTCACTTTACTGATCTCATGAGGTGCTGTGGCTTAGTTGGTTAAAGTGCCTGTCTAGTAAACAGGAGATCTTGGGTTCAGATCCACCAGTGCCTGCTTTCCTTTCAAGGATTAATGAAGTTATCTGTGTGTCCAGCCACAACATCGTCATATGATTAAATGACCAATTTTGACGTTTTCATGATGGATTTTGTGTTTGTGATAGTTATTCAGAGTTCTGAAAAAAAGTCGAAATTCTGAAAAAAAGTTGGAATTCTGGGGAAAATTTAGAATTCTGAAAAAAATCGGAATTAGGAGGAAAAAATAGGAATTCTGGAAAAATTCGGAAAAAAGCGGAATTCTGAAAAAAAAACTCAGAATTCTGGGAAAAAGTTGGAATTCTGAAAAAAATCGAAATTCGGAAAAAAGTCGAAATCATGAAAAAAAGGCGGAATTCTTAGAAAATGTTGGAATTCTTGAAAAAAGTTGGAATTTTGAAAAAAAAATTTAATTAGGAGGGGAAAAAGAATTGGGAGGAAAGAAGTCTGAATTCTAAAAAAAGTCAAAATTCAGAAAAAAATCAGAATTCTGAAAAAAATTGGAATTCTGAGAAAAAGTTGGAATTCTGGGAAAAATTTGGAATTCTGAAAAAATTTGAATTAGGTGGAAAAAAAATTGGATTTCTGAAAAAAGGCGGAATTAGGAGAAAAAGGCGAAATTCTTAGAAAATGTCGGAATTCTGGAAAAAAGTTGGAATTCTGAAAAAAATGGAATTGGGAAGGAAAAAAAATCGGAATTCTGACAAAAAAAGGTGAAATCTCATAAAAGTCAAAATATAAAAAGTCAGAATTCTGAGAAAAAAACATTTAAGTCAGAATTTTTTTTTTAGAAAACAGTCCGATTTCTGAGAGGAAAGTGAATTCTGAGAGGCTCGTGGAAGCACACAAGTCATTCCCTTTACTGATCTCATGAGGTGCTGTGGCTTAGTTGGTTAAAGTGCCTGTCTAGTAAACAGGAGATCTTGGGTTCAAATCCCAGCAGTGCCTAGTTTCCTTTCAAGGATTAATGAAGTTATCTTTGTGTCCAGCCACAACATCATCATATATGACCAATCCTGACATTTTCATGATGGATTTTGTGTTTGTGATAGTTATTCAGAGTTCTGAAAAAAAAGTCGAAATTCTGAAAAAAAATCGGAACTATGAGAAAAAGTCGTAATTCTGGGAAAAAGTTGGAATTCTAAAAAAAATCGGAATTAGGAGGGAAAAAAATGGGAATTCTGGAAAAAGTCGAAAATTCGGAAAAAAGCGGAATTCGGAAAAAAAGACGGAATTCTTAGAAAATGTCGGAATTCTTGAAAAAAGTTGGAATTCTGAAAAAAAATTTAATTAGGAGGGGAAAAAAGAATTGGGAGAAAAGAAGTCTGAATTCTAAAAAAAAGTCAAAATTCTGCAAAAAATCAGAATCCTGAAAAAAAATTGGAATTCTGAGAAAAAGTTTGAATTCTGAAAAAAAATTGGAATTAGGTGGAAAAAAATTGGATTTCTGAAAAAGTCAGAAATCATGAAAAAAAGGCGCAATTTGGAGAAAAAGGCGAAATTCTTAGAAAATGTCGGAATTCTGAAAAAAAGTTGGAATTCTGAAAAAAATGGAATTGGGAAGGAAAAAAATCGGAATTCTGAAAAAAATCGGAATTCTGACAAAAAAAGGTGAAATCTCATAAAAGTCAAAATATAAAAAGTCAGAATTCTGAGAAAAAAAATTTAAGTCAGAATGTTTTTCAGTCCGATTTCTGAGAGGAAAGTAAATTCTGAGAGGCTCGTGGAAAAATCGGAATTGGGAGGAAAAAAATTTGAATTTGGAAAAAAGTTGAAATTCTGAAAAAAGTAGAAATCATGAAAAAAAGGTGGAATTCTGAGAAAAAGTTGGAATTGTGAAAAAAAGATCTAAATTGGGAGGAAAAAAAATTGAATTCTGAAAAAAGTCGGAATTCTGAAAAAAATATCTGAATTGGGAGGGGAAAAATCGGAATTCTGAGGAAAAAAAATTTCTGAAATTCTGAAAAAAGTGAATTCTGAGAGAAAAGTCAGGATTTTAAGAAAAAAGTCAGAATTCTGAGAAAGACTTGAACGTTGTCATTTGGTGCTAGATGAAACGTCAGGGGATAAACCAGAGTCAGCAGGTTGTATCCTCTGAGGAGCCCGACTGTCTGATTGTGGACCAAACACAGTGGAGGTCCAACTAAAAATGTGTGTGAAATAACAAACAGCCCAGATTTACTGTAGATCTTTACAAGATAAATCAACAGTGCCACCATTTTATTCCAAGCATGCTTCTGATTGGCACACAGCAGAGTGACATCATCCGTGGAGGTAACGCTGGGTCAGAATATGACATGTACCAGGTCCGGTGATTCAACGGGCCTTTTGTGTGGAGCGTCGGACTCTCGGGATGAAGAGCATTTTACAGACAAGTTTTTCCACTTTTGTCCTCTCTCGTCACCTCCTCCTCCTCCTCCTCCTCCTCCTCTAAGTTTGCTCCTCTTCCTCTCTTTCTCACTCTCCACATCCCAAAGTCCATCTCCAAGTTCATCTGGGTCATTATAACCCCGCAGAGAGAGATTCACCTCCACTAAGACCTCATCTCTCTCTGTCTCGCTCTCCCTCCGTCTCTCTGAGTCCAGCTCCAGTCTGATCATTATTAGTCCTCCGAGACAAATTATTGCCCTCGTGTCTCTGACTCTCTTTATCCCTCCATCCTCTCCACTTCTTTCTTACTCTGTCTGTCTCACCTTTTTATTTATTCTCCAGCGCCCCACCCTTTCTTCTCCTTGACCCCTCGTTCCTCCTTCACCCGTTTTATTTGCACGTTTTCTCTTAATTTCTTTCTTCTGGATTCAGTTCTTCCTCCACTTCCTGCTCTCTCCTGCGGGGAAATGACAAATAGTGGACACGGCACTTCTGTATTTAAATCTGAATGTGAAAGAGATTTTATTTTATAGCATTAATAGAAGAGAAGAAACATTTTCTCTCCCGTCTCGTCGTCTTCTTTCTCTCCGTGTGTCTTTTCTCGCCTTTTTCCTCTTTTCATTCAGTCAGGCTTCCTCAGAGTAATGAGATTACACGGGATTATAAAAGCCTGTCTGTCTGTAATCCACACCGCTCAATCCCATTTCACTGTTTAAACACACACACACACACACACACACACACACACACACACACACACACACAGCAGTAATTAATTCTCTCTGGTGCTCCATGATGATCTCTTCTATTATTCTTTTCTCGTCTTTTCTCTTTTAATCCCCTTTCTTCTTCTTTTGTGGTTTAAATTATCACCACGTGCCACTTAGTTCTTCTTCCTTCCTTCCCTCTGTCCTCTTTTCATCCTTCCTTCCTAATTTCACTCCCTTCTTTCTTCTTCTTTTACTTATTAGATATATCAGAAGCATCCTTCTTTCCTTCCTCATTTCCTCTTTCCTTTCCTCCCTTCACAACTACTTCCTCCTTGCTTCCTTCACGTCTTGTTTCCTTCGATCCTTCCTTCCTTCTGTCCTCTTTTCATCCTTCCTTCCTAATTTCACTCCTTCCCTTCTTCTTCTTTTACTTATTTTACATCCAGTGGTATAAGAAGCATCCTTTGTTCCTTTCCTCTTTCCTTTCCTCCCTTCACACCTACTTCCTCTTTTCTTCCTTCCTTCCTTCCTTTCTTTTACCCTCTTTCCATCCTTTCTTCCTAATTTCACTCCTTTCCCTCTTTGTGTTCATCTTCCTTCCATGTTTCCTCCTTCCTTTCCACCCTTCTCACCGAAGTCCTTCTTTCCTTTTTTCCTTGCTTCCTTCACTTTTTCCCCCTTCCTTCCTTCTTTCTGTCCTCTTTTCACCCTTCCTTCTTAATGTAACTCCTTTCCTTCTTTTTTAACTTATTTTACATCGGGAAGCATCAGACACATCCTTCTTTCCTTCTGCCTTTCCTCTTTCCTTTTCTTCCTTTACACCTACTTCCTTCCTTATGTCTTCTTTTCAACCGTCCTTTCTAATTTCACTCCTCTCCTTCTTTGTGTTCATCTTCTGTCTTTTACTTATTTTACATCCAGAAATATCCTAAAGCATCCTTCTCTCCTTCCTCCTTTCCTCCCTTTCCCCACCTACTTCCTCCCTCCCTTCCTTGTTTCCTCCCTTCTTCCCTCACTTCCTCACCTCTCCACCTGATCAGCGGTCAGTGTGTGAAACATGCGTCCGTCTCGCCACCAGAGCTCGCATTTGAGCCATCACTGGACACAAACACACACACACACACGAGGACACGAGCACACGCACGCGCACACATGGAGCCTGGACTAGAATAAAAAAAAAAAAAAACACGAAGAAGAAAAATAAAAACTTCCCGTTTGAGAATCAAGGCAGCTCGTGAGAAAGTTTATGAAACAGCAGAGGGAGAGATCTGACCGATACCCTGCGCACACACACACACACACACACACACACACACACACACACACACACACACACACACACACACACACACACACACACACACACACACACATCAATGGAGTGTGATAAAGTCCTCCCACTCTCTCTCCACCAATCACACCCTCAGTCCAACCCGGAGTCTCCTCTGATTGGCCCGCGCGGCTGTCAGTCGCGCGCGCAGGAGGCGGGACCAGGACGGGGGCTGACCTGGAGTCTGATCCAGTCGCTTTTACGCACAGACCGGACAGTCCGCTTTCCACGCACGGATAACAAGAGTGAGAGCGTGTAGTGGATAGAAACAACCAGAGAGAGAGAGGAGAGAGAGAAGAGAGAGAGGGGAGGAAAATTAGGACGAAGAGGAAAAAGTGAGAGGAAGAAGACGCAGGAAGACGCACAAGTGTTTTCCCAACTGGAAAGAGCGAGAAGAAGAAAAAGTGTGTGAGTGTGTGTGAGCGGCAGAGAGAGAGAGAGAGGAGAGTGTGTGCGCGCGTTCATCCCTCTCCGCTCCTTCCACCGCCTCCTCCATGTCGCTCCCCGGCTCCCCTCCGCTCCTCTCGCCGGGGTCTGGCGCCCCAACTCCGGCCGCGCTGTACCGCTCGGGCCCGGACGCGCTCCACACCTCGGTCGCCTCCACCGGCACGTCCAGCCCGGCGCACACCAACTCCCACTCGCACTCGCACTCCCTGTCGCCGTCCCCGCGGCTCACCAGCAGCATGCTCAGCGCCTTCCTGCCCGGCTTGGGCAACGGCGGCGCCGCCCCGCTGGTGTCCGGAGGCGGCGCCGCGCTGGGACCCCTCGCCGGGCTCGGCTCGCTCAGCTCGGCCGGCCTGACCCCCGGCTCGCCCGGCCTGTCGCAGACCTCCTCCAACCCCGGACTGTGCAGCGAGTGCAAGCTGGTGGAGGTGCACGGCGTGAAGGTGGCCAGCTTCAGCGTGGACGGCCAGGAGCTCATCTGCCTGCCGCAGGTGTTCGACCTCTTCCTGAAGCACCTGGTGGGCGGGCTGCACACCGTCTACACCAAGCTGAAGCGGCTGGACATCAGCCCGGTGGTGTGCACCGTGGAGCAGGTGCGCGTGCTGCGGGGGCTCGGCGCCATCCAGCCCGGCGTCAACCGCTGCAAGCTCATCTCCAGGAAGGACTTCGAGACGCTGTACCAGGACTGCACGAGCGCCAGGTGGGTCCGAACCCTCAACACTCTCACGTGTTTTAACCTGAAAAGTGTCCGAACTTGAGTCCGCGCGGCTGCAACTTTTAGGGTTTGTTTGTGGCGATTAAAGTGACTTTTCTGTGCGCGATGTTTCTACAATACCTGAGGCTTATTTTCCTCATTTTGTCTATGAAGTCTGGTGCAGAGTTCCACTGTTTGTTTGTGTGGCTCCAGATCACCTGTTCTCCAGTCAGACACACCTGATTCTGATTGTGCTGCTGGATGTTTTTCAGGCTGTGATGGAAAAGTAGAGAATTTCAGATTGAAGTAGCTCTAAAATCATCTTTACTGGTGATTCTCCTCATGATTACTTTGCCTGTTGTCTGCGTGGATCACAGCGACACTGCTGCCAGACTCCCTTTAAAAAAGTGGCAGTTTTCGGGGGGACGTCCTGTTAAATATTCATTAAAGACTCACAGACTTCCTGTTCTGTTATTCTGCTTAGGTGTCGAAAACGATGCTTTTACTGCATCGACTTTGGAGCTTGATGGAAGTGTGTGTGTGTGTGTGTGTGTGTGTGTGCTGCTGGACACATGTTTTATGAGTTCTGTGTTTTATTGAAATAAAAACACACTGACGGCAAACAAGCGCAAAGCAAACACCCGTCTGTTGACTTTAGTTATGGAAAAGCTTCTCATACTCATAATCCATTACTTTATATCTCACCGCTCAGTGTGTGTGTGTGTGTGTGTGTGTGTGTGTGTTTATGTAAGTGTTAGTGTGTGTGTGTGTGTGTGTGTGTGAGAGAGAAAGGTTTCCTGTGTGTGTTTACAGGAGAAATGCAGCCTTAATGTGTGTTTGTGTGTAAACAGACACTTTGCAGAGTGTTTTCTTTAATGCCTGTTATGTATAACGGTCAGTGTGTGTGTGTGTGTGTGTGTGTGTGTGTGTGTGTGTGTGTGTGTGTGTGTCACCTGCTCGCTCACACTGTTTCCATTACACTCACTGCTTCGTCCTTTCAAATTAAAACTCCTGTCCCGTCCTGTGTGACGGTTTTGGATCGGCACCATTTCGAAACGCTGGTTTTTAAAAACACAAAGGAGGCTGAAGCACAAGTCACGTATACGCTCATTAATTTATCATAATTTTAATTTAATTACACAAAAAACCTGAGATCAGAGAAATCAGCAACTAATCTGAAGCACAAAACCCTTCTACAGGCCGCACATCCATTAAAACCTCTTTTTTTTGGTCATCTGTGTAAATGAAAAGTTAAATTCAGGTTTTTTTTGGTTGAAAATGTCGGCATCAAAATGCCAAATTGGATAAAACATAAAGTGACACGAGACCTTGAATGTCCTCAAACGTCTCCGAAAGAGAAACATCCTGTCAGTTTGGATAATAACTGCTCAATTTTCTTGGAAACAAGCTGCACAAAATGAGTATTTTTAAAACAAGAAGGAGTCTTTTGTTAGACTTAAGTTCTTTAAACCCCCAAAATTGATAATGTTCTTTTATTTTTGAAGTCAGTTGTTTTTCGAACACGCAGAATCTCAGAGCTGCTCTGTGTAACTGCAGAACTTGCCTTAGAATTATCGCTGTTTTTAGATTTACTTCAGTATCAAATTAATCTGCGATAGTTGTCAGTACATCCGTAAAAAAAACTGCGAACAGGAACTGCTAATAGCTAATTCTGCATACGTTTAATGTTGCTAATTGCCAAAATGTAAAAATAAAAAAAGAAAAGGAAAGGATATAAAGTTGTAGCTCACAGAGTCCTGTTCGAGGTTTCAGTATTGCTTTTTTGTTGAGGGAAAAACATAATTTCTACTAATTTTTGCATCAAATCGTTTGATACTTTCCGCCGTCCTTCACTGCTAATACACTCCAGACAAATTTGAATTTTATGAGGGTTTTTCCTGACAGAGAAGGTCACGAAACCAGGAGATCCCCTGATATTTAAAACATATAAGAGGAGAGTTAGTCCTTCTTTCTTCTTCTGTCTTCTACTGATGCTGGGCTTTAAGTAAAGCGCTCCTGTCCTTTCCACTTTTCTCTTAAACGTCGGAAAAACCGTTAAAAATCGGTTACACATGAATACAGATTAGTCCCTTTACATCCAGCTGTGCGGGAAAGATGGAGGCAAAGATACTGTGTCAGGTGAAGGACAGGTGCACGCTGAATTTCTAAAAACAGCAGTAGAGTAAATGTAGTCTGGTGGAGAGCCTTTTGCGCCAATATTCGCGTTTTCTCTCTGTCATAACGGAGTCAAATGTCAACACATAGACTCGATAAACACATTTTTAGATCAAGTGTGACTTAAACTTCCTGAAGTTATCTTTATTTTTGATGTCTGTTTTTAATAAACATCCATGAAGCAGCTTAGAAGTTATATAAAAAAAACGCTTTGTATAACTGCAGAACTCCCCTTAGAATTATCACATTTTTAGGTTTTTCTTCAGTATCAAAGTAATCCAGTAATAGTTGTCTGTATATTTATGGGTACTTTAAAAACAGGAAATACTAATAGCTAATTCTGCATACTTGTATGCTTATTTGACAAAGTGTAAACAAGTGACTCAACATTACACTTGACATTTAAATAGTTCCAAAACTCGGAGCACAGGGTCGATGATAAGCTTCTATTTCTAAAAAAACAACAACAACAAAAACCGAGGAGGATGTAACATGGAAGTGCTCCGACTTTATTTCTGGAAACTCCTTGAAAAGTCCTGGAATTTCACATCGGGGTCGCGGTGGGAACGCTGGATGTTGTCCGCGCTCGTATGTGCTTTCAGCGCCGGGTTTATTTTTGTGTCGCTGTCCCAAAAGATGAAAGTGATAGATGGCAGAGTTTGAGGTGGCGGTTGCTCAGTATCAGCTAATTATTAACAGCGTATTGTGTTGCTGTGGAGTCACTGGATTGCTGGAGAGTGACCTCTGTTTTTTAGCTGACCACACACACATTCAAGTCTATAGTTTATTAAGCCTGAAATGTTCCATCTCCGTCTTGTTTTTGACAGCAGCTTCGCTCCTTTCTGTTTTTGACAGCAGCTTCGCTCCTTTTTGCTTTTGCCTCCTTTTTATCGCCCTGTCTTTGCCGTCTGTACCAGGGGTGTATTTCTGTCTCTTAATTGTCTCTTCTACTTCGTCTTCATCGCCGTCTTTCACCTTCTCTCCTCTGTCTCTTCATCTCAATCACCCGGCCTCCTCTCGCACTCACACACAGCGGTACATGTCAGGGGCAATAATGGATCATGTGAATGCGCATGAAACAACACGGCTGGAGAGCTATTGTTGTCGGACGCACAGCGAACACACACTCCAATCATATTGGCATTCCTCTAATGCCTCTCTCACACACACTCTCGCCCTCTCTGACGTTACCCTCTGGGAAAAGAAAGGAAAAATTAAAAAGCTGCAAAAAAAAAGAAAGAGAAGAAAACTCCCACTGTGCCTTCTGCATACTTTGTCTTCTCGGCAACCATAAAAGCAACGTCCATTTGATCGATATTACACTTTATGTTTACTTATACCGTGTCTCTCGAAAGCACACAAAACGCAGAAGTAAAGCAGCTGTGCAAAGTGAAACCGTTCCCACACTTCCTGCTAAAGTTGGAAAATTAAATATGAGTTATTTAAAGGGGATGACTTCAACTCTGTGACGTGCAGCCTTGAAAATACCCCGATGGTGTAGAAGCTGCAGATCCCTCCGTTGCTCACTTTGTGGGGTTAACAACGACGACGCTGATGGAAAGTCAGGTGAAGTTTCGTAGCTTCACGGCAAAATAGCTCAGGACTTGTTTCACCTTCAGTCTTCACAAACCTCCAGGATCCCAAATTGATTTAGAAAGATATTATTACACCTTTTTTTTTTTCCAAAGCTGAATTCTTCACCGTAGCTGCTACGCTAAAAGCATTAGCCCGTCAGAAGTGGGTGTACGAGCTTGACCGCACATCGAGGGTGTAAATAATGTCTTTTTAAAGCAATTTGGGATCTCGGAGCTTCTGAAGACTTAGCTGGACGAGCTGTATGGATTTTTTTGGGGTTGTTTTTTTTAACATTTAAGACAAGTCTCCGTCTACTTCAGATGTTTAGGAGAAACGTTGAGAAGATGACGACTGGATTTTTTATTTTGGGGTTAATGTTTCCCTTAAGCTTGGCTGTACAAATAAAAATTGATGGAAGTAGAAGAAAACTCAATGACAATTTGTTAAGCGCCATTTTTAAAACACAGTGAGGCCTTTTTGCAAGGAGTAAGACTCTTATTTTGTAGGATATTGGCTGTGTGCTCCTTCAAAGTAAAACAGAATATTTCTGTTTTGTTTTTTTTACCAAAGCACTGATCTTTTTTTGGGAGCAGGGAGAGTCTACACTGCTTCTTCAACACCTCCTTGATTTTGTGTGTGTGTGTGTGTGTGTGTGTGTGTCTGTTAGTGTGTGTGTGTGTGTGTGTGTGTGTGTGTGAGAGAGAGAGGGGGGAATCGATAGTGAGTGACAGGAGGGAGGGTTGCTGATGTCGGAGTGTTATTCTGGGCTCTCCTTATCACGACAGGCTGTTAGAGCCCACACACACACACACACACACACACACACACACACACACACACACACGCTCTCTCTCACACACACACACACACAGACGAACACACACACCGATGATGGAGGTCGTATTGTTTGTAACACAGGGGGAGCAAAGTCGTTTTGTTTTCGTGAAACATTGCGGCTTCTCACACACACACACACACACACACACACACACACACCACACACACACACACGGGCAGAATAACGTCCACACACACTCAGCGTGAACTCCTTTCATCAATTTTGTGTTTTTCATTCTTTGCATGGGGCATTAAGTTCTTTTAATGGAGCACAGTGGTTTGTAAAACACACACACACACACACACACACACACACACACACACCACACACTCCAACACGGTCAGTTGTTTTGCCTTCTGGCTGAGGTATGTCTGTGAGTGTGTGTGTGTGTGTGTGTGTGTGTGTGTGATTGTCTGGCGAGCACAAACAGAGCTATCAGTTGTCACACTGTGTCAGGTTACATCTGTGTGTGTGTGTGTGTGTGTCTGCGGCAGTGTTCATATTCGCCTGTTTTTGTGTGTGTGTGTGTGTCTTGCGGATATTTGTGTGTATTGTTTCTGTTGGTGTTTTGCTGGTGTGTGTGTGTGTGTGTGTGTGTGTGTCTGGTTTCAGCTCCGCTTTGTGCTGCTGGTTAATTGATAAAGGTTAAAGCGTTGGCTGGCGAGGAGCTGAGGTCACCTCGCCGCCGCCGCCGCTGCTGCTGCTGCTGTGTGGTCGTGTGCTTTACGAGCATTTACGCACAACTTATCATCATCGATCGGTGATGAATCGATCAGTCTTCCAATCAGAAACAAGAATCAATAAAGTGTTATGGTTATAACGATGCTTTCATGTGTGTAGAATCACCTGAAACTCAGAGTTATTGTGTTTTAAAGAGACTTAAATCGTCAGAGGGAGCAGGTCCGCCATGTTTCTACGGTGGCCCAGAGTGGACAAACCAAACACTTGATGCTAGAGGAGATAACGAGGGGTATTCAGTTGGTTAGAGTCTGTGACCTCGCCACTTCACGTCACTAAATCCTCCATGTTGGACCCTTTGGACCCAAAGTGTGTCACCACGTCTTTGGGTGTGTGTTTAAAGAAAGGGTTGTGTAAAGTCTTTGCTGCCTCCAGAGGGCGCTGTGTGAAATCTGCCCCGAGTGATGTCACTTGAGTCGGCGTCGGCCGTTGTTGAAGTGAGTTCACCTGACCTCCGTAGCGCCCTTCACCTCAGCATGACACACACTCCTGAATCTCCTACTGAAACTGTTGGTGGTTGAGGTGCATTGTGGGTAACGTAGGCAAGGGAATGCTCGGAGTGAAAAAGTGAAAAACGAAAAATGACTGAACCTGATTCTGTTTATTTTGATTTCTTTTTTTTTTTTGAATTTGGAAGCTGGAAATTTACCTTTTTAATATTTTTATTTGACTAATTACGTCAACTTTCAAGATCCTTATGATCTATTAGATATTTATTGATCTGATGGGAATAAAAAGTTAGTTGCTAGGTGGATATTTTTGCCAAAACTCAACATGTTTTGCTCGTTTTTGACGGCTGGTTGTTGTATCTCAGCCTCCCAGTGAACATATTTTATTAAATGTGCTTTAAAATCTTTTTTAATCATAAAGAAATAAAGCTCAGACAATCTTTCAGTCCTGTATTCATTATAAACTCGACAGTTTTACACGAGAAGAGATTAAAAAGTTTGTTTATTTTGCGCTGTTTCTCTTCAAGTCTCTCGTGTCTTTGAACCGTCGCCACAGATAATACTGGACTCTGATTGGCTGGAGGGCGGGGTATTATTTCATCCTCAGCGCTCTGATGTAGTGTGTGTGTGTGTGTGTGTGTGTGCAGCTGTTTCGACAGGCTCCAGCTGTTCGTGACAAAACACAAAAGTTCCCATTTTTAAAAAAAAAAAAAACTTCCTTAAACACGAACACTTCTTACTTTTGATTGCAGGCTGTTGTATAAACAGGATAATGCACCGCCGCCTGTGCGGTTATACACGATAACGATCTGTTATCAGTGTCGTGATGTTAAAGCGAGTCCGCTCTTCACTTCCTGCGTCCAGTTTGAGTTTTATTACCTTTTTTCTCTGTCGGCTGCGAGAGTCTCAGAGGCAGAGGAGGAGGTTTCATGCTTCACTTGCCGACCAACCACCAACCAACCAACCGGCCGGGGCGAGAGACATAGAGGGGAGATGCTCTCTCTCTCTCTCTCTCTCTCTCTCTCTCTCTCTCTCTCTCTCTCTCTCTCTCTCTCTCTCTCTCTCTCTCTCTCTCTTGCTCGCTCGCTCTGACAGAGCGAGCGAGCAAGAGAGAGGAGAGAGGTGAAGATCAAAGCAAGAAATATGACCCTCTGTCACCACAGAACAGAACCGATCCTCTCCCCCGGTGTGTGTGTGTGTGTGTGTGTGTGTGTGTGTGTGTGCGGGCTGAACAAAACAAGCGAGAGGGGAGAGGCAGGTCAACGTGTGTGTGTGTGTGTGTTGGGAAATAGATAATGTTTCACAAAGGCTGTTTCAGTCTCGACTTCAGAGTCTGTTAAAGGAGAGAGGGGGGGCGAGAGACATTAACAATGATAGAGAGAGAGAGAGAGATGAAACAAGGAAGTGTGATCTCGACACTGAAGGTTTAATGTTTTGAGCAAACAACGAAACTGTCAGCTGGTTAATAATCTGTTCGTCTTTACACATTTTTGTTCCCGTTGTCAAATAATTAGTGACGTGATTCCCACATGTTCATGTTCACCAGACGAGAGGAAGCTCACTCGAGCTGGAGTCGTTAGTCTGTTTATTCTTAATTTGAAGGGAAAGTTGTGAACGTCTGAGTCATTTCTCAAGCAACAGAGTCAAAACTTACCTAGTTCAAGCTCCTCAGATGGGAATATTTGCTATTATGAGATAAAAAGTCTGAATTATGAAATAAAAAGTCTGAATTATGAGATTAGAAATCTGAATTATGAGACAAAAAGTCTGAATTATGAGACAAAAAGTCTGAATTATGAGATATAAAAGTCTGAATTATTTGACAAAAAGTCTGAATTATGAGAGAAGAAATCTGAATTATGAGACAAAGTCTGAATTATGAGATAAAAAGTCTGAATTCTAAAATATGAAGTCTAAATTATGAGATAAAAAGTCTGAATTATGAGAGAAGAAATCTGAATTATGAGATAAAAAGTCTGAATTATGAGACAAAGTCTGAATTATGAGACAAAAAGTCTGAATTATGAGAGAAGAAGTCTGAATTATGAGATAAAAAGTCTGAATTATAAGACAAAGTCTGAATTATGAGACAAAAAGTCTGAATTATGAGATAAAAAGTCTGAATTATGAGATTAGAAATCTGAATTATGAGACAAAAAGTCTGAATTATGAGATAAAAAGTCTGAATTATGAGATAAAAAGTCTGAATTATAAGACAAAGTCTGAATTATGAGATAAAAAGTCTGAATTATGAGATTAGAAATCTGAATTATGAGACAAAAAGTCTGAATTATGAGATAAAAAGTCTGAATTATGAAATGAAAAGTCTGAATATGAGACAAAAAGTCTGAATTATGAGATAAAAAGTCTGAATTATGAGAGAAGAAGTCTGAATTATGAGAGTAAAAGTCTGAATTATGAGAGTAAAAGTCTGAATTATGAGATTAAAAGTCTGAATTATGAGACAAAAAGTCTGAATTCTAAAATATAAAGTCTAAATTATGAGATAAAAAGTGAATGTGAGATGAAAAGACTGAATTATGAGATATAAAGTCTAAATTATAAAATATAATGTCTGAATTATGAGACAAAAAGTCTGAATTATGAGATAAAAAACTGAAATTATGAGGTAAAAGTCAAACAGGAGATTAAAATGTCATTGGATGAAAAGACAAAAAAAAAGTAGCTCCAAAAAAGGAAACGGCAAAACGTCTTTTATTTTGAAAAATTATGACACCATTGAGGGATAAAGAGTCAAAAATCATGAGATGAAAACAGAATAATGAGCTGGAAAGTCACGATTATGAGAAAAAGTCATCATGAGAAGCTTCTTAAAAAAAAAAAAAAAAACACAACGCTGGTGTTTTTAAGATTCATTGTGGACGGAGAAGAAAACAAACAAAGAGACAAAGAAGCATTTTAATATTTAACTGCCTGGACGTACCTGAGAGAGGAGAGGTGAGGGAGGAGAGAGGAGGAGGGAGGAGGAGGAGGGTGTTATCAGCAACAAGATTATTTGATGCCTGTGAACACACACACACACACACACGTAAACACACACACACGTAAACACACACACACGTAAACACACACACACTCTGTCTCTTCGCTGCACTTAGCAGATTGGTTCAGAAATCACATTAGGGAGTGTCACAACAGCTTCTCCTCTCGTTCACCAGGTAATCTCTCCATCCTCCTCCTCCTCCTCCTCCCTCTGTCATATCTCCTCCTCCTCCTCCTCCTCCTCCTCAGGTTTAATCTCTCCTCCCCGTCTCCTCTTATTCCTCCTAATGTCTTCTTATCCATCTCTTCTTTTCTCACCTCTTCACCTCTTCAAGCCTCCTTTTTTTCCCTCTTGTCCTGCACCTCCTCCTCCTCCTCCTCCTCCTCCTCTCTCCTCCTCATTCACCGGCCTCCTTGTCTTTCACCTGTCACCTGTTCACCCTCTCCGTCCTCCTCTTTTCTCTTCCACCTTTTAGGTCCATCTGGTCATCCTATCATTTCCTCTCCCCTCCCACCACCTCCTCCATCTGTTTATCTCATCCCCCTCCTCCTTCCTTCCTCCTCCTTCTTTCTTTCCTCCTCTTCCTCCTTATGGTCCAAATGTTTATTGACTCCTCATGTTTCCTCTCGCTCACCGTTCAACAGCCTCCTTTTCTTTTTTCTTGCTTCTTCTCTTCCTCCCTCACATCCTTCTTTTGTACAATCTTGTCATGTACTCCTCCTCTTCTTCTTCTCTTTCTTCTTCTGTTTTTACCTTCCTCCTTTTCCTCTTCTTCTTCTTCTCTTTCTTCTTCTTCTTTTCTGTCTTTTCCTTCTTCTTCCTCTTCTTCTTCTTTCCTTCTTCTTCTTCTCTTCCTCCTTTTTCTTCTTCTTCTTTTCTGTCTTTTCCTTCTTCCTCCTCTTCTTCTTTCCTTCTTCTTCTCTTCCTCCTTTTCTTCTTCTTCTTCTACCTCCTCTCACCCTCCTTTCTTCCCTTCTCCCTCTCATATTTACTCCATCTTTTCATCCTCTCTCTCTCGTTTCCTCTTTCTCTTCTCCCCTTTCAGCTCCATCTCCTCCTCCATCTTTCACTTCCCTCCTCTCCTGCTGTTTTCTTTTCCTCTCCTTCACTTCTGCTCCACCTCTCTCCTCCTCCTCCTCCTTTATCCTCCAGCTCCTCCTCCTCCTCCATCTCACCTCTCCTCTCTTGTTTTTTTGTCCTCCTCTCTCACATCCTTCTTTTATTCAATCTTCTTGTCATCTACTCCTCCCTCCTTCCTCCTCGTCCTCTTCTTCTTCTTCTTCTTCTTCTTCCACCTGGTCTTATCTCTCTATTTATTGTGACAGCTTGTCAGAGGTGTGTGTGTGTCTGCCTGTGTGTGTGTGTGTGTGTGTGTGTGTGTGTGTGTGTTTGAAGAAGCAACAACCGACAGATTTACAGTTTCGGGCGAGCGTCATCCACCGAGAGAGAGAGGGAGGGAGGGAGGGAGGGAGCAGGAGGAGGTCAGAGGGGAAGGAGGAGATGAAAGGAGGAGAGAGAGGAGGAGCTGAGAGGGTAAAGAGAGGCCAGCGGGGGGATGACAGGTGACGTGTGTGTGTGTGTGTGTGTGTGTGTGTGTGTGTGTGTGACGGACGGACAACATGTTATTAATAAAAACAGGAAGAAAAAATGTAATTATCATCCGACGACGTACAGACGAGCGTGTGTGTGTGTGTGTGTGTGTTTTATTATAAATAATTATAGCTGAAATCAATTAAAAACATGACAAGAGCATACGTGTGTGTGTGTGTGTGTGTGTGTGTGTGTGTCGCCCACCCTCGTCACAGAAAACTTTATTATCAGACAGCGTGTTATTAACAAAAACTTTAACTCGGGTGTAATTTGTAATTAGCGGTGAAAACATGTCAGGAGCATGTGAGCGTGTTTTCTTTAAGAAAAAAACTTTTTTATTGCACATATTTCTTTTTGTTGCCTTTTTTTGTTTGTGTGTTTAAGTTTGTATCACCCCGTGTGTGTGTGTGTGTGTGTGTGTGTGTGTGTGTCTGCGCGTCAACAACTCGTTTCCCCTCCCGACAGCGTGTTATTAATGAAAACGTATAATAATCCATTTAAAAACATGTCATCATGATTAGAATAATAACAGTGGTTACACTGACTGAGACGTTTATGGAGGGGAAGGGAGTTCTCATCATCATCATCGCCACTCGTGGGAGTGTGTGTGTGTGTTAGTGTGTGTGTGTGTGTGTGTGAGCAAACAAACATGCGAGCGCTTCAGCCAAACTTTCCTACAAACTGTTTTTCTTCTTCTTCTTCTCTTTCTTTTGTTTCGCGGAACAAAAAAGATTCTGGACAAAAAAAAAAAACGACGACGGCGGTCACGAGAAGAAAAAGCGTGACAACTTAATCGTCTTATTTTTTTTTTTTATGTCTTCGTGAAGCTTCTACCTGAAGTTAAGACTGTGAATGCTTCCTCCGTAACTTCTTTAAGAGTCTTTGTTCGTCTATCGTGAAGTTTTTAAGGGAGTAAACTACACAACAACGCGTACGTATCGTCTTTGTCGCTCAGACGTTGAACCCAGACGTCTCCGCGAGTTGTTTCAATTACATTTCACCCGGTTTTAGGTGTTCTCTGACCTTTTTGGACCTCTGAATCAGTTCCTTCTGGGCGAGGTTGTGAGTTTTTTCAACGAAGAGACCAAATCCATCAACAGTTTATCGACATTTAAAGGTGCTGTTTGTAAGAAAAGTTGATTTTTGAGTCTCTCTCCCAACGTAAGAGAGACGAAAAGACCAAATCCATCAACAGTTTATCGACATAAAAGGTGCTGGTTGTGAGAAAAGTCGATTTTTGAGTCTCTCTCCCAACTTACGTTGGGAGAGAGACTCAAAAATCAACTTTTCTCACAAACAGCACTGTAAGTGTTGTGTTTGTGTGTTATTTTTGCCCCAAAACTGTTAAAAACACATCAATAAGCCACAAAAACTGTCACTAGTTGGTGTCAAGACTTAGATTTTACATCGAAATGAGCTTTTTAATTGTGATACCGCAACAAACGTGTCTAACTTTGGTTTGGTGAGTAAATCTTGTAAGACTCTGGTGTCGTTCCCCTCCATCCCTGCCAGGTCCGTGCGGGATCCATGGTGCATTCAGGTGCACGTCTCAACTTCTGAAGTCCACCTCGCTTCGACGATAAACGTTGCTGACAGGATGTCGTGGTGTGTTCAAGTGCACCAAATAAAAACATGTAAATGAGAGATGTCGGAAAGTAAAAGTGTAACAAACGTGTCTAACTTTGGTTTGGTGAGTAAATCTTGTAAGACTCTCCGACACACTGACGTGTTTTGGTGTCGTTCCTCTCCGCCGTTGTCCGTCCGTGCTGGGTCCGTGCGGAGTCCGTGGTGCGTTCAGGTGCACGTCTCAACCTCTGAAGTCCACCTCGCTTCGTACGATCCAAACGTTTGCCGACAGGGACGTTGTGGTGCGTTCAAGTGCAAATCAAAGCATGTAAATGAGACTTGTTGGCGTAAGTGTAAGATAGTTTGTTTTTCAAGATTTGGAGAATCGTAACACACATGCATGTAAATGTGTATTAATCCGCCGCTGAAACTAGTCCCCCCAAAAAATGCCCCATATATTTGTGAGCTTGTCAGATTTAGGTCTTTAGTCGGAACCGTTTCTGATCTTTTTGTGATTGTCATCCTTTAGAGATGCTCCATGTTTCTGTCTTCAGACGTCCTTTACCTGGGATTATCTGAATAAGTTAACTTGTATTTATCTTTTCAGAGTATTTACACTGCAAATACCGTCAGTTTGTTGCACAATACACAAGATTATTGTGTACAGAAGTCGACCACAACAGCACGAATGTCTGAAGAGACGGAGGCGATAACCCTTCACCTCGAGAGGATTAACGAATCTGAGGGGAAGTTTTTGCTTCTTCGTTTTGTTTCATCCGCACTTAACTGAAATCTGATGATAAGACGTCTCTTTAAACACACAACAGCGTCTCCAAACCGGCACATTTTCCAAATTCAGCTGATCTAAACCGACGAGCACCTGCACATTTAGCATATAAAGGACGTTCACGCGTCTTTTCAGCCGTCTGTTGTTCCGTCGCGTTCGCAGCTTCAGCGGCAGAAGAAGAGTTTCCCAACGTGAATATCTGAAAACATTGTGTTTTTCGCCGCTATGAGCTTGTCATTCAGTAGCAGCGGCGGCACACACACGCGTGTAAAATGTGTTTGAATGTTAACTCGTGTGTGTGTGTGTGTGTGTGATAGCCTGGTGTGTGTGTGTGTGTGTGTGTGTGCAGGCAGACGTGCTGTCGTTTTGATAGCTTGTCATTGAAGCGATCCGGTCCACTGTAATTTTCTACTCAAAGGAAACAATGCAACAATACATGCTTCGCTGTCACACACAAAAAAAAACCCTCCACGTTCAGTGTGTGTGTGTGTGTGTGTGTGTGTGTGTGTGTGTGTGTGTGTGTGTGCGGTGGGTGTTCGGGCTCTCGTCACTGTAACTGTTGAGTCGGTCTTAGTTTGCACAACATCTTTTTGTCTTTCGCTTCCTTTTTTCTCCCACTTCATCTATTTCTGTTTGCTTTTCTTTCTCTTTTCTATTTTCTGTTTCTGTTCTTTTTTCTCTTCACCTCCTTCTCCTCTTTTTTTTTCTTCTCTCTCCCCCTCCTCACTGTGTTTGACATATTGGTGTCACCAATAAATCATCGCATGCACTCCACCTTTAAAAAAGAGAGAGGGACAGGTAGAGGGATGGGTAGCGGGGGGAGGTGGAGTATTGTTTGGCATCTCATCAAAGTCGCAAAGGTTTTTCCTGAAGAACCGGCTAAGATGTCGGATTTTAAGATTTCCTCTCGAGAAGTCTTGTTTATTTTTCTTCCTCTTCAAACTTTCCTCGTGTTTGTTCGTCGATTCAGAAGATCCTTAATCCAATTTAAATGACACATTCCTCATAAATCAGGAGGCGTTTCCCTAAAACACGTCTTATGGAAGTGTTCTGTGCAGAACTGCATAAGAAAAACTGCCGATTTAAGACGCCGAAGCAAAAACCAAAGGCTGGATTGTTGAAGAATCAACACGATAAGTTGATTATTATCAGATGATGATTGATTCAGGCTGACGTTAACTCCATGTTTGACCTTTGCCCTCCCTCCCCTCCATCACTCGAGGTAGAAACACGGACTATAAAACACAGAACATGCAGAACAAATCCGACTTTAAACACGGTTCCTCGTCCACTACATGTATGAAGCCTCGACACACGTGAGGAACACGTGAATAGCCTGCAGGATTATCATGAAGCAAAGTAAAAATTAAACCTCCAGCTAAAGCCAGTAAAAATCACATTCTGCAGCGCGACATAAAAGCACAGTCAAAACCAATAAAACCACAAACTGTAACATGAAAGCACAGTGAAATATAGAGCGGTCACACATAAAGACCGTTTAACTGAGGTTTTAATTATGATGGTGGCCGGATTGTTTCCGGTTAGTAAATATGTGTTTATAAGACTTTTTTTGGCCCCTAACTGTCGACTACTTCCTGCTTTTAAACAGACTGAACAGAGCTGAGCTTTATCATCTGTTCAGGTAAAATACATACATTTTAAAAACATTTTGAATTCCTTTAGATGAGGATTTCTTACTAGTTGCACGTGAGCTAGCAGGCTAAGAGCTACTTAAATTAGTAACAATTAATTGTAAAATGATTAAATTTCAAATAACTTTCTTAAATATAACCTGTGTAATTTTATTATAGAGCAGATAGCAGTTACGTTTATACAAAACGCCACTGATTCATTAACTTTTTAGTTTATCGAGCCTTTAGCCTAGTAAATAAAGATGTGCAGGTTTAGCTAATCCAAAGCAAAAGTCTTTGATTTAATGACTGAAATGTATCCAAATTAATTCAAACATTAATTCAGACTTTCATCTCATTAAACAATTCCTCCCAGACAATCAAATTAGCAACTATTTAAAGGTTTTACATTGGGTGTCGCCTTGAAATCCACCAAGATAGCAACAGTTAAGCTAGCAGCTAACCCAGACTGAACTAGTGGACGTAATAACTTAAATTAGTTGACTTAATCCAGATACTTTACCCTTTTCTAATTCTCAAATGATTTAAATTGTTTCGATTTGTTAAATGTTAAAAGTTACCTGTGTCTTTCTGTTTCAGAGCAGATAGGCCTAGCGGTTAAGCTAACAGAATGTAAAATGTAATTAATTCATTAACAATTATATTAATTGAAACAAAAATAGTTTTTTGGGCACTTCAAAGTCTACA
This sequence comes from Lagodon rhomboides, assembly GCA_039737535.1. Taxonomy (NCBI): domain Eukaryota; kingdom Metazoa; phylum Chordata; class Actinopteri; order Spariformes; family Sparidae; genus Lagodon; species Lagodon rhomboides. Next base: position 21,500,081 of record CM077806.1, read on the forward strand.
ATGATGATTTTTAAAGCTCAAATGTATAAAAGTCTATCGAGCTTTTAGCAAGTAGGCTAAAGATGTGCAGAGTCCCAACAGATAGAAGCTAGCAGGCCTAGCTAGCGCTAATCCAAAGCACAAAATCATTCATTTAGATACTGAAATGTCTCCAAATTAATCAAACTGTTAATTCAGCCATTAATTAAAGAACTCATCTAATTTAATCTAATGAACAGCTCTGTATAGACTTGACATAGGTTGACCTCTATTAAAGCTAGTAGCCGTTAAGCTAGCAGCCTTAAAAGTGTGCTCAACTAGCCTGACATGATTTAAATTGAAAGAGTGAAATTAATCCAAATTCATCTAATTACAAAAAGACCTCTAACCTCATTTATTCTGAATCTTATAATATGTATAAAATCTTTATATTTGACACTCTGACTAGCCTCCTGTCAGATAGCGTTAAGCTAGTAGTAGCCTAGCTAGGCTACACAACATGACACAAGTCGTTGATTCAAGGACTGAAGGTAATCAAAATCCGTTTACATCAAATAAAAAAAACCCTCAAATCTTAATCAAATGTATAAAATCTTTAACTGGTTGGACACGGCAGTTAAACACCAGCAGATTAGTTTAAGCTAGCGGGCTCAGCGCTAATCTGAGCCGACGTTAAATTAATGAAATTGAAGTGAAATGGATTCAAATTAATTCGACCATTGATTCGACCATTTGTCTCATTAAAGAACTAATTTAAAAATCAAATTAACAACAGTTGTAGGTTTGACATAGACGGCCTTCTTGAAAAGCTAGTAGCAGTTAAGCTAGCAGGCTCCAAACTGCTCCTAACTACCGTCATTTATTGATTTAAAACAATAAAACAAATTCAAATTCGTTGAATTACACAAAGACATTTGACCTCACTTAATTTCAGTGTTTAAAATCTAAAATTCGACACACACTGGCAGATAGCGGCTAAGCTAGCAGTAGTAGCCTGTCACACGTCGTTGATTCAAAGACTGAAATTAATCAACTTTCAATAAAAAACCCTTCAAATCTTAATCAAATGTATAAAATCTTTAACTGGTCGGACACGGCAGTTAAACACCAGCAGATTAGTTTAAGCTAGCGGGCTCGGCGCTAATCTGAGCCCTGCATTAATCATTGATTCGGTGTCTGCCTGTAATTGATATGTAAATAGCATGTTTAACCTCCATTTACATGTGTGTTTGTGTGCGCCGACGAAGGCCAAGACTCACACAGATGTGTGTGTGTGTGTTTGTGAGAAAGACGGAGCGAGTGTGGGAGTGCAAGAGGCATGTTGAAGGAGGGGGGTCGCTTCCAAGTTACAAAAGAAGTTAATTAAAAATGAAAAAAGGGAACGAAGGGAGGGAGGAGAGGGAGGACGGGAGTGGACGGAAGCAGTCGGGGGTGGACAGAAGGGGGGAGAGAGGAGAGAGAGGTGGGGGAGGAAAACATAGAAGAGGAAAAAAAAAAGAGAGAGAGAGGAGGGGAAGGAATGGAAGGAGGGAAGCAGTGTTTTATTGAAAACGGGTGGACAAACAGTGTGTAATTGGCTGGGGCCGCCGGGGCTAAAGGAGAGGTTCAAAGAGAGGAGAGAGGGAGATAGAGAGCAAATTAACAGATAGTGGAGGCGAGATGAAGGGGGAGGAAGAGGAGGAAGGGAAAGAGATGACATGGGGGGAAAAAAGAAAGTGTTGACTCAGAGAAAGAGGAGATCAGAGAGCGAGAGGGAGAGAGAGAGAGGGGAGGGAGCTACGTTACGTGGCCGAATGTATGTGGACACCTGAGCGTCGTGCCAACATGTGATCGCCGGACTTTACCGCCGACGCTGTTCTGGGAAGGCTTACGGCCAGATTTTAGGAGATTTGCTCCCATTCAGCCCGTGTTTGTGTTGCAAAGAATGCAAAAAGGGCTTTGTTGGTGTCGGCGTGTTGTTTCAGGCGCCGGTAAGATAATAAATTACAGTCCGGGGAGGCCGGTTTGATTAATAAATGAATCGGTTTCATCGCAGGACGACGAAGACGGACAACAATCTCTGAATCCAGCTTCTTAAATGTGAACGTTTTCTGGTTTCTTGACAGAAAACTGAATGTTTCTTTGGGTTGTGGGGACAGTTTTCACCATTTTAGAGACAATACTAATCAAGAAGATGATTGAAAATGAAAATAAACTTTAATTTCAGCCCAGAAAATGAAGGTTAAGCTTGTTCACGACAGCTAAGTTCTTCCTCAGCAAACTTAAAACAACAATATATTCAATACGGTCTTCCAAAACCATTGAACACTGCAGAAAACCACTTCAAATACAACTGTCTGATCTTCCACCTCTACGGTTTAACGTATAATTAGACACAGACACAATCCAGCTTCTTAAATGTGAAGGTTTTCTGGTTTCTTGACAGCAGACTGAATGTTTCTTTGGGTTGTTGGGACAGTTTTCATCGTTTTAGAGACGATACTAATCAAGAAGGTGATTGAAAATGAAAATAAACTAATTTCAGCCCAGAAAATGAAGGTTTAGATACGAAGACGACAACAGTTAAGTTCTTTCACAGCAATCTTAAAACAATATATTTCTCTACGGTCTTCCAAAACCATTGAACACTGCAGAAAAAACGCTTCAAATACAACTGTCTGATCTTCCACCTCTACGGTTTAACGTATAATTAGACACAGACACTCCTCAGTCGAGGTTCAGTGAAGGTCGTGGCTGCAGCAGGTATTTATCATCAAGTCTTTTGTGTGTTTGTTCATTATCTGCTCTACGATTTTTAAAATGTACGTCCACAGAAAAAGTGATAATAATAACAACGGTCCGACGATGATGTGACTCCCAAACCCTCCCGCCAACGACCAGAGTCAACACCGGAGTCGAGGTTTAATCATTGTTTTCTCCCGTTAGTTAATTAATAATAAGTGTCTGCTGATTATTTCTGGTGTTTTTTGGAGAGTCGTGGGACAAAACAAGACGTCGAGGACCCTTCAAGGCTTTTGACGTCAAGTTTTTGAACACAAAGCGACAAAGCGTCCTCGTCAGTGTCGAGGTCATCTTTAGTTAATTGGACAAACGATCCTTCTAACGAGCATGACGGTCCGATTTTGTTGTTTTTGGGCGTAAAACTATTTTAAAAAAATTTAAAACAACAGCCCCCAAAAAATTCACAGGAGCGTCCACATGCTGTCGAGTGTGGTCCCCGCACGTCAGGTAAATAAGGAGCTCGCTTTATTAGCATTTGTGGTGTGTGTGTGTGTGTGTGTGTGTGTGTGCTGACTAAGGCTTATCAGATTCTCAAGGGGCCAGAAAAAAAGCCCGAAGAGCGAGCGAGGTTAGAAAAAAGAGAGGATAGAGGTATTCTCTCTCTCTCTCTCTCTCTCTCTGTCTGATTGAATGGAAGCTGAAAGGTCGCGACCTCTTTCTAAACACTCCACGGTTCTCAGCATTAATCAAATAACACTCACTCGCACTCAAACGCACACACACACACACACACTCCGCCGCTGACCTTCACACACTTGCGATGCGTGTGTGCACGGCGAAACACGCATACGTTTAAAAAAAAGAGCGAAGAAGAAGAAGAGGAAGAAGAAGAAGAAGGAGAAGATCATACGGGCTTACTCAGGCAGATGCAAATGGTGGTGCTGGGTCGGCTTGCACGTGTGTGTGTGTGTGTGTGTGTGTGTGTGTGTGTGTGTACACACACACACACACACACACACACACACACACACACACAGGTGAATTTAGATAGGATTATACACACATACCACACTGTATAAACAGTGTCAAATGCCCTGTGTGTGTGTGTGTGTGTGTGTGTACATGACTCTCTCTGCATCTTTATGTGTGCATCGCTTGATGTGTGTGTGTGTGTGTGTGTGTGTGTGTGTGTGTGTGTGTGTGTGTGTGGTCGTAACAGTGACATCTGCACCGTTGGCTAAACAGCTTGCGAATATGCTGATAAAAACAACGCCGGCAGCCAAATTTACAACACCTATAAAACACACACACACACACACACACACACATAGGTTCACACACACACACACACATATACACACACACGTACACTCAGAGGGCGTATTATGGTGAGATTTACGGTGTGTCTGTGTGTGTGTTTGGGTTTATTGCAGTTTACAGGACAGAAAGAGCGTCTATGTAAGCAACAACTACAGTGTGTGTGTGTGTGTGTGTGTGTGTGTGTGTGTTGTTAGAGAAGGACACCCAGACTTTTGAATCTAATATTTACATTTTGTTTTGGTCGCAGTCATCCTTCTGTTGTTGTTGTTCCTTTTACATTCGTTCGTCCTGTGTTTGGATTTTTGCTCTTTATTTTGTGATATTTGTCTTTTTTATCATCATCAATTCTCAGATTTTGTCATCAATCAAAATCAATTGCTAAAACAAAGTGTCACTAAAATATTACTATAACATTAAATCGCCTCTGTCTTGTTGTTTGATACCGAATTTCAATACCTAAGGAGTCGATCTCATCTGCGTCACGTAAGCCAATGAGCAGGCGGCATGCTTGTTGTGCCGAGATCTAACGGTGCAGGTGATTGGCTGCCTGGAGGCTGGAGGGCGGGTCTTACCACATGTACAGGTGTATTGTTTTGACGTGGCGCAGGTTTCTGGTTGTATAAATTAGATTGTATGAATGTTTACACTAATAAAAATAATAATGAGTTTAACCAGCTAACATTTCTGATGCAACGTTGGAGTCGACTTTAATCAAAGCTGGTCGAACAGAATGTTTTTCCAGGATTAACCCGATAATATTTCACTCTGGAGGCTTTGACAGTGGATTTACTCGCATATTATATTCATCATATCGCACAACACGGACCCCCGTCGATCATTCCTGTTGGTACAGTCCACAGGTTTGATGCAGCGTCGTCTAAAGGACTTCAGCTACGACACATATAACCCGATGTGCCTCTGCAGCAGGCCCTGACCTCCTGACTCTGCCGCTCGGCCTGCAGCTCGCTGAGGCTGTGAATGTGTGGGAGTGTGAGAATGTGCAACAGGAAGTCGTTAAAAATTAGCGTAAACATGCTCGTGAAACATTCTCCTGGATAAATACAGCGCCATTCTTAAAAAGATGTCAGTGCACCCGGAGCAGAAATAAAGAGCGCGTGTGTTTATTCAGCCTATATCAGGAGCGCTTAACCTTTCTTTTTCTTTTTTTTTTTCTGTAACCCACACTGAGTAAATTTAGCCTCGGCCTGGGACAGAGCGGACTGTGGCGATCAGGAAACCGGGCTGGACCGGAGCCTGGAACCTGCTGCTGTAGTTTATGAGACATGAACATGTTAACGAAGCGTTCGTTTAGAAGAAGGCCTGCGGGTTGTTCACTGGTGGTCGCTCAAACAAAACATTCCTCCGAGGACTTTAAATGTGGTCGAAACAAAGAGCTGAGGTTCGGCTCGGATCCACGCCGGGTCACGATGGATTCCAGCGGCAGCCATGTTTGTTTTTACGGGTGCGATAACAAAGCGTCGACCGCGGCCGCAGCGTTTACAGCCTCTGATCACTCGTCTCTAAATGTGCTTTTAAGCATCGATTTAAGCAAATCAGATGATCAAGACTTCACTTCCTGTTTATAACAAGTCTGATAGATTTAAAAATGTCACTAGTTTGCAACCCAAAATTCAACAAAACAGACACGAACATCCATTAAAAACAGTTTATGTTGCTACATTATGCTGCAATTTGCAGTAAAAATGCAAAACTGTGACTCTAATTTTAAGTTTAAGGCAATTTTGTTTGTCGTTTTTGCTTTTATTCTAGTCGAAGAGATCTTAAAATAACCCAAACAAGAATGACAGGCAATTATTAGAACCGTTAAAGGTGCTATTTGTAAAAAAAGTTGATTTTGAACTCGTCAGTGGGATGTTGGTCGACCCGTCCCTCAATCCAACCACACATCATCTTTATACGCAACGTAGAGCCTTCTTTTCGACACCTTTGTTTATTTACACTGTCGAAAGCAACAGAGTCAGAATGCCGCCTCAGTGTGTGATTTTGGATAGCATGCCACCGTTCTGCAAGCAAAAGACGCGTGACGTTCTTCATGTCCTACCCAAATATCGCAATAGACGACACCACTGTCGCTCCGGAGTGATGGACTCCGAGGTGACGCCACAAATTTCGCGGTGTTGTCCTGTTCAGTTACGGCAAAGACGACATAAAGCCTCGTCCATCGTCTGCAGCCTTAAACCCAAAATACTGACAAGTTAGCAAACGATACTCTCGATGTCTGTATATTAAAGCGCTGCCACGACAGCTCTGTGTGTAATTTCCTTCCAAAATAAAAGCCTGAAGATGCTGTAACAGCTCTTGTGAAACTCTCACTCTCTGCTCATCATCGAGTTAGCTGCTAACGTCTGCTAGCCGCTCTCTAATTATCTGGTGACGAACGTTATACAGTTTCACCACTTTCTCTCTGTTTAACATCATTTTGTTTGTCGCTTTTGCTTTTATTCTAGTCGAAAAGATCTTAAAACAAGATTGACAGGCAGCAGCCGGATCCACGGTTAATTATTAGAACCGTTAAAGGTGCCATTTGTGAGAAAAGTTGATTTTTGACTCACTCTCTGCTCTTGCAGGCGTTTTTGGTTACTGTTTTCCATCGAGTTAGCCGCTAACGTCTGCTAGCTGCTCTCTAATTATCAGGTGACGGGTCGTGTGATTAACATGTCGTTGACATCTCGACTGCTGCCGACTCAGAGGCGTAACTTTTTATTTAAAACGACGAGGCGGAATAACAGTGCGACGGTCCCGTCCAATCAATCGTGACGTCGAAATCATAACTTCAAACGTCTGTTCCCTGCAGACGAACCCGCACTTCCTTTTAATAAAACTGAAAGATCTTTAAGTCAACATCAGACGAGTGTTTCACGCTCAGACGACAGATTCTGGCCCTTTAAATCCAATAAGATAAGCTTGTTAAGGTGTTTACACGACAGTTGTAATAATACGAGCTTTTAATGTGCTTATAATCGAGTTATCTGCGTGTAAGTAAACACGCCGGCGGGCGGATGGACGGGTTGAAACCAGGGCCACCGGGGGGAAAAGACGAACCGGTCGTCTTCACTTTTTCTTCCTCGGATCGTTTTCATTCTCGGTCTCAAACTTCAGTGTCGGGCAGGAATGTGTGTGAATCTCTCTCAACCCGTCTCATGTTCCTCCTCATTTTTCTCCCCTCCCTCCCTCCATCCTCTCCCTCGCTGTGGTTCGAATTAGACAATGAAAACAATGAATTTGGTGTCTGTTTCTTTCTCTGGTTGTCTCGCCCTCCCCCACTTCTTTCTCTTCTCATGGTGACCCCGTGTCAGACTCCCAACCCCCCACTTCACTTTCTCTTTTACTTCACTTCTGCCTTCACATTTTCTAACTTTGATTTTTTTTTTTTAGTTTTTCTTTCTGTCCTCATGTTATCAACACGTCGCCTGTTCTTCATCTGCCTCTCGTCTATCTCTTCACCCTTTTTCCTCTGTCTTTCGTTCCTTTCCCTCTCGCTCGCTGTCTTTCTGTGTGATTTCATGCTCCAGCTGCTCTATTATCAGTCTGTCTGAGGTTGTGTTAACATCAACAATACTGCTACACATCCACTGACGGACGGATAGATGGACGGACAGATAGTCAGATGGGTGGATCCTTGTCTCTCGTGTTTGTTCTCGTGTTTTATCTCGTCGGTTTGTTTGCTGCAGCTGCAAAGTGTTTAAAATTAAAGCTCAACTTCATACAAGACTTCTGAGCTTGAACAGAAACACAAGTTTTTGCTTTGGTAGTTTTAATATGTTTTAAATTTTAAAGTTTAGAAGTTTAAACAGCTTCAAGGTGAATTTAAACATATATTTTCAGGTAGAGCTAATAAACAATAAAGAAGTATCTTAATGAGGGGCCCTGAGGAACACCGTTTTTAATGAGCCACAGATGTAACAGCACGAACAATTTCTCCCAAAACTTACCTTTCTGACATTTTTCCGTTATTTATTTCAAACAGCTGTTTAAGCTCAACTTGACACAAGACTTCTGAGCTTGAACAGAAACTCAAGTTTGAGTAAAGTTTCCAGTAAAATTTAGCTCGAATTCTTAGTTTACTTAGTTTAATTTGAACGGTAAACTCAAAATCTCTATCAGTTTTTGCTTTTGTAGTTTTAATATGTTTTAAATGGAGTTAAGGAGTTTAAAGTTTAGAAGTTTAAACAGCTTCAAGGTGAATTTAAACATATATTTTCAGGTAAAGCTAATAAACATTAATAAAGAAGTATCTTAATGAGGGGCCCTGAGGAACACCGTTTTTAACGAGCCACAGATGTAACGCACGACAATTTCTCCCAAAACTTACCTTTCTGAAGTTTTTCCATTATTTATTTTCAAACAGCTGTTTAAGCTCAACTTGACACAAGACTTCTGAGCTTGAACAGAAACTCAAGTTTGAGTAAAGTTTCTAGTAAAATTTAGTTCGAACTCTTAACGGTAAACACAAAATCTCTATTAGTTTTTGCTTTTGTGGTTTTAATATGTTTTAAATGGAGTTTAAGACTTTAAAGTTTAGAAGTTTAAACAGCTTCAAGGTGAATTTAAACATATATTTTCAGGTAAAGCTAATAAACATTAATAAAGAAGTATCTTAATGAGGAGCCCTGAGGAACACCGTTTTTAACGAGCCACAGATGTAAAGCACGACAATTTCTCCAAAAACTTACCTTTCTGGAGTTTTTCCATTATTTATTTTAAACAGCTGATTAAGCTCAACTTGACACAGGACTTAAAGTGTTTAAACAGCTGCAAAGTGTTTAAAATTAAAGCTCAACTTCATACAAGACTTCTGAGTTTGAACAGAAACACAAGTTTGAGTAAAGTTTCTAGTAAAATTTTGTTTGAATTCTTAACGGTAAACACAAAATCTCTATCAGTTTTTGCTTTTGTAGTTTTAATGTGTTTTAAATGGAGTTTAAGACTTTAAAGTTTAGAAGTTTAAACAGCTTCAAGGTGAATTTAAACATATATTTTCAGGTAAAGCTAATAAACATTAATAAAGAAGTGTCTTAATCAGGAGCCCTGAGGAACACCGTTTTTAACGAGCCACATATGTAACGCACAACAATTTCTCCCAAAACTTACCTTTCTGAAGTTTTTCCATTTATTTATTTCAAACAGCTGTTTAAACTCAACTTGACACAGGACTTAAAGTGTTTAAACAGCTGCAATTTGCACTTAAATAAAGTGAGGAGAACTAAATTCTCCTCAGTTAAGAAGAAATCTTAATGAGGAGCCCTGAGGAACTCCGGTATAAACGAGCCACAGATGTAACGCACAACAATTTCTCCCAAAGCTACCGGAACTGCAATGTTTAACAAATCTGGTAGCTGTCTTATTTAAAGTTTTAGTTAAACAGACGTTCAGCTCGACTTTCAGTTTCCCAATTAGTTCTTTATTTGTTGTTTTATGTGATTTACGGCTCAAATTGACTTCTGTGTTTAAACATCTTCAGTTTGTACTTAAAAAGGACTCAGCACTGATACTGATATATGGACGTGATGATCAACCATGTGTCAGCAGCAGGATGTTTTACGATATAACAGTAAACTTTATCAGTGAGCTGAAACTGGAAACTTCACCTGAAATGTAAATAATTATAAATCACCTCAAGCATCATATTGATGAGATCAGACAACATACACTGATACCGATTGGCCAACCGATATATCAATCAGGCTCTAGGAAAAAAAAGTAACTCGATCAACAAGTGTCCTGATCAGAATCCCTGAGAAACATTGGTTTACACGAGATGTCTGGTGTTTTGTTCGACAGTTTCCTTCTGCAGAAAAATCTACTTTAATGTGTTAAAGTTGAGTTAAAGCTCATTTTAACACAGGACAGAACAGTTTCTTGTTGGATTTAACCCGAAATCTCTAATCTAAACATCTAATCACAGCTATTTATCTGAAAGGTTAACTTCTTAACTAACTTCTCTTCTCAAAACTAGACGTGTTTTAGAGATTACTGATGTCGTTCCAGGATTATAAGATCAACGTCTTTCTCAAACTTCGGCTCATGACTCTAAAATAAACCACCATCTATTTTCTGTGACTATTTTCTTCAGCCTCGGTCTTAAATCACGACCGACCTGATATAGTCTCTCCAAACCCAGCAGGATCTTTTCATCGTAAATGTTTGTCGAGTTCATTTTATTTTAGCGTGTTGCTAAATAGCGTCCCAACACAAACAAGGCGAACATTTAGCCGCCTCCTGCAAGAGAAACATCCACAGATCCAATACAGAACTCCCTTTGGAAATCCACTGTTTTTACATGCTACAAACTGAAGGAGGTGACTGACGTAAATCAAGAAAACAGAGCTCAGCTATTTTTTAATCAACGTTGCTCCGGTTTCATTTCATCGTCCCGGTGTGATGATGTTATCTCGACACCGGTGACCTTTGACCTCTAGGCAGAAAGTGGAACAAGATTTATGATCAAAGAAAGAAAGAATTTACTTCCATCCATCTTTCTTTCCTTCCTTCTTCCTCCTTCCTCCCCTTCCTTTCTTATTTCCTTCCCTCTTACTTTCTTTCTTTCTCTCCTTCCTTCCTTCTTACTTTATTTCCTTCTTCCCTTCCTTTTTTCTCTCCTTCCTTCCTTCTTCCTCCTTCCTTCCTTGTTACTTTCTTTCCCTCTTTCCATCTTTCTTACTTTCCTTCCTTTCTCTTCTTTCCTTTCTTATTTCCTTCCTTCTTACTTTCTTTTGTTCCTTCTTCCCTTCCCTTTTTCTCTCCTTCCTTCCTTCTTCCCTCTTCCTCCTTCCTTCCTTCCTTTCCTTCTCTTCCTATTTCCTTCCTTCTTTCTTTCCTTCTTCATTTCTTTCGTTCCTTCTTCCTTCCTCGCCTCCTCCTTTCCTTCCTTCTTTCTTTCCTTTCTTCCTTTTTTCTTTCTTTCCTTCCTTCCCTCCTCCCTTCCTCCTTTCCTTTCTTATTTCCTTCCTTCTTTCTTCCCTTTCCTTCCTTCTTCCCTTCTTTCTCTTCTTTCCTTCCTTTTTTCTCTCCTTCCTTCCTTCTCACTTTCTGTACTTCTTTCCTTCCTTCCTTTTCCTTCCTTCCTATCTCTCCTTTGTTTCTCTTCTTTCCTTCCTTCCTTCTCACTTTCCTTCCTTCCTTCCTTCCCTCCTCCCTTTCTTCTTCCTCCCTCTCTCTCTCCTCCCTCCCTCCCTCCTGCCCTCTCCTCCAGTCCCTCCACACTGGATGGACAGGACTAATGTCTTCTTCTTCTTCTCCTCCTCTCTGTCCTCCTCCCTCCTTCATTAATCACTCCCTCCCACTGCTCGTCTTTCTCTCCGTCCCCTCAGATGTTGCTCTCTCCTGTCAGACGTCTCTGTCTTCTCCTTCTCGTCTCTTTTCTTCTTCTCTGCGAGACGATTTGATTCGCCCTCGTCTCCCCCCTCGCCTCTCCTCCTCCTCTTTCACACTCTCTGCACTTGTTTTTCCTCCTCTCGTCTCCTCCTCCTCCTCCTCTTCCTCCTCTCACCTTATCTTTCCTCCCTCGCTGAATCTCTTCATCCCCTCGTGTGTGAGAGACAAATCTTTCCACTGTTGTTGTTTGGATTCTTTCAGGATTTGTCAAATCTCAGCCATGTTTGTAGTTTTTGGAGCAGAGGGGCCCTTTTTTTTTCTTGCTAATGTGTGTGTGTGTGTGTGTGTGTGTGTGTGTGTGTGTGTGTGTGTGTGCACTAACACAACTTCATTCTTGTGTGTTTATGTAGTTGAAAGAGATTCCAGCTTGTATTTGTGTGATTGTTTTTTGTGCATTCAGACATCTGTCCAGAAGTTATGTGTGTGTGTGTGTGAGAGATGGTGTGTGTGTGTGTGTGTGTGTGTGTGTGTGTGTGAACGGCTCTTTTAACTCAAACACACAGATCTTAAAAGCAGCATTTCCTGCCTTGGAGGATGAAAGCTGCATGATTATTTGTCCTGTGTGTGTGTGTGTGTTATGATGTGTGTGTGTGTGTGTGTGTGTGTGTGTGTGTGTGTAGACCCACTTGAGGCCAACAAATACCACAGGCCTCGCTGTTCGTGTGAACCCTTTCTTGATCTCGTCTTTTGTGTGGAAGTGTGTGTGTGTGTGTGTGTGAGAGGAAAAAGTGAGGGAGAACATGTGCGCCTGGATGTATGTATGCACCTGTGTGTGTGTGTGTGTGTGTGTTTTCCTAATGGGATGATTGTAGTTCAGTTATAGATGGTTCAGTGTGTGTGTGTGTGTGTGTGTGTGTGTGTTGCTTTGTTTGTGGTGACCTATAAAAGCCACCGCCACATTCCTCCACGCTCTCCTCGCCCTCCTTTAGCTTCATGCTATAGATCAGCGTCTCCACACATAATCACTCATAATAATGATAATTAAACACATATAATATATTTATTAACGTTAAGAGATATCTGCAGAGAGACAGAGGAAGTGACGTGGGATTAAAAAGCCTGTGGATTGTTCTCAAGGTCACTCTCAGCACTGACTGTCCCAAAACAACGAGTGTGAAGGAAACTGTTTGTGCTCAAACATCCTGTTGATTTAATGACGAGCTTCGTCTCCGTCTGCTGTCGTCTCACAACGTTTCACTCTGTTTTTACTTTATTTAACGTTAAATACACCTGCAGAAGGTTCTGACAGCACTGTGTGCGTTCAAGTTTCATATTTAGATGATACACTCTTAGAAATAGTTCTAAGTAGAACCATATAAGGTTCTTCGGCTTGTCCTCATAGGAGAACCCTTTTTGGCTCCAGGTAGAACCTTTTATAAAGGTGGAGGGTTCTACCTAGAACCCAACATAAAGGGTTATACCTAGAACTGTGTGTGTAAGGTTCCACCCAGAACCCCCATGAGAGGTTCTACAAAGAACCCATACAGGATCTTATACCCATGCTTTCAACAATCTCTGAAGAACTCTTTCTCCAAAAAAGGGTTCTCTGGATCAGAATGGTTCTTACTGGAACCGTTAGTTTTACCAAGAACCCTTTTAAAACCCTTTATTCAGGAAAGGGTTTTTAAAGGGTTCTCTGGATCAAAATGGTTCTTACTGGAACCGTTAGTGTTACCAAGAACCCTTTTAAAACCCTTTATTCAGGAAAGGGTTTTTAAAGGGTTCTCTGGATCAAAATGGTTCTTACTGGAACCGTTAGTGTTACCAAGAACCCTTTTAAAACCCTTTATTCAGGAAAGGGTTTTTAAAGGGTTCTCTGGATCAAAATGGTTCTTACTGGAACCGTTAGTGTTACCAAGAACCCTTTAAAACCCTTTATTCAGGAAAGGGTTTTTAAAGGGTTCTCTGAATCAAAATGGTTCTTACTGGAACCGTTAGTGTTACCAAGAACCCTTGAAAAACCCTTTATTCAGGAAAGGGTTTTTAAAGGGTTCTCTGAATCAAAATGGTTCTTACTGGAACCGTCAGTGTTGCCAAGAACCCGTTTAAAACCCTTTATTCAGGAAAGGGTTTTTAAAGGGTTCTCTGAATCAAAATGGTTCTTACTGGAACCGTCAGTGTTGCCAAGAACCCGTTTAAAACCCTTTATTCAGGAAAGGGTTTTTAAAGGGTTCTCTGGATCAAAATGGTTCTTACTGGAACCATTAGTGTTACCAAGAACCCTTGAAAAACTGTTTCTTCGGCTAAAGGGTTTTTCAGAAGCAAATGGTTCCAGGTAGAACCTCAGCCCTTGTAGAAGAACCCTTTTGGAACCCTTATTTCTACATAAGAGTGTAGCAAGAACGAGTCAAATGCCAAAAGTCATGTGTAAACTCTTTGTTTATGTAACGGTTGTTGTGTTTCAGTCGAGCTTGTCGTTATTATAAAATATGGATATTTCTCAGACTGAATTATCTCCATGTGGCCGCAGCTATCAATTATTCCGGCGATTAAATCAATTTATCAGATAAGAAATAGAGAAGAGAATAATAACATGTATGAGGCTAAAGGGTTTAACAACCTGACTGGAGCATTTTACTTCGTTTACAGTCACAGTCGAGACGTTAACGGCTTCGAGAGTCTGCTTGAATCTGACTCCTGTAGAGTTTCACCCTCTCTGAGTTCTGGTAGTTCTGGTCCTTCAGTCGGTCTCCAGTCGACCCGTCTCTCTCAGCATCTGTCCTCATTTAGTGTCCTCCGTCTGTTTTACTGAAAGTTTGAGTCACTGTGATCCGAGGCTGCTTTATGATTTACAGAAAACTGTGACATCATCATCATCATCATTGTTGGATTATGAGATCGTTGTGAAAGCCTACAGTGATGGAAAGTAACTAAGTACAATTGGAAATATAAAGTAGCAGAAAATAGAAATACTCAAGTACAAGTACTTGAGTATTTCTATTTTCTGCTACTTTATATTTCCATTCCAAAACATGTTAAAAGGCAGATACTGTACTTTTTACTCCACTACATTTATTTGATTACTTTAGTTACTTATTACTTTACATATTGTGTGTGGCATCAGATCCAAAATGGCACATTTTAAAAATTTGATGCAAAATTTGATTAAAAAAAGCCAAACAAACAGATAATTACTCACTAAATATATGTATAATTGACTTTTACTTGTACTTTTGATACTTCAGAACATTTAACATGAGATATTCTAAGATTTTTACTCGAGTATAACGTCTGAGTACTTCTTACAACAAAGCTTTATACTTCCACTTTGCTCACATTGGAGGCAGATATTGTACTTTTTACTCCACTACATTTATTTGATTACTTTAGTGACTAGTTACTTTGTGGCATCAGATCCAAAATGGCACATTTTTAAATGAGTTTGAGACAATATTTGGAACCATACTGTGATATAAATACACGTAAACATATGTGTAATGTAGTTTTCTTGCACTTTTGATACTTCAGTACGTTTAATTTCAGGTACTTTAAGACTTTTACTCGAGTACAGTTCCTACGTGTGACTTTCACCTTTACAAAAGTAATATTATCGTTACTTTTAACTGGTAAAGATGACTCGTTTCCCTCTGAGATGCGGTGCAGTGGAGGTAAGCAGGAGTAAATGTACTTTGGTTTCTGAAGTTTTCTCTCCAGAAACCACAAAGTGCTTCACATTAATGAAAGTTCTCCCCTGATGATGTCACGACGGGGAGTTTGTGATGACAACCCAAATACCGACCGCACAACAATTACCACAAGAAATACGGCGCTGACGGCTTCATTTGCATATCCATTTTACAGCAAACTGTAAAATAAAAAGGAACAAAACAGGAAAATTATCAGTCAGCTATAATTAATAGAAGACGAACGCTGACTCCATTAAAGTCCGGAGCCGGTTTAAGGCTGACTCGGCACAATCCAGAGAGCACATTGGACTCCCCTAGAACAGATTAACTAGACGACGACAGCATAACGAGGGCAATAACAAGCCGCTTTATTAAAAAACAAAGTTTGGTCTGTGTGTCTGTGAGATGTTACCGGGCACAGTCACGTTTTTTTTTTTTTTTTACAGGCCGTCTGCTTCCAGGAAAGGGAATGACTGTCACAGACGCGCAGAGGCGATGTGTCACAGCGGGCCTCTTATTTACTGGAAACACACGGTGAACTCATGAGCAGAAGCTTCTTACTAATCACAGAGAGTCAGATGTAACGACGGAGAGACGCAGACAGACGGGTTTATTCATCTGTGGATGCAGTTAGAGAGGAGAGACGGAGACTGTAGCTCCTGTCGTGAACACAGATCTGTTATTATTTTGTCTTTTTGAACAACGATTACTGATCGAGCTAAATGCTAACAGCAGCATGCTATCATGTTTACCATCTTAGATTAGCCAGTTAGCATGCTACCTTTAACTGACAGTACAAACAGTGGACAAAACTTCTGGCTCTAAAAAAAAGTGGGGGACTCACTGGTTTCAAAACAAAGTCTGATTGTATGTAAGCTTATGAGAAAATGACCCGACTTCTCACTCGATTTATGACCCCAGTGAACAGTTTCCTGATGAGTTTATGGTCTCAATCTGTAGTTTCAAGTCTTCTTCAACACAACATGATGTTCATTTTATAAATTTTGGTCCCATTTAGAGTAAAATAAACAATAAAGGAGGGTATGATTCAGGGCGGGGCTTCCTGATCAGGATATCCTCCCCAGCTAAAACCAAGATGGCGACAGTCGTAATGCTAAACTCAAGGCTTCAAAATGGTGCTCCACAAACCAACTGGTGATGTCACACCACTACTGGAATTAGTTTGCAAGTTTATAAACAAACATCTAGTAGCAGTTGACATATTTCACTCAACATGGAAGACAAAATCGGAGTTAAGGTTTGGGAACGATCGTAAGTCTGAAGAAGAGCATCGTCAGTACGGCTCCGACTAATGATATTTTGAAATTCCATCCTTTTTTTTTTCTTTTCTGGGGTATCCTAAAGCGTTACCAGGCCAGATGAGATACGTTAATCCCTTCAGCGAGTTCTGGGTCTGACCCAAAAACCTCCAACGGGAGGCATCTAAGGAGCGATCCACCTCAGCTCGCTCCTTTTTGAATGGTTTAAAATGACAGAAATATCTTGAAAAATGTTCATCACAATTCCCCCAGACCTCAAAGTGACGTCTTCATTTTGCTTCTTTTGTCCAACAAACAGTCCCAAAACCCAAAGACTCTTCATTCGCTGTCATAAATTTAAAAGAAAAACAGCAAATCCTCACATTTAGGAAGCTGATGAGTTTATGGTCTCAATCTTTAGTTTCAAGTCTTCATCAACACAACATGATGTTTATTTTGTAAATGATGGTCCCATTTAGAGTGAAATAGACAATAAAGTAGGGTATGGATTCAGGGCGGGGCTACCAAGTTGCTACTATCAGGATATCCTCCCCAGCTAAAACCAAGATGGCGACGGTCGTAATGCTAAACTCAAGGCTTCTAAATGGTGCTCCAGAAACCAACTGGTGACGTTTAGTTTATAAACTAAAGTATTGGACAAATAAATTAAAATTTTGACCTGATGATGGCGCCAGTGGAAAAAATTCATCTTACAGGGAACATCTCAGTAGTAGTTGAGATATTTCACTCAACGTGGAATTTAGGCTTTTCTGGGGTATCCTAAAGCGTTCCCAGACCAGATGAGATACGTAAATCCCTTCAGCGAGTTCTGGGTCGGACCCGGTGTCTCCTCCCAGTTGAGGAAAACCTCCAATGGAGGCATCTAAGGAGTAATCCACCTCAGCTCGCTCCTTTTTAAATGGTTTAAAATGACAGAAATATCTTGAAAAATGTTCATCTCAACTGCCCAAGACCTCAAAGTGACGTCTTCATATCGCTTCTTTTGTCCAACAAACAGTCCAAAACCCAAAGACTCTTCATTCGCTGTCATAAATTTAAAAGAAAAACAGCAAATCCTCACATTTAGGAAGCTTGAAGCAGTAAATGTTTGACATTAATCGGTAATTAATGGTCGTTGCAGCTCAGTCAGAAGGAAAATGGTAAAAAAAATGGTTTTCATGTCAAATTTTGAGGTTTCGTTGACTTCCTCCTTTGCTCCCCGACGTACAGGAGTCATAATTCCTGCAGCCACTAGAGGGCGCTGTCACCTGAACGTAAACGTGTAGTTGACTGGTCGGGTTCTGTTTTCAACAGTTCTGAATCACGTTGTTATTTCTGTGACTCTCGCAGCCTCAACAGGAGGCGTCGACGACTCCTGAATGAAACTGAAAATATCAGTGTGTCTCCGGTGCGTTGGTGTCCGGATTTGTCAGACTTCCTCCTTTGTGTCCGTGTTGTGAATCATCTTTACATCATTCACCAACACTTTTTATTGTTACTTAACACGGAACGACAGAGAAAAAAACCTGGATCTGGCATCTGAAACCAGCAGAGAAACGGTCTAACGGTCGGGTGTTCGTACGTAAAGTGGCCTCTTCGCTTCCTCCTGCTCCGGAGCTCACGCCGCCACCATGCTCCAGCACACCTTGTGTCCTTTAATGCAAAATGACAACGCTCCTGGTTCGGAGACCTGCTGAAATCCCCTGATGGCAGAATCTGTGTCATTTTGTATTAAATAGATTGTGTTTTGGAGCATAATGTTCCAGGGTGGCCCCTGAAAATGAGGCATTGCATCACTCGCAGCTAATATATCCACTGCAGCGGCAGCAGAGCGAACACGAGCAGGTTTCGTCTGACTCGTGTTGGACGGAGGACAACAACACCGGAGCTGGATCATGAAGACTGTCTGCATTTCATGTGTTATTTGTTTTTGACTGCGTTAGAAACAGGAACATTTAGCAAGAGCACCTTTCTGTTGTGTTTATTTTACCAGGATTTCTCAGAAAGGAATGTAATTTGGCTCTAAAAATACACTTTCAATAATATTGTTTGGTTACAGTTACTGAGACGAAGACTACAACATATCAAGAATGTTCCAGTTAAATCCTCAGCTATTCAAGAGCGCAGAAATCAACATATACAGAGAATAAATCCTCTTATAATTAACATAAAACATGAATTAATTGTTTAACTTCCCCTCTGTCTGTTTGGATCTACAGCTTCAGTAGTTTGGGGGCTTTGACAGACGTGAACAAGACAACATTTGAGCTCCCTTTTCTTTTTATTTTAGCCATTTTGAACCATCACACGTTTGCCGAATAAGCTATCAGAGCTTCCTGTTTGCAGTGAACCCACTGATGTACTGACAACTATCACTGAATCACTCCGACACTGAAGGAAACTTAAAAATGTGATAATTCCAGGGCAAGTTCTGCAGCAAATTTACATCAAGCGGCTGTGTTGGACCTGGATCGACAAGTGTTGGAGAATAAATCCTCCAATAATTTAAAATTTAAAATGATTTTATAGTTTCTGAGGTTGTAATTGGGTAATTTTCAGGGGATTTTTCCAAGACATTTTGTCAGAATATTTAGGAAATTAAACTTTAAAGATATAAAATAATCGTCTTATATTTGCTCAGAGTGTCAGTTTTATGTTTTTAGATGTCAGATGATGAATTATCCTCTTCAACATGGAGCTAACAGAGATGTCGGCGCAAATTGACATATTTCAGACAAAAACACATCTTGTTTTGCAGGAATTCTTCTAAATTCAAGTCAAATCCTCAAAGTTTCACTGAACAGATGTACAAGACAGTGAGATTATTTATTTTAATGTGACGTTGCAGCCATGAAAATCTGTCCATTCTCAGTTTTAGTGTCTTAATAAAAGCATCTTCCACTGTGGGGAGAAGTCGTGTTGCATTAATCTCCTGACGATAAACAAAACAGGCACTTTCTTGTTTATCTGTCCACCAGACTCCACAGAAACTTACCATCTAAATAAAGCAACAGCTGAAACCTTCTTTGATAAAGGTTATTTTAAAATCTCGAGTGCCGTCAGTCGGCCCCGACCTTTATCGACCTCTGATGAGGACCAGACGACAGTTACTGTAATCACCCCTCCGGCTACGGTGGCCCGCAGATGACACAAACAATACAATCACATTTCCTCAACGGAGGGAGAAGTAATCTGGCTAATTAGAGCAGAGATCCAGGAGAGAGAGAAAAAAAAACCCGTCCAGCGAGGAGGCAATATATCACCGTGCTAACTACTGGAACAATAAAACTGCTTTGTCATTTGCTTTTTCTGGCTTGAGAACAGGCGCTTTTCATCCCGCGTACGTTAAATATTCAGCCGTGTTGTTAGCGAGCGGCCGACGGGAGGAAGGGAGGGGAAGTTCAGAAGTGAAAGTAAAGCTGGTGGAGCAATTATTGACCCGCTCGTATTGATCTTCAGCAGAAACATCGTGCTCATATCGAAGAAGAACGTCCGACTCTCTCCTCCTCATCGTCACCGTCACCGTCGTCAACCTGTTTGATTTTTAATCCGATCCGATCCAAACAAGCGGCTTTAACGGTGTCAGACTTTATAAGGCTGTCGATGGTATTTGATTACACACAAACAGTATCACTTTATAAGGCTGTTAAGTCTGTTATCAGTTCGTCAATAGGAAGACGGAGCAGGAGGAGGAGGAGAAGGGTGGTGCTTTGTTATTGGAGCTGTTGTTTGGTCATGGAAACATTTCAAAGTACAACTTCACCTCCGTCCGTCTGTGTTCGTCACTAAATTACAGAGTTTCTGTTTTCTGTGGCATCTTTTTAACCAGAACATCTTTTCATGACATTTGATTTCTTTGGCTGGAAATGTCCTTGGGCAAATTAGCATTATTAAACGTACGCCGAATGAGCTATTAGACGTTCCTGTTTGCATTGAGCTCATTGATGTACAGACTTATTTTACCGGATGACTTTGATATTGAAGAAAACTTAAAAACGTCATAATTCTAAGGCAAGTTCTGTAGCTGGGAGGAGCATCTTTTCAACGTTTTTCTTTGATTTCCAAGCAGATTTGGTAGAATTATGACACAGAAGGAGGACGATGTTGAGAATGAAGAAAGACTGCCTGAATTGGACAGTCGGGTTTCACAGTCTCCTACAGAACCTCCGTGGGATTCTTGGAGCTGGAGCTCAGATAGCTCAAACTTTTGGACTTCTTCCCTCCTGTCTGAACCCATGTGGACTCAAAACACCGCAACCATGTTGTCTTCCTCGGAAAGCGAATACATGTTTGGTGTCTTGCTGTTCTTCTTGTTCTCGGTCTTCGTCTCGTTCTCAGTCTTGTTGTTGTTCTTCTTCTAATCCATTTTGTTCTTCTTTTTCTTGTTGTTGTTCTTCTTCTCTGTCTTGTTCTTCTTCCTCTCCATCTTCTTCTTCTTCTTCTTCTTCTTCTCCGTCTTCTTCTTCGTCATGTTGTTCTTCTTCTTCTCTGTGTTGTTGTTGTTCTTCTTCCTCTAAGTCTTCTTCTTCTTCCTCTCCGTCTTGTTCTTCTTGTTCTTCTTCTTCCTCTACGTCTTGTTGTTGTTGTTCTTCTTCTTCCTCTTCGTGTTGTTGTTCTTCTTCTTCCTCTACGTCTTGTTCTTCTTCTTCTTCCTCTATGTCTTGTTCTTGTTCTTCTTCCTCTACATCTTGTTCTTCTTCTTCTTCCTCTATGTCTTGTTCTTCTTCTTCTTCCTCTACGTCTTGTTCTTGTTCTTCTTCCTCTACATCTTGTTCTTGTTCTTCTTCCTCTACATCTTGTTCTTCTTCTTCTTCCTCTATGTCTTGTTCTTCTTCTTCTTCCTCTTTTCCGCCTTGTTCTTCTTCTTCTTCCTCTACGTCTTGTTCTTCTTCTTGCTGCGTTGGGCATTATCGCTCGATTCCTACGCTCGTCCAACATCTAGACGTTCTCGGTGTAACTCCAACGCTTTATGACAAAAACCCTGTAAGTGTAATCTCTTAAAATAAAACTCAACCTGTCCCTGTCTCACTGGGTCTCATAAATAATTCAGACGCTTCAGATAAGCCGTCTTCTTTCTCTCATTATCAACAGAAACTCTGACTTTTTCTTTTTTCCTCCCCCTCTCGTCCTGAAAGACGTCCAACTCTGAAACTCTCTCCTTAAAGTCACTTTGTCGCCATAAAGCAGTTTAATGTTTCTGACTCTGCATCAGCTGTTATAAAGACGAGGAGGAGGAAAAAAAAAGGGGAATTAAAATGGTTTAAACGGGCGTGTTAAAACAGCCTGAGAACGAGGCCGGGCAGCCGTTAATAAAGTTGATATGTTAGTTCATCACTGTAAAACTTTACAACTCTTTGAATGTTTATCATTTTTTATAATAACCAGCTCTGTGTGAGTGTGTGTGTGTTTTATTACATTACTGTTATCACTTTTATAATGGCCAGCCCTGTGTGTGTGTGTGTGTGTGTGTGTGTGTGTGTGTGTTTCCTTACATGGACAAGCCGACCTACCACGAGGGTGTAATAGAATAAAAGCTAATCTGTGTGTGTGTGTGTGTGTGTGTAAATCTGCAATAATAATATATTCTGGGAGATTCAATGTGTGTGTTTATGAAAGGAAAGAAGCTGTGTGTGTGTGTGTGTGTGAGTGTGTGTGTGTGTGTCCACTGTGACCCAGTGTAAACTAATATTGATTCAGCTGTTGGTGTTATACACTAGTCATAAAACTGGACTTATTGTAGGATCCAGGCTTACCTTCTGACTCTGAGTGTGTGTGTGTGTGTGTGTGTGTGTGTGTGTGTGTGTGTGTGTGTGTGTGTGTGTGTCAAGATTGTCCTCCATGTTTGTAGTAGTGCTCCTGTATGTGTGGGTATTAGCTCGGATTTGGACCATGTGCGGTTGACTGTACGTGTCAAACTCGGGTTTTCTTCCCACCGAACGTTTCACGCTGAAACTGGAACTAAAAATACAGTTAAACTTTTTTTATTGTGCCGTCGAACGACCACACGAGGCGTTACCGCCCCCTTGTGGTGAGAAGTGTGGTGTCTGTTTCAAGGGATTCAGTTGGTTGGTTCATTTGGTTCAAAGGAACGGTGATACATTGTTGCTTTTTAGCTCTGGAACAGCTCTTCAGAGCTCAGTGATTGGTCAGTTTTGGTGATGTCATCCTGGGAAACCAAGTTCTCCTCACTGACAGCGAGTTAAGCAGCAGTTTTTGCACTGAGTGGCGTCTTTTTGGCGCTCCTGACTCCTCTAGAAAAGCACAACATCTTTGTCAAACTCTCTGGAACTCATGCGTAAAAAAGGTAAACTAATCCTCCTCCTCTGATTGGTTGGCTTTGTTGGCAGCGTTCTTCACATTAGCTCTGGTTGTGTCTGATTGTTGTGGTTTATTGGCTGTAAACTACGCTTGGACCGATACTCGATATTATCGAGTATCGTGATATTTGCCGTCATATGCATTATTGTTCACAATATCCAACGTCGAACAGCCGTTTGATTCGTCACCTGCAGAGTTTTGATTTTAAACTATCACATTGTTATTTCTCACCTGGTTGGCTGTCTTGAATTTAGAGGAAAGGGAACCAGTGACTAGACTCTGTTATGTTGTCAAGTCTTTCTTTGCATTAAAGTTCAAGCTTGAAAGTTCTTTATTAATATTATTTTATTTAATTAATGTGTTGCTGCAAAGGCTGAGAGCATATCAACCTCTCAGTCCATCATTTATTTATACAAATCAGACCACTAATCAGCATAAAATACAAAAAAAACAACAATCTAATCGGGCTATTGGGGCAGAACAATGTTGTGATATAAAATTAATATAAAAATATTAAAAAAATATGAAAAATATAAAAACGAGACAGCAGAGACTGCAGCTGCGACAGCCGAATATGTTGGTGTGTTTACTGGGGAAACTACAGCTCACAATCTGCTGTGTCAGCTCCGTCGCTGGCTGTTTAATTTTACGAAACCAACTGAAAGAAAAACACTGAACTTAGTAAGGAAGCAACATGCTCAGTAGCTAATTCTTGTCTCGAACCCAGTGGGATCGATCATAAGTCCAACGTCGAACAGCCGTTTGATTCGTCACCTGCAGAGTTTTGAACTATCAGTGTTATTTCTCGCCTGGTTGACTGTTCTGAGTTTAGAGGGAAGGGAACCAGTGACTAGCTGCACCTAATATTTTAGGCGATTCTGTCATGTTGGCAAGTCATTCTTTACAAGAAATATATTAATATTATTTGTCATTTTTCATCATTTATTCACACAATTAATTTCACTAATCAACATAAAATACAAAAAAACAACAATCTAATCACAATATTTGGCCAGGACAATGTTCCGACCAGTCTACTCTACCTAACGAGCCGTGACAGCCGAACATGTTGGTGTGTTTACTGGGGAAACTAGCTGGCTGTTTGTTTTACAAACCAACTGAAAGAAAAACATGTAAAACACCAGATATAACCACTGGACTTCGTTAGGAAACAACATGCTAGCTACTTAATTCTTGTCTCCTTTGTAGTGTGATTAAACATTAAAGTTTGAAGTCTCTGACAGGTTTTTAAAGATGTTTTTTGAGTCAGTTGAACTTGATGGATGAATTGATCACCAGTACCAGAAACCCAGTGGGATCGATAATGATAATTCTGAGCTGCCTTAAAATATTGGTAATTTCATTATTATTTGGGTCTGAAGCCCTCAGCAGCTTCCACTTTCATTTTTGGCATCCTGATTTATGTGGAGGTCGTGGCACAGCAAACAAATTCACTTCAGTATTTAGCTTTTCAGGTCATGTACCCGATCGCCTGGCTGCCGTGCAGAGTAATCAGTAACTAATTAAAATATTAAGGAATATCAAGTAACACGAAATGAAAAGAAGGATAAACATCTCAAAGTTATATACTTGAGTCCAGGACTCCAGGATAATTAATCTTGCGGACAGAGAGCTGCATTTGTTATCTGACACAGAAAAACAAAACCTGTAAAAGATGAACTGGATTTTTTAAAAGCTCCATTTTTTTTTTTTTTTTAGAGTGTAAAGAAAGCGAGCCGGTTCGCCTTTTGGTGTCCTTGTGTGTTTGTTGTTTGTGCCGGAGATAAAGATCCAGAGTGTGTGTGTGTGTGTGTGTGTCTACATGTGTGTCTTTGTATGTGTGATGTATGGGGACGGTGAGTAATACTGCATGTGTCATTCCGAGTCCCCAGAGTTTTCTTCCTCTCTTCTTCCTCTCTCTCTCTCGCTCTCTCTCCTCATGTCCTTCCTCACCCGCTCTCTCCCATCTGTCTTCCCCCTTTCCCTCTCTCTCTCTCTCTCTCTCTCTCTCTTTCTTTAATTCTTCATCTCTCTGTTTTTTCTTTTTTTTTTTCCTGTGACATTCCTGTCCGGCGCTGAGGGTGTCATCCTAGTTTTCTGCTGACTCGGTGCTTCACAGACACACAAACACACACCGACACACACACACACACACACACACACACACACACACACTCCAGCTGTTGAGAGCGGGGGCGTTTATTGGATTGTCTGTGTCCTCTATTTGGATAAGGAGAAAGGAAAGAGGGAGCGTAAAGGAAGAAGGAGGGAACAAAGGAGGACGAGGAGCGACGAGAGAGAGAACAGAGGGCAGAGAAGAAGAATCAGAGGACGGGAGGTGTTCAGGGAAAAGAGGAGAAGAAGAAGAAGAAATACATGTAGATAATCAGAATATTTAAAAAATCTATATAATCAATATATTAATAATGCTACACATCTGTCACAATAATGTTAGTCATGATTAGCGTCAATATTTTTGTCATCCACGTGCTTTTATTTTGTAATTTAGTTCAGTTTAAATGTATAATTTATTTATTCAGTTACACTTAAAAATCATAAATATATAAATGTATATTTAATTAACTGTTGATAGGCAATAAAATGCTTTTTAAACCATTTATTTAAACAAATAAAGGTTTAAAAAAGCTAATTTATTCTTTGTTAATAACCTTTAATTTAAGTTTAATTAACTAAGAAGTTACCATTTGATATTGATGTTTATTAGAACGTGTTACCTTATTAATATATTTAAATTTTAAATTGAGTTGATTAATCAGTCGTGGTCGTATCTGTGTGGTACTTTATATAATTGTTTATGTCAGACTTGTGAGAATAACACAGTTTTAGAGAGATAATTTCAGTTAAGTGTTTCAGAGAGAAATCCATTAACACTGATGAAATACACGCCTATATTTTATCATTTATGTGTGTTGTTAATTCTCAGTGTTTTACAGTTTAATGACAGCTGAGGATGGAGGGACACGATCTGCATCCAAACACACGTGTCGCCTTCATGGATGTTCAAGGGTTTTAATTTCTACAGATATTAAAACGGATAAAAGAGAATTTTTCCTCATATTATTATTACACATCATACAAAACTACATCTCCCATGAGGCTTTGGGAGCGACTGTAAGACTCTGGATGTGTTGTTACTTTCCACACAAATCATCTCTTAATTAATCCAATTTAAGTTCATTCGGTCATTAATTATTCCACAGTCAGCGTCTCTAAAAGCTCATTAACTAAAACGTTGAGTCTCGTTCGAACAAAAAAACAAAAGTGTCTAAACAACATTTTGGTTTCACGGCGATCACAGAATGTGTGAGACTGTTTTATTGTTCAGGGACACTCTGACCTCCTGGAATCAATCTTCTCCGTAGACTGTCGGCAAAAAAAAAAAAAGAAAATAGGTGTGTTTCCCCCAAAAATGACAAACTATATTACATATCTTTACACCCGAAGAAAAGATGTGTTGAATCAACTTAAAGTAATAAGTTAAAATGTAGATTTTTCTTCAAACTTAAATTAATTTAGTTAAAATTAAAGTATTTCTTTGTTACCAATTCAACACTTTTGATTATCTCAACCTCTTTAGGTCAGATGTACTTTTGTTGTTTTAACTTTAAAACGACCAGTTTCCTCCGCCTAATTATTCGCTTCACGAAAATAAAAAGACATATTTTAGTTTGGAAAATGTGAATAAATTAAATTAAATTAATCGATTAAAGACTCAAGTAATGTCCTTTCTGTCCATCAGGCCTACGTGATGCATTTTGAACAACGGATATGTATAAAATAGACGAGGGTGCATCATAAAGATCCTTCTATTAACAGCATTTTGAGAAAAATTGCTTTATGTCGCCTTAATTTTAACCACACGAGGTACAAGACTGTAGCACATATACATTTTAGTGTCCAAACGTTCTGAGTATAAGTTGAGACGTCTTTTAATTCAAAAGCAGAAGGTGATGTGAAGCGTTAGCGGCGGCTTGTGTTCCTTTAAGCGAGGCTAAAGACGGACTGCAGAGACCTGAGACAGCAAAGAAGAGAGGGAAAAAAAAGAGAGGAAGAGACGGGTGGAGAGATGAAGAGAGGCGAAGATAAAAGATGGTATAGGTAGGAAGAGAGAGAGGTGGAGAGAGAGAGAGAGAGGGAGCAGATGCTCCGAAAGAACAATGGAGGAAGAAGAGAGACATAAATGATGGTCGGTGAAAGAGTGAGAGAGTGAAATGAAGGGAGAGGGAGAGATGAAAGATGACAGGCGTGGGAGGCAGCGGGCGAGCGAGGGAGACGGACATGGAGAGAGAGAGGGGGGGAGAGAGAGAGAGAGATAAAAGATGTGAGGTGGAGGAAAGAGCAGCCGAGGAGAGAGAGAGAGAGAGAGAGAGAGGGGTGTGAAAGAGAGAGAGATGACAGGACGATGAAGAAGAAGAGGAGGAGGAGGAGGAGGAGGAGGAGGAGAAGAGGTGAGCGTCCTTGCACTGTCAGGGGCGATCGATGGCACATCATTTACATTACACTGACTTAACTGCAGAAAGAGAGAGAGAGAGGGAGAGAGGGAAGGGTGGTGGTGGTGGTGGTGGGGGAGGGAGAGATTGATAGAGAGAGAGGGAGGAAGGAAAGGACAGGTGGTAGAAGAAGAAGAAGAAGAGGGAGGGATGGACGGAGGTGAGGGATGGAGAGTCGGAGGGGCAGAAAATTAACTACAGTTGAGAAGAGATGGAGGGATGAAGGGTGGAGGAGGAAAAAAGGGGGATGGAATTGATCTGGTTGGGTTTTTTTCTTCTTCTTCTTCTTTTTTCTTAATTCTGGTCTCTCACCTCCCACACTCCTTCACTCCTCTCCCCTCCCTCCCTCGTTTATGTGTCACACGTCTGTCCTCATTACTTTCATCCCTCCTTCTCCTGCCGTCGCTCCCTCTCTTCATCCGTCCGACATGTTCCTCCTCTGAGGGGAAGATCAACACTGCTGCTGCTCGCTAACTGGTTAGCAGTGCTCCTAGCCTGTTTACACTGCTATAACGCTATCCCTAAATGCTAACCCCAACATGCTAACGTGCTCACAATGACTTGCTATCGTTTAGCAGTTATGTTTACCAACTTCACCATGTTAGCATGCTAACACCTTTGTTTCTGCTCATCTGTAATAGCTTATGTTTCTCCTTTGAGCAACGACGCTGCTTGCTAACAGCCACGCTAGTCCTTAACTCCTTATCTATTTAATGTTATTGTTAACATGTTGGCATTTAGAGTTTGTCTTTAGTTTGGGCCTACCATCTTAGTTTAGCATGTTAGCATGATAACACCTTCTCTCTTCATCTGTCTGAGCATTATGTTCCTTCTCTGAGCGTATCTGCTGTTTGCTAACTGGTTTGAGATGCTACTAGCCTGTTTACACGGTGTGTTTAGACCAATCCTAAGGGGTAAATACAAACAAATACATGCTAGCTTGATTATGGATCCCACTGCTTTTCTTGTGAGGCCGACCCTACTCTGTCTCTGATTGGTTGTGTCTATTGTTTCTAGGGAGAGAAGTGGCGGAGCTCAACTGAAACAAGAGTTAGCTAGCTAGCGTGCTATTTCCTAGTCTGGTGTTAATGGGTTGTGTCTGTTTTTTTTTTTCATGCGGTTGGTTTGTAAAACAAACAGCCAAGCGGTAGAAGTGATGAAGATAAAACTGTGAGCTGTAGTTTCCCCTGTAAACACACCGACCTCTTCGGGTGTCACAGCTATGCTTGTTAGCGGACCAGCTAACGAGCTCAGAGACATTCTCGCCACGAAAAAGCAGCTCCTGGAGATGAGTGACGCACGAGGAACAAGACAAGACTGGAAAAAAGACAGAAGAGGTCGGGGAGTTTACCGGGGAAACTACAGCTCATAGACCACCGTATCAGAACCGCAAGAGAGTTAGCAGTTTGAGTGCAATGGAGGCGATTAGAAGATATTTGTCATGTGAAAATATAAATAACAGCGTAGTGGTTGAGCTGTAGATAAAGACTAACTACACTTGAGAGCACATCAACGGCCTTTTTGGGAAAGTCCCTGTGTTTGTACCCTTGTTAGCTGAGCTAGCGACCAGAGCTAACGCTGTTTATTAACCTTCACATTCCTCACATCTCGTTATCTCTCAATATGCTACAGCTAACGGCTAACGGAGGGTCTGAGTGTCGTGTCGAGTTCGTCTCTCTGATGAAACGTTTGCACGAGAGCCTCAAACCGGGGGAAGTGCTGCAACCGCTGATTATTTTCATTACTAATTAATCTGCTGATTATGTCCCAGATTAGCTGATGAATTGTTTTGTCTAAAAACATGTTAGAAATCGTGAAAAAATAATTCCATCTGGGCGTCTCACGGTCCAAGGTGAGGTCTGTAGAGGTCTTGTTTTATCAGTCTATCTCTAATCTATCTATCGTCTCTAATCATCGCTCTCTCTGTTCATCTCTCCCCCCTCCTCCCTCCTCTCCTCCTCCCTCCCTCCCTCATACCATATGTGACATTCCTTCTCAATGTGGCGCATTGAAAACTTCCTGTTGTTATAGTTTGTTATGGAGCACTTCAAAGAGACGGACGGGGGAGGAGGAGGTGGAGGAGGAGGCGAGGGGGGAGTCGGACGGAGGGAGACAGAACATGGAGTCTGTTATAGTTTTACCTCTTAAATGTTAACATGTGAGAGCACCGTGTATGAATTATCCCTGTGTGTGTGTGTGTGTGTGTGTGTGTGTGTGTGTGTGTGTCCAAATGCCTAGGAAGTAAGGTAATGACGCTTAAAGCCATCACACACTCGCACACACACACACACACACAACGCAGACATGCAGACACACGTTAGCCCATCGACCTGTATAACTTGTCTCGTCAGCGATTGTGTGTCGCTCCCTCGGTGTGTGTGTGTGTGTGTGTGTGTGTGTGTGTGTGAGAGTGTGTGTGCTGTGTTTAATATTTAATAGGTGCTGGTTAAAAATGCAGGAGTGTTTTTGTCTCTTGTCCCGTTGCACACCTGTTCCTCTGGAGAGAGAGAGAAGCTGAAGGATGGATGGATGGGTAGAAATATAAATAGAGTGGATGAATCGAGGGATGGTTAGTTGGATGCATGAATGGATAGATTGGTAGATGATGTATAGATGGATGGATGGATGGATGAAGCGGGTGATTGAAGGACAGATAGATGTAAGATAAGCTAATCGATTGATGAAAGGATTGATTGTTATAGACAGATGACAGATTAGAGGAATGAAAACAAGCAAGGACAGATGAAAGAGACTGATGGATGTTGAAAGAAGGAATGAATGGATTGATGAAAAGGTAGATATATGGATTTATAGATGAACAATTGGATGGATGGATGAAAGAATGAACAGATGGATGGATGTATCGATTGACAGACTGGTGGATGTTGGATGAAATAATGGATGGATGGACGGACAGACAGACAGATGGATAGATAATGATGGATTTAACTATGGATGGATGGATGGATGGATTGATTAAAAGACTGATGGTTGGATGAAAGAATGGATAGATGGATGGACGAATGATTAGAAAGATGATGGGTGGATTGATAGAAAAACTGATGGATGGTTCGATGAAAGAATGGATGGACGGACAGACAGACGGATGGATAGATTATGGATGGATGGATGGATTGATTAAAAGACTGATGGTTGGATGAAAGAATGGATTGACGGATGTCTAGAGGGTTGGACAGGTAGATAGATGGATGAATGAAAGGAAGGATGGATGATTGATTGAAAGACTGGTGGATGTTGGATGAAAAAATGGATAGGTGGATGCTTGGATGGATGAAAGGAAGGATGGATGATAGCTTGATGGAAGGATGGATGGATGGAGTGATTGAAAGACTGAAAAATGGATAGATGGATGGATGGATGGACAGGTAAGTCGATTGATGATGTATGGATGGACGGATGGGTAGAAAGATGATAGGCGGAGTGATAAAAAAACTGATGGACGGATGGATGGTTGGACGGACAAACAGATGGATGGATAGATGATGGATGTAACTATGGATGGATGGATGAATAGATTGATTAAAAGACTCATGGTTGGATGAAAGAATGGATTGACGGATGTCTAGAGGGTTGGACAGGTGGATGGATGGAGTGACTGAAAGACTGAAAAATGGCTAGATGGATGGACAGGTAAGTCGATGGATGGATGGTAGAAAGATGATAGGCGGAGTGATAGAAAAACTGATGGATGGATGGTTGGACGGACAGACAGATGGATAGATGCATAGATGGATGGATGGATTGATTGAAAGACTGATGGTTGGATGAAAGAATGGATTGACAGATGTCTAGAGGGTTGGACAGGTGGATGGATGGATAGATGAAAGGAAGGATGGATGGATTGATTGAAAGACTGGTGGATGTTGGATGAAAAAATGGATAGGTGGATGCTTGGATGGATGGATGGATGGATGGATGGATGGATGCATGGATTGACGGATTGATTGAAAGATGATGGGTGGTTGGATGAAAGAATGGATGGATGGACGGACAGATGGATGGATTAAAAGACTCATGGTTGGATGAAAGAATGGATTGACGGATGGCTAGAGGGTTGGACAGGTGGATGGATGGATGAAAGGAAGGATGGATGGACAGGTAAGTCGATGGATGGATGGATGTATCGATTGAAAGACTGGTGGATGTTGGATGAAAAAATGGATGGATAGATTATGGATGGATTGATGGATTGATAGAAAAACTGATGGTTGGATGAAAGAATGGATTGACGGATGGCTAGAGGGCTGGACAGGTGGATGGATGGATGAAAGGAAGGAAGGATGGATGATAGCTCGATGGAAGGCCGGATGGATGGAGTGATTGAAAGACTGAAAAATGGATGGATGTATGGATAGAAAGATGATAGGCGGAGTGATAGAAAAACTGATGGACGGATGGATGGTTGGATGAAAGCATGGATTGACGGATGTCTAGAGGGTTGGACAGGTAGATAGATGGATGAATAAAAGGAATAGACGGATGGATGGATGGATTGATTGAAAGACTGGTGGATGTTGGATGGATGGAGCGACAGGTCAATAGACGGACGGATGGATAAAGAGACAAATTACGTTGAGCAGATGAAACACAATAAAATCAGAATGCAGAGCGAGAGACAGGAAGTGGAACGACAGCGAGGAAACGACACTAAGCGGAGAAAGAGACGAGATAAATGTAGTGAAGAAGAAGAAGAAGGAGCGAGGGATGAGCGGAGGAGAGAGGTGTCATCAGTTAATCAATGCAGTTTTCCTGTTTCCCTCCGCTCTGTGTTTTAAGGTGATTCTTTCTTCCTTATTATTCTCGCTCTACTTCCTTTTATCAATCGATACGTATTATTGGCCACCTCGCTCCCATCATCCCTCTCTCTTCTTCTTCTTCTTCTTCTTCTTTCTCTGTGTCTTCTCGCCCTCTGACAAAAAGAGAGAGAGAGAGACACACACACACACACACACACACACACACACACACACACACACACACACACACACACACACACAATGAAGTCATTCATCTGTCCAATCAAAGAGGCGGAAGCCCGGAGGAAAGTAAACATCCATCTCTCTCTCTCTCTCTCTCTATCTGTCTGTCTCTCGTTCGTCCGTGAGCGTCCATGATTATGATGCCCCAGTGTGTGTGTGTGTGTGTGTGTGTGTGTGTGTGTGTGTGTGTGTGTGTGTGTGTGTGTGGACATATATCCCATTTCTCTGGTGTCTCTTTAAAAAGAATAGATTGTTTCTTCTGCTACAAACAAAGAGTGGAGAGAAGAAGAGAGGACGAGGACGAGGGGATGTTTGTCTGACAGGATTTATGATGAGAGAGAGACGGAGGGACAGAAAACAGACGGAGGGACGGGGAGGAGGTGAGTCTGAGGAGGAGGAGGGAGGGAGACGGGTAGAAACGATGAAAGGGAAAGAAAGAAAAATAAAGAGGAGGAGAGAGAAGTAAAGACAGACAGGCTGATGTGAAGACGGACAGAAACAAAAAGGGATAGATGTAAAGAAATAAAGACAGAGACATAAAGAAAAACTGAGAGACGGAAAGAATGAAAGATGCAAAGACATAAAGAAAGACGGAGAGAAAGAAATAAAGATTGAGAGACGGAAAGAAAGACAGAAAGAAAGATGTAAAGACGGAAAGAAAGATTGAGAGACGGAAAGAAAGACGGAAAGAAAGATGTAAAGACGGAAAGAAAGATGTAAAGACGGAAAGAAAGATTGAGAGACGGAAAGAAAGATTGAGAGACGGAAAGAATGAAAGATGGACATAAATAAAGACGGAGAGAAAGAAATAAAGATTGAGAGATGGAAAGAAAGACAGAAAGAAAGATGTAAAGACAGAAAGAAAGACTGAGAGACGGAAAGAAAGAAACACGGAAAGAAAGACAGAAAGAAAGACAGAAAGAATGAGAGACGGAAAGAAAGACGGAAAGTAAGAAAGACAGAAAGAAAGACAGAAAGATTGAGAGACGGAAAGAAAGAAAGAAAGACGGAAAGAAAGACAGAAAGAAAGATTTAAAGACAGAAAGAAAGACTGAGAGACGGAAAGAAAGAAAGAAAGAAAGATTGAGAGACGGAAAGAAAGAAAGACGGAAAGAAAGAAACAGAAAGAAAAACAGAAAGAAATATGTAAAGACAGAAAGAAAGATTGAGAGACGGAAAGAAAGACAGAAAGAAAGATGTAAAGACAGAAAGAAAGAAAGACAGACAGCTACAAAGGAAATATGAAAAGAAAGACGTGAAGAAAAAATGAGGCGGAGAAAGATGGAGGACGACGGGAGGAGCGAGTAATCGATGCAGAGGTTGTGACATCATCATCTGACCTGAAGCTGGGGGAGGGCAGGAGATGAAAGAGGGAGTAACGGGGGGGAGACGGATGGAGAGAGGCGGGAGATTAATGGAGCGACAGGTAAAGAAGAGAAGAAAACACACCTTCACACACACACAGGAGCGTCATCGGAGCCGAGCTCGACTCGTCTGGTCTGATGAAGATACAACGAACACTGACAGTCAGTCATTACAATTAATCCATTAATCAGTGTGTGGATCAAACACACACACACACACACACACACACACACTCTACAGACTACAGTAGTAATAATTATCATCTGCACTCACTGATAATTATTATTTAAATCACAGCTGTAGCTCTTGTGAGAAGACGATGGATCGAAGGTTTTTAAGAATGAAACAAATCATTCGTCACCTCAAACAACTTGACTGTTGATGTTTGTTCTTCATCACATCAGCGTCTTCTTTCACTTCTTTCTATATTTACGTTCTTTTTCTTGATTTCTAGTTTGATGATTTCCGTCCCATCTTGTCTTGAAATTGTAAAACTGAGTGCACAAGATATTTATTGTGTGTTGTCTCTTTTTAAATAAACCATAAATAACAGGTCGTATTAAACCTAGTGACGAAAAATAAATAGTGTTTGTTTTAGACTTAACTTATTTAATTATGTTGACCAGATGTGACATGTTGAGGCTGAGTGTGTGTTGTGTATTATTTTGTTTTGTTCGTCTTCACTTTGTCATTCAGACGTTTGTGGGTCTTTGTGCGGTTCATGTTTAAGCGCACGTTGTAACTTTAAATCTAAAGAAAAAAGTCTTATTTAGAAAAATAAATAGAATAGTAGAAAAATAGAAATACATCAGAAGTAAAAAGAGGGAAGGACAGATTGCAAAAACCAATTTATAGTTAAAAAAGTAAAGAACAAAATATAAAGATAAGATAAAAGTTGAGTGAAATAAAAGTATATTAAATAAATGTAACATTACATCTCAAAGAAGAAAAAGTGAATAAATCTTAAAACTTAAGAATGAAAACAAGATAATTCAGACATGCAAATAAAAAATAAATTCAAACTAGAGCCCGACTGATGAACATTTACCTGTTACAGACCTGAGAATCACATCACATGTACGGTGTCCCTCATGGGCCAATATTAAAAAGAAATGTCTCTGTTACAAATGTGTCTTTGTCACAACTGTGTGAAGTCGAAGGATAATTTAAAGAAGAGTAACATCCATCGTATCAGCTGCT
Source organism: Lagodon rhomboides (assembly GCA_039737535.1). Taxonomy (NCBI): domain Eukaryota; kingdom Metazoa; phylum Chordata; class Actinopteri; order Spariformes; family Sparidae; genus Lagodon; species Lagodon rhomboides. The sequence goes on from CM077806.1 coordinate 21,534,775, forward strand.
GTCTAATTAAAACCATAAACATAATTCAGGTTATCGGAGGGAAAAGAGGAAGAAGAAGAAGAAACCAGATATGAGAACAAAGACGGACATGAATCTCCGGATGATGAAAGATCGAAACAGAAAACCGATAAATGAAAAGTAAGAACAAAAACCGAGAGCGAGCCGGAGAGACGGATCAGGACGAGAGATGAAAGAGCAGATGAAAGATTTTAGTTAAAGAGGGTCGACCCCCTCGATCGGCCCCACGTATTGACCCACCGGGCTTTGATAAACTGCACTGTGTGTGTGTGTGTGTGTGTGTGTGTGTGTGTGTGTGTGTGTGTGTGTGTGTGAGTATGTGTGTGTGTGTGTGTGTGTGTGTGTGTGTGTGTGTGTGTGTGTGTGTGACCTCTGCACGTTCCGAGCTAAATCAATCTGTCAAACGTGTTAGCGCGTCTGTGCTTATTCACCGCCATGCCTGTTTGTGCGTGTGTGTGTGTGTGTGTCTCCGTGTGTGTGTGTGTGTGTGTGTGTGTGACCGACCCTGACCGGCCATCAGAGCCAATGACGGAGTATTGATCAAGGCTCCGTCACCATAGAAACGGCCATTTGGGAGGACAGGCGAGGGTGCGCGTGTGTCAAAGTGGGAAGACTTACTTCAAGGTGGCTCATCAGATCATCTGCTGTGTGTGTGTGTGTGTGTGTGTGTGTGTGTGTGTGTGTGTGTGTGTGTGAAATGTCAGCTCCGTGTTTTCCATTCGTGGCGTGTTTTACGTGTCCTCGGCCAATTAAAAAGGTCATCAGAAAACACAAAAACACAAATACATCAGCGGCGAGCTGATCAGCACCAGCGAGTCACTTCCTCTTTAATTACGAGATATTATTTTAATCACTGTAAACACTCGGCAGCAGACCGGCTGCCTCTGGCCGCCGCCGCCCCTCTGTACGTGTCACATGGATTGATTTACGGCGCTAAACGGGGGAAAACGGCGCTACAGAACCTGAAGCTGAACTCAGAGACAGTCAGAGGAAGATCAGCAGCTCCTGTTGTTACTCTGACGGAGCCTGAACCGTTATTACAAACACATCCGATGAAGAAATCCTTACATCTAGTTGTTAGAGAATCATGTCTGAGACGAACACTGATACCGAACCCAAGAAATCACGTAAGACCAGACGACCGAGAGCTTTAAACGGTCTCAGTGTGGTTGTTCCGGTCCACATGTGAGATCTGCCTCAGATCTGCTGATATCACCTTGTTGTCTTCTGAACGTTTGCATCACACGAGCCGTGTTTCCAGAAAACAACAAGCTAATTTAAGGCGAACTTTTGAAAGTTAACAAAAAATCTACAATGCTAATCTGCTGCGTTACCAGAAACTGTAATGAGTAAATGAACGAGGCTACGTAATACGTGATTTAGTCAGAGGATGACGCGGTGTCGGCTACGAGGCTACGTCACCTGTAGATGTGGAGGTAAACAGCTGATCAGTCACGTGAGTTTGACTTTATTTGGCAAATCTGTTTCCATCAAACATTTTGTGTGTCAACTCTGATTCGCAAAAAACACCTCGAGTGAGCGAACAAACGTTTTAAGCGAGTTAGAGGATGTTTTTTTGACAAATTAGTGTCACGTTTGGATGGAAATTGGCTTATGGGCCCTTTTTAAAGTCAGATAAAAGTCAACAACAGCAGACAGAACTGTCTAAACAACCAGCTAAAAATTAATATTTTAGCAGTTTGGTCAAACTAGACTTGTTTCACCTCATTGAACCCTTTAAAAAGGCTTCAGTTACACAGCTTAAGGCCGATACTCACACTCTCTTAACTATTACACTGTCTTTACTGTCTTTGTTATTTAACCCCAGAAATATGACCAGAGAGCTTTAAACCGTCTCAACCCGGTGGTTCTGGTCCGTGTTTGAGTACGATCAGATCTGACTAACTGCTGATATCACGTTGGTGGGCGGTCGTCTTCCAAACGTTTGCATCACACGAGCCATGTTTCCAGAAAACAGCAAGCTAATTTTAGCCGAACTTTTGAAAGTTAGCAAAAAAATCACAATGCTAATCTGGTAGCGTGATTTAGTCAGAGGATGACGCGGTGTCGGCTACGTCACCTGTGGATGTGGAGGTAAACAGCTGATCAGTCACGTGAGTTGAACGTTCGCTACGACTTTATTTGGCAAATCTGTTTCCATCAAACATTTTGTGCGTCAACTCTGATTCGCAAAAAACACCTCGAGTGAGCGAACAAACTTTTTTGTGAGTTAGAGGATGTTTTTTTTGACAAATTAGCGTTAAGTTTGGATGGAAATTGGCTCACAGGTCCTTTTTAAAGTCAGATAAAAGTAAACAACAGCAGACATCGTGTCAACACAACCAACTAAAATAAATATTTTAGCAGTTTGGTCAACACAGCTTAAGACTGAGACTGATGGTCTTTCACCTACATCACCTTGTTGCTCTGTCTTTACTATTTAACCCCAGAAATATGACCAGAGAGCTTTAAACCGTCTCAGCCTGGTGGTTCTGGTCCGTATTTGAGTACGATCAGATCTGTATATTTGTATCAAGGTGAAGATGAGACAGCGTCCGATCAAAACAACAGGTTCCTCAACAGATTGTTCTCACTGTGAAGAAGATGCTAGTGGAGTTCAGCAGAAGCATCACTCATATTGAACCAGGTTCAGAGGTGAACTGATGAAAAGGAACAGAGAAGAAAAGGAAAATGAAAGGAAGTAAATAACCTGATGATGAGAAGAAAGAGACGCTGGTTGTGTCCTCTGACGTTCAGACTCGCTCACAGTGCGAGTGTGTGCAGGTGAGGACGTCGACGGGGTCAGAGGTCGTCGTCCTCGCCGTCCCGCGATGATTCCTCGTACGAGCGGCGTGAAGAAACGAGAGCCGGAGGAGAAGAGACGCACTCGTTTCTATTTAAGGGTTTGAATGCAGTCAAGGTTAAGGGTTAACAAATGAATGTAGGTCAGTGGACTGGCAGCGAGAGTGTGTGTGTGTGTGTGTGTGTGTTTGTAGCCACGCTTGTGTATCTATATGAATGTGTGTGTGTGTGTGTGTGTGTACTTGTATACGTGTGTGGAGTGTGTGTGATGTGTGTGACCTGCTCTTTGTTCCTGTGCTCGGTGCAGTAAGGAGAGTGGACCGTTGACGAGGATTAATGCCCAACATATGGCAACCCTACGGGACACACACACACACACACACACACACACACACACACACACACACACACACACACACACACACACACACACACACACACGCTGCAGTCATTACTCTGAACAAAGAACTGTAAGGCTAATGAGAAGGCAATATCATGTGTCCTTTACACACACACACATGGCATGGATTCACGTGGATACACACCTTAATGTTGCTTATACATGGATGGATGCAGATGAACACACACACACACACACACACACACACCTGGTACTGTAACATGTATCCATTGTGTGTGTGTGTGTGTGTGTGTGTGTGTGTGTGAGGGAGAGTTGAAAGGTAGCAGGAGGCTTGTTGATGGAAAGGCTTTAAGGTCTGAATGCAAACACCTGTGTGTGTGTGTGTGTGTGTGTGTGAGCAGAAAGACAAGAGAGAGAGAGAGAATGGTGTGTGTGATGCACAGGTGTGTGTGTGTGTGTGTGTGTTTGTGATTGAAGGAGAAAGCGAGGGAGAGGTTAAGCAGAGTTCAGAGGAAAAGTGAAGGTTCATGTTTTCATTTCTTCATGCTCCTCTGACTCTCTCTCTTTCCCCCCTCGCTCGCTCGCCCAGTGTGTGTGTGTGTGTGTGTGTGTGTGTGTGTGTGTGTGTGTGTGTGTTCTCACGTACAGGATCACACCCCGAAACAATTTCAGACGTTTTCTCTCCACATGTTCTCACACACTCGTCTCTCTCCCCTCCGTCTATCACTCCCAGTGGGATCTGACCGATATGCTGACATGTTCTATTCTACTCTGTTCTATGTCAGTGGATGGTAACGGAACCTTCTTTAAGCCCCGCCCCCCTCGGTTACCGTTGCTACGTCTGTCAAGATTCCATTCTAGAATTCTAGAACTTCATCATACTAATACTAATTCTTGCAACACTAGTTGTTTTTGTGCATTTTTTTGTATCTGTGCGCAAAACAATCTCAGAAAAAAACCCAGAAAATTATAAGTACTAAAGAGTCAAACATCAAAATTTGTGTCGAGCAACAGGACTGTCACCGAAACAACTGCCACATTATTATCGTAATTTCTACTTTACCCACCTTTTAAAGTTTGACTGGCACTCTTTTTAACTATGGGACCTTAAATTTGCATTTTCTTTGGCCAATTTACTTAAAATTCAGTGAAAATTAGCATCAAGTTTGGAGGAAAATTTGGCTAATGGGTCCTTAAATTCACATACATCCATTCGTATACAAGATACGGGCTTCAAGACAAATATATAACAGCTATAAAATGACAACTGTTTCAATCAGATCAGCTAGCTAGCTGATAAATGTCTTAAATTAGCATTTTCTTTAGCCACTTTTCTGAAAATCTGGTTAAAATTGGTGCTACATTTGGATGGAAATTTGGCTAATGAAGTCAAAGAAAAGTATAAAAAGAAGGTGTCATGTCAAAATAACTAGCTAAAAATAACATCCGTTTTAGCAGATTGATTGGCTCCAGCTAGCTAGCTGATTAACATCAACTTGTAATGTGAGTTTGTTCAAACTAGACTTGTTTGACGCCATTAAACTTTACAAAAAGGCCTCAGTTAGCCTAAAAACAATGATAATGTTTCACTTTAATTAAAGAAAAGACTAACTAATGAGTGGGCTAACACTCTCCGGGTAGGCTAACGAGTTGGTTGCCGCATTAAAATCCAATAAAGGGTGATTTTTTACCCTTCAATTTAAAGTAGGCTATGTGTAGCTTGGCTAGCTAATAACGAGGGAACTCCTCATCTATGCAAGTTAAAATGAAAGCTGTTTTATCAGATACATTTGGCTCTAGCTAGCTGGTTAATTAACATTAACTTGTAAGGTGAGTTTGTTGAAATAGTTTAGTTAGCGCTGAACTTGCTACACGACATCAATGTCTCCGACTAAACCTTCAGCCAATGATCCTAGTATTCTTTCATTGCGGCATAGCTAGTTAGCTTTCGTAGCATGGTTCACTATTATAGAAAAAAAAGTATGATTAGACTTAATTTTGTAATCTTGGTTAGCTTAATTTTGCTAATAAATAACACAAAAGTAGTTTTCTAAGTACAAGTTTAACTTTTATAAAAGAAAAGGTTGACGCATGAGTGAGCTAACGCTATCCCAGGAATGCTAACTAGCTAATAAAAATAATTCCAACCTTCATAGTGTAAGGTATGTAATGTAGGTAAGCTAGCTAGTTAGCTTTCATAGCATGGTTCACTATTATAGAAGAAAAAGTATGATTAGACTTAATTTTGTAATCTTGGTTAGCTTAATTTTGCTAATAAGTAACACAAAAGTAGTTTTCTCAGTACAAGTTTAACTTTTATAAAAGAAAAGGTTGACGCATGAGTGAGCTAATGCTATCCCAGCAATGCTAACTAGCCAATAATAACAAAAAAAATCTAATGCCTACCTTCATAATGTAAGGTATGTAATGTAGGTAAGCTAGCTACTTCTTAGCATCGGAAGTGATGCGACTGTAAGCTAGGTAGCTAGACATGCTAACGTTAGAGCCGACAACTCCACACTTTAATCGGTCTCACACAGTTTTCATATTGTGTTTTTGGACATTTAGTCGTTTTAATACTCGTCTGTTTCGTCGCCCGCTCGATATTCAGTGTGTTTTATCTATTCTTTCCGGTTCTATTTTCATCCGGCGGCTCTGAGCTGGTGTCTCGTACAGGTTTGAGTTTTTTGGTCCTCTCTCTCTCTCTCTCTCTCTCTCTCTCTCTCTCTCTCTCTCTCTCTCTCTCTCTCTCTCTCTCTCTCTCTCTAGGTGTAAATGACTTTGGACGGCCATCTGTTACTTAGCCACCCTGCAGAGAGTTGGCCTGCATGCGCACCTCCTGTGTGTGTGTGTGTGTGTGTGTGTGTGTGTGTGTGTGTGCCCTCCTTCATGTGTAGCTGCACGTGTGTGTGTGTGTGTGTGGTTACTGTATTCTTGTGTTTGCGGAGTGTTTATTTATGCCTACGTGCACATGCATAATACAGTAGGTTATGTTGGAGTGTGTGACAGAAATAAAGAGGCAGAGATGGTTGTGTTGTGTTGTTGTTGTGTCGTTGTGTTGTAGTTGTGTACTCGGGGCTCACTTGCACATGTAGAACATGTCTTCCTGCGCTCGTGTTCGGATGTGAGACATTGTTTTACATCAGTGTTAGCATATTTAGCCCCCGTTGACACTAATCTCCCCTTTTTTCCTGTGTTTAAACTGATTTTTTGGCGATTCAGACCTTAAAATCAACACATTTATATGAAGTTATGAATTATTGGTGCCGTCTCTTCACAATAAAAGTCGTCCAGCTGCGACGACGTGACACACAAAAGGCGTTTCGTGCCTGAGGTCACGAGTCAAAGTCATTCCAACAACCAGACAATGAAAAGAAAAGTCTCTAAATTATTTTAATTAATTGGATTTTTAATATTTTATGTAATGAATTTTTCCCAGTAATTCCTTATATCTGTCTGACAATTAGTTCCAAATAACTTGATTATTTTCTGGAAACCGATTAACGCAGACTTGTAAAATAAAGCGTTGCGGTTTAATTTTCCAACATTAAGGGTTTTAATTCTGTTTCATAATTATTCATTTAATAGACCTAAAAGTAGTCAAATGTAACTAAAAATACCAAACAAATGTATAATTTCAAACATCAAATGTAAAATCCTCCAGATTTCAAAGCCTCCTGGTAGTTTGAGTGCTTTTATTTTGAAGGACAGCACTAAAAGTAATTATTAAAAACATGATTTGATTTATCTGCTGTTGAATCGAGATCAAAGTTCTGACATTAAATGTGATGAAACAACATCCCAACAGATTTATCACCAATCAAACATTTCCATTTCTTGCATCAGGACTCTTCTTCTTCTTCTTCTTCTTCTTCGGTGGTTTTCATGTCGGAGCTGAGCGACCTGATAAACGCTGAGCTCTTTCTGTCTTTCCTGACGTGACAACTCGCCGTTTCTGCTGGTTTTTAGTACTTGGAGGTGTGAAAATGTCACAGAGAGAAAGATCATTTCCCCCCGGAGACACCGACTGTAAGAGCGACCAATCAGATCCGGCGTAGCGTCGCTGTTCTCCGGGATGGCGGCCGGTGGAAGCTCGCCGCGTGTTGTCAGGTTGTGATTTGATTACGTCTGAGCGACCTGCTGGAACATCCAGCTGTCGGCTTCTGCTGCTGAGCTGAAGCTCCGCCGACACTCCAGCAAACATCGTTAACTTTGTGTCTCAAGTTTTATCTTTATACGGAAGAATATAACAAATAAAGTGTAAATAAAGTGACAAAGAAGTGAATCTGTTGCAAACTTTCATGTGTTTAATCTTTTATAAGGTCAAAATATGATAAAATATTTATTATTTACGTGTTAAAAAACTCTGGTTTTATATTTTTTCTATCATGAAAGTAATATTTTGGGATTAGCTGGCAGTGTCAAGTACTCGTCCTTGTTTTTGTCACTTTTTTGTTAAAATAAATTAAATTAGTGATCAGTGGAGCAGCGTTGTAAAAGTATTCAAGAGTCGTACTTCAGTAAAAGTTAAGATATCGTGTGAAAATATTACTTTGGTAACAGTGAAAGTCACAAATATGAGGAGTAATTGAGTAAAAGTCTTAAAGTATCTGATAATAAATGTAATTTAGTATTAGAACTCAGTATAAAGTGAAATAAAACATATTATCTGCCTCCTGATCGATTTTAAAATTTTAATTTTAAAAAGCAATCTCTAAAGAAACTAGTAACTAAAGCAATCAAATAAATGTAATAGAGTAAAAGTACAAAATAAACCTCCAAAATAAAGTGGAGTAGAAGTTTAAAGTACCTCTAATGAATCTAACTGTAGAAAGTAAATAAAATAAACATTACTTCACATAAAATCAGTATAATGGATATTAACAGATATATAACAATTACATAAAGGCTTTTATTGTGAAAAATAATTACAATACTTGGGACAAAACGGGACATTTCTTGTACTATGGTGTTTAATCTTTTTTAAGGTCAAAATATGATGAAATATTTATTATTTACGTGTTAAAAAACACCGGTTTTACTTTTTTTTCTATCATGAAAGTAATATTTTGGGATTAGCTGGCAGTCTCAAGTACTCGTCCTTGTTTTTATCACTTTTTTGTAAAAATAAATAAATTAGTGATCAGTGGAGCAGCGTTGTAAAAGTATTCAAGAGTCGTACTTGAGTAACTGAGTATATGTCTTAAAGTATCTGATAATAAATGTACTTTAGTATCAGAAGTAAGTATAAAGTGAAATTATACATATTATCTGCCTCCCGATTATTTTAAAAAGCAATCTCTAAATTAACTAGTAACTGAAGCAATCAAATAAATGTAATAGAGTAAAAGTACAAAATGAACCTCCAAAATAAAGTGGAGTAGAAGTTTAAAGTAGTGGAAAATGGAAATACTCAAGTTAAGTACAAGAACCTCTAATGAATCTAACTGTAGACAGTAAATAAAATAAACATTACGTCACATAAAATCAGTATAATGGATATTAACAGATATATAATAATTACATAAAGGCTTTTATTGTGAAAAACAATTACAATACTTGGGACAAAATGGGACATTTCTTGTATTAAAAAAAGGAAAATGTAGATTTTGTTCCTCACAAAAAAACTGTTTCATTCATAAACAAGTGAAGACATCAGATTGCTTCACATTTAACTGAGCGGTGTCACATTTGAAGTGTGAGTCTGTGTTGTCGTGTGTGAGATACGACACCGATGAGATGAGAGATGAAGCTGCGTAGCGGCCAAGAACGCCACCACGAGCGACGGCGCCGCCTCCTCCTCCGTACTGTGGATGTGATTCTGTGCCGTGCTAATTAATCTCTGTCTGTGCCTGCAGCTCTCGTCCGGGCCGTCCTCCGAAGCGTTGTTCTGGTGCAGGGATCCAGGAAAGCCCCAGGCTGCTGCACCCGGGCCTCCCCGGCCTGCTGTCCCCCAACCTGCTGTCACACACCGGTAAGAGACGTCCTCCGTCTGCAGCTCCTCGTCTTCATCTCTACGTCACGTAGTTTATTTAACTGGGACAACACAGAGACACATGCATCTCCAAAATGAGCTTATGTAGGTTATGAAGTAGCAACTATAGGAACACTTAAAGGAACATTCACCCAAAACTGAACATTTAATCAAATCAACTCACCCTGATGTTGATATAAAGTCAGGTGAAGCTTTTAACACCTGAAGCAGCTGGAGACTTGATTTAAAACGTAAAAAACAACCTGAAGGAAAACATGAAATGGATCCATTCAGCTCGTCCAGAGAAGTCCAAGTCTCCAAAAGCCCAGATTTCCTAAATTGATTTGAAAATATGTTATTACATGCTTTTAGCTTAGCAGCTACAGTAAAAGTTCATCTCAAAAATGAGCTTATGTAGGTTATGAAGTAGCACCTATAGGAACACTTAAAGGAACATTTAATCATTATCAACTCACCCTGATGTTGATGGAAAGTCAGGTGAAGTTTCGTAGTCCACAAAACATTTCGCAAAAAACAGCTTTGCATTATTTTGCTGAAGCACCTGGGGACTTGTTTTAAAATATAAACAAAAAAAGCAGAAAGGAAAACATGAAATGGATCCATTCAGCTCGTCCAGATAAATCCAAGTCTCCAAAAGCCCAGAGATCCCAAATTGATTTAAAAATATAAGTATATAAATATAAAATATAAGTGTTTTTAGCTTAGCAGCTACAGTGAAAGTTTCACCTATAAAAAGGTTGTAAATGAAGTCTTTTACAATTAATTTGGGATCTCAAAGGACCCATCCTCCTCTGCCTTCTTCGTTGCCTTCATTGTTTGCTTTCATTGCTTTGCTTTCATTGGTTGCACTTGACTCCATTTGTTGAGTCCTCGTGAAGCTCTGATAATGTCTGTTTGATAATGAATGTTTATGAGTTGTATTGTAGTTTCCCCAGTAAACACACCGACCTATTCGGCCTTTCTCCTGGTTAACTGCTGCTCCTCTTGGGTTCACTTAACCTTACAGTGTCTCCTTGCTCCTGGTTAGCTAACTAGCCCAGATACGGCAGCTGCGACCGCTGAAGAGGTCGGTTTGTTTACTGGGGAAACTCCAGCTCAGAATCCGCAATCAGCTCCGTCGCTAGCTGATTGTTTCACCAATGAATCACAAGAAAAACACAAACACAACCCACGACCACTGCACAAACAGTTAGCAGATAGCACGCTAGCTAGCTAACTCCTTCTCTCCCTCATTTGTGGTGTGATTAAACTGCAACGTCTTTCAGGATTTGTCTGTTTTCTCAGCTGGACAAAAGCGTCTTCTAGCTGAACTTGCCTTCACCCGTCGAAAAGCGTGACGAATGTGTTAAGAACAGAGTAGCAGGATCACGAAGCCTTCTGAAAATGATGGACACAAGCCAATCAGAGGCAGAGTAGGGCGGGTCTTGAGTCATTCCTGTTACCTTTCATCTTCCTCTGAATCTCATCAGAATCCCTCTTTTCTTATCCTCCATCCTCCATCCACACCTTCTCTCTTTGATCCATAAGTGAAAGACATAAAAAAGGGACAGAAAGTGAAAATGGGCAGAAAGAAAAAGCCGTGAGAGCGAAAGAGAGAGGAGGAGGAGGAGGAGGAGGAGGGGGAGAAAATGGAGAGAAGGAAGGAGGAATGTCGCCAGAGGAGATGATGAAACCTAAAAACGACTGCCAAAGAAGAAGAAGGAGGGAGGAGGGAGAGACGGAGCAACAGAAAAAAAAAAAGATGGCGGGAAGAAAAGAACGACAGATTGTTTCTCGGAGTTGTGGATGGAGGGAAGATGTCTAGAAGTCTGACGGCGATTTTAAAAAATAACTGACTGAAAGAGAGAAAAGATGTCGTATGAAGAGGAAGAAGAAGAGAAGAAGACCTGCAGAGAAAGAGAAAGAGAGGCTGAGTGCAGACTGCATGGTGGTGTGATGAATGACACGTCTCTGGGGTCCCACTCCTCCATCTGTCCATCCTCCCTCCCTCCTCCTCCCTCCTCTTCTTCTTCTTCTTCCCTCCTTCTTTCTCAACTCATCTCTCTGTCACCCCCCACTTCAGTCTCTCCCTCCTTTTCTCACCTTTTCCCTTCATCTCTTAATCCGCTGCTTCCTTCTCTCTCCCTCCCGCCATCCTTCCTTCCTTCCTCCCCTCGTTCTCTTATTTCTTTTCCTTCTTCTTCCATATCTTCTTCCCGTCTTTCATCACTCTGCCTTTTATCGTCCTCCTTTCTCACCTTTCCTTTCCTACTTCCTGGCTCTCATCCTGTGCACTTTTAATCTCCCTTGCCTCCTTCGATCCTTCCTCCATCCTTGTCACCCTCTTCTTCATCCCTCTTTCCTTTCTTTCGTCCTTTATCTACGTTTTTTTTATGCTCTGGCTCTCCTTCGTTCTTTACTTACCTCCGTCCTGCCGCCCTTTTCCTTTTTCTCTCCTTCCTCCCTTCTGTTTCCTCTTTCGGACTTCACACCTGCCATCTTGCTCTCTCTTCCCCTCCTTTCTCCTTCCTTCTTACTTCCTATCTTTCAGTTTTCACCTCCTTTTCCTTCCACTTTTCTCTGCTCTACTTCTCTTCCGTTTCCTCCTTCCTTCCCTCCTCTCTAGTTTCTAACTTCACACCTGTCATCTTGCTCTCTCCTCTTCCTCCCTTCACTTTCTTTACCTCCATCCTGCCGCCTTTTCCCCTCCTTCATTTCTGACTCCTGTTCTTCTTCTTCTACTGTTTCTTCTCTTATTCCTTGCCTCCTGTAATCCTTCCTCCATCCTTTTTACCTTCCTTACTTCCTTTCCTCTCTTTCATTTCTAACTTCACACCTGTCATCTTGCTCTCTCCTCTTCCTCCCTTCACTTTCTTTACCTCCATCCTGCCACCTTTTCCCCTCCTTCATTTCTGACTCCTGTTTTCTCCTCCTCTCCTTCTACTGTTTCTTCTTCTTATTCCTTGCCTCCTGTAATCCTTCCTCCATCCTTTTTACCTTCCTTACTTCCTTTCCTTCCCTTTCACTTCTAAAATCTCACCTAAAACCTTTCCTTTGTTCTTCCTTTCCTCTCTTTCATTTCTAACTTCACACTTGACATCTTGCTCTCTCCTCTTCCTCCCTTCACTTTCTTCTCCTATGAAACTCCCTCCTTTACCTCCGTCCTGCCACCTTTTCCCCTCCTTCATTTCTGACTCCTTCTATTCCTTGCCTCCTGTAATCCTTCCTCCATCCTTTTTACCTTCCTTACTTCCTTTCCTTCCCTTTCACTTCTAAAATCTCACCTAAAACCTTTCCTTTGTTCTTCCTTTCCCTCTCTTTCATTTCTAACTTCACACCTGTCATCTTGCTCTCTCCTCTTCCTCCCTTCACTTTCTTTACCTCCATCCTGCCGCCTTTTCCCCTCCTTCATTTCTGACTCCTGTTTTCTCCTCCTCTCCTTCTACTGTTTCTTCTTCTTATTCCTTGCCTCCTGTCATCCTTCCTCCATCCTTTTTACCTTCCTTACTTCCTTTCCTCCCTTTAATTTCTAACTTCACACTTGACATCTTGCTCTCTCCTCTTCCTCCCTTCACTTTCTTTACCTCCATCCTGCCACCTTTTCCCCTCCTTCATTTCTGACTCCTGTTTTCTCCTCCTCTCCTTCTACTGTTTCTTCTTCTTATTCCTTGCCTCCTGTAATCCTTCCTCCATCCTTTTTACCTTCCTTACTTCCTTTCCTCTCTTTCATTTCTAACTTCACACTTGACATCTTGCTCTCTCCTCTTCCTCCCTTCACTTTCTTTACCTCCATCCTGCCGCCTTTTCCCCTCCTTCATTTCTGACTCCTGTTCTTCTTCTTCTACATGTTTCTTCTTATTCCTTGCCTCCTGTAATCCTTCCTCCATCCTTTTTACTTCCTTTCCTTTCCTTCCCTTTCACTTTCCTTTGTTCTCTCCTTCCTTCCCTCTCTTTCATTTCTAACTTCACACTTGACATCTTGCTTTGTATTCTCCTCCTCCGCTTCTTCTTCTTCTTCCTCGCCTCCTTTCATCTCCTTCGATCCAAACCTTCACCGTCTTCTCATCCTTGTCACCTCGCTCCCTCTTCAAACTTCCTCGCCTCCTTTATTTCCTTCCTTCCTTCCTTCCTCTTCATCTCCATCTCAACCTTCACTTCTCCTTCTCACCTCCCTCCCTCCCTCCTTCCTCCGAATCTCTTTTTTTTCCTTAACCAATTTCCTTCTTCCTCTCCGTCTTCCCTCCTTCCATCCTTCACTCCGTCCCCTTGACAGTGACTGTTGGCCTCCTTCTCTCTCTCTCTCTCTCCAGGATAAATAAAACATGGTTGTGTTTAGTGACATATGGACACAGCTCACTGTGGCATACTAATGACACACACACACACACACACACACACACTTCTGCGTACACACACACGCACATCAGGTGCGTGTGTGTGTACGCAGAAGTGTGTGTGTGTGTGTGTGTTTGTCGAACATTAGTGGAACCCAGAGAAAACATTTGCTCACTTATGATCGCTCATTAGCTCACACACACACACACACACACGCACATATATACACACACACACACACACACACACACACACACACACACACACTTGGCAGTAGCCGCTTGTCGCATTCCGCCTCAGTCACACACACACACACACACACACACTCGCGCACACACGCAGAGTCGGTCGTCTTAGCGGCCCTGCGTCCATGGAGACGCCACGTTGCCGGGGGAGACGGGCTGTTGTTTACGACCTCGCGGGCGCCACGGCGATGGGGGGCATCGGCCAATCACAGATGGACATTTATCACACTGTTAGAAAACACGGAGTGAGAAGAGGAGGAGGAGGAGAGAGAGAGTTTGGAGGAAATGGTGAGAAGAGAGCGGAGAGACGAGGAAGATGAAGAGGAGGAGGAGGAGAGAAGATGATGAAGAGGAGGAGGAGGAGAGAAGATGAAGAGGAGGAGGAGGAGGAGAGAAGATGAGAGGAGGAGGAGGAGAGAAGATGATGAAGAGGAGGAGGAGAGAGAGAGTTTGGAGGAAATGGTGAGAAGAGAGCGGAGAGACGAGGAAGATGAGAGGAGGAGGAGAGAAGATGAGGAGGAGGAGGAGGAGAGAAGATGATGATGAAGAGACAGAAGAAGAAAAACTGAAGGAAGTAGAAGAAGAAGAGGAGAGGATGGAGAAAGAAAGGTTGGAAGACAATCTGACAGAGGAGGAAAACACTTAAAGGAACAGTTCACCCAAAAAATGAAAATAAAGTCTGTGAAGCTCCAGAAATGTTTCATGGAGCTTTACGTAAAAATCATTTAAACTGAAACTATCATCAGAACGTGAAGAAGTGCCGTCCTGTCTCGTAATACCACTTTTCACCTCAGGAGGCGATAGTGAGCGACTGTAGCGTCCAGTCGGCCCTCAGGCCAACGAGAGAGGGTGAAGAAGAAGAAGAGACGTCGTGTTTGTCGAAAATGAAGAAAGAAACAGAGGATGTACGATGCAAAAAGAAGAGAGAGGAGGAAGTAAAGACAGACAGGAGATAAAAAAAAATGAAGATGGAAGGAGGTGAAAGGAGAGACGGGTGATGGACGAAGGAGCAGAGGAGGAGGAGAGAGAGAGAGTTCGGAGGAAATGGTGAGAAGAGAGCAGAGAGACGAGGAAGATGAAGAGGAGGAGGAGGAGAGAAGATGATGAAGGGAAAGAGACAGAAGAAGAAAAACTGAAGGAAGTAGAAGTGCTGAAAGAAGAGAGGAGAGGATGTAGAAACAAAGGTTGGAAGACACTTAAAGGAACAGTTCACCCAAAAATGAAAATAAAGTCTGTGAAGCTCCAGAAATGTTTCGTGGAGCTTTACGTAAAAACTATAGTTCGAAACTGAAACTATCAACAAAATGTGAAGAAGTAAGTACCACTTTTCACCTCAGGAGGCGATAGTGAGCGACTGTAGCGTCCAGTCGGCCCTCAGGCCAACGTGAGAGGGTGAAGAAGAAGAAGAGACGTCGTGTTTGTCAGCAGAGAAAGAAGCGAAAATGAAGAAACAGAGGATGTACGATGCAAAGAGGAGAGAGAGGAGAAGATGGAGGAAGTAAAGACAGAGAGGAGATCAAAAAAATGAAGATGGAAGGAGGTGAAAGGAGAGACGGGTGATGGACGGAGGAGCAGAGGAGGGAGGAGGAGAAGTTAAAAAGTGGATGAAACGGGAAAGATTAGGGAACGAGGGAGGGAGGAGGCCTAAACGACAACAAGAGAGTGATATCAGTTTAATTGGCCTCATCTTCCTCAACAAAGAGGCTGTGATGATAAGCGTGGGAGTGTGTGTGTGTGTGTGTGTGTGTGTGTGTGTGTGTGGTAACCTATGCAGCGTGCTGCGGCACTCATTTGACTTGTTAATTCACTTCAAAAACAGCTCAATGGTTCGCCTTGTCTTCTAATACACACACACACACACACATAAACACACACGGCTGCAAACACTTCGGGTACACGGAACACACATAAACAAACATACAAACACTTAACACACACTCACAAAGACAGAGCACACACACACTTCGTAGAAAACATGCACACTTCTTAAACGGACACACCTGCAGCACGCCGACACAATTTTTTTGGCACGTTTTGCGCCGATAAACATAAACATCAGGCACACACACACACACACACACACACACACACACACACACACACACACACGTACTCTGTGTAGGTTACAGATGAAGTGCTTTCAATCTTGTCATGAAAAGAATACACTCATCTGAGGACTCTTATGTGCACCTGCAGAGAGAGAGAGGAGGAGGAGGAGGAGGAGGAGGAGGAGGAGGGAGGGGAGGAGGAGGGGGAGGAGGAGGGAGGGGGAGGAGGAGGGGGAGGAGGAGGAGGAGGAGGAGGAGGAGGAGGAGGAGGAGGAGGAGGAGGAGGAGGAGGAGGAGGAGGAGGAGGAGGAGGTTTGAAGAGGACTAAAGTGACATTAAGTCTTTTTCATCTCTCCTCCTCCCACATCACGTTTTCCTGCTTCTTCTCAAAGTAAACACACGATAAGTCGCCGCTCGAGTCGTGGAGATCTACTCCGACACGACCGAGCGATAAATACTCGAACGTCAAACAAAAATCAGCAGAAGATCCGCAGACGGTGCGACTGACAGCTGAAACGCAGTAGAAACAAACAACAGCATAATTCTGGACGATCACACTTAATTGAACATTAACGGCTGAATTCTGAGGTTCTGCCAGCAGGAAAATCGATGAGGTTATAAACTATGAAAACCAGCAGCAGCCTTAATTATAATAAAACACTCCGAGCTGAGCTGCTTGTTTTTAATCAGTAATTACTGCTAAGGAAAAGAGGATCGATGGGCCATATTCAAGGTAAACTACTAACTCATAAAAGCAGAAACTTTGTTCAGTTTGTTGGGTTTTCAGATACGGCGCCACTGCAGTGATGGTTTCATTGTAATCCTCGTCAAATACAAGCGCTTTGGTCGGGTCGAGCGCCGTCCCGTAGTGTCATTATGTGACGAGTTGGGAAACAAATTGGACCTTCAAACATGTAATAATAGAGCCCTTAACTATTAACTTTAGATAGACAAACGACCGGCTATCAACTGGCAGTAGAGTCTCTCATCAATTAAGATAATCAGGGAGTTGAACACCCAACTACTGACGTACATTTTGATTTTATACCTTAATAATATAACCTTCTTACTGACTTTAAGCGGGTAAATTAAAATAAATGACTGAATGAGGCAACAGAATTCCAGACAAGTAACTTTATAAAGTATTAGATCCCCAAATAATGGACGTCAACAGACCAAAAGAACAATTAACAGCTTTAACTGGGAAGAAAATCATCAATCATTAGCCGTTTTTCCAATCTGCCGTCCTTTTGGCGGCTCGCTCCGTGGATTTAGACAGAAGGCGGCAAATTGGTGGTCTGTTTTGTTCCACCAGTTTTGCCCCTCGGAGGATAGCGTTACACTTATTTGCGCCTCCATTGCTGTAAATCCGAGGCGGCAATGTGGTGGCAGATGCTGAGATGGGCGGAGGTGTGGATGACGTGCACTGCTGCGCACGGGAAGAGGATTTTGGGAGAAAAGCAGAAACTGCCCTGCTTCTCTTCACGCCCAACTTCCTGCTTCACGTCACGTCACATGTTGACGCCTACCAGAGGAGGAAAAGTGGAGGCTGTTTACAGACGGGAGGAGAGCTCAGAGATTAAACTTTTGGGATCTCAAAGTGGTCCAATTTGTAGAGTCGTTGATTATTGAGTTTCATTTTCGACTCGTCAAATCCTGACTTTGTACTTTGTAGGGCAAAAGAACCCTGTACCATTGAGTTGGTATTAAAGCCCCAGATGATTGACTTCAGTAGACAAAAAGCTGACAATCATCGTCTTTTACAGCAAATGGATCCACTTCGCATTTAATTTAATTGCACAGAACTTTTCACAGGCAATCGATCCACTTCCAGTGTTACTGTTTTACTGAAGTCATCCACCTACAAACCTCAAACTCGTATTGAAAAAGTGCTCAAGACTTTCAGATATCCTGAAGTCGAACACAATGACTCTAGAGCCAGCAGTGGCTCCGTCTATTAGAGATGACACAAGATGGCCGCTGTAAAAATGGCTCCAAAGCGGCGTCCTGGACTTCCAGCGAGAGCTAAAGATGGGCGACCTAAGTGCCCGAGTGCGGAGAGCTGAAATCTATTTGACTCAGCACAAGTGCAATCGACTGCATTTGTAAATTGGCACTCCGAGTGCTCGCAGGGAAGAAAGAAAAAAAAAAAAAACCCAGCAAAACAAAAAAAGCCAGAACAGTGTGTTTCTAAATTCAGAACACAAAGAGCAATTTCTCTGGTTTTCCTGTTTGTTTTATTCAAAGTGTCACTCCGTCTCTGAGAGCGCGTTCGGAGCACTTCGTCAGAGATGTAGGTGCAGCGGATTAAATATTTACAACCGCGGCCAAATGGGGTGGGTTTCACGCGAGCTCGGGAAAAAAAAGGGGGGGTTTAGGACTCTCGAAGATCAACTGACGGCCTCCACCGGCAAACTCAAAGCTATTAAAGACCATCCGGACGCACCGTGCTGTGGAAGGACACTGTCAGGTCTCGTTTAGAGTATCGCCTGCCATGTGCTGGAGGCTTTTACTGAGAAAGGCCTTACAGTAGCAGCAGAGGGTGTTTCATGACTCGGTCGAGCTGATGGACGTACAGATACAAGATGTTGTGTTCGAGAAGGACGTTTTGTTGGGTGAAATGTATCTCCAAGTTGACAATCTTCAGTCTTTTGGTTAAAAAAGCTTTACTATTTTCAGGCAAGAGTTGGATTTTCCCAAACGTTTTGGATGCTGAGACGTTTAAATGGTTTACGATGGAGGCTGTAACCGACAACAAGGCCTTTTGAAAGTTGAAAGTCTTACTATTTGCTTTAGTTTCATGTTGTCTTTTAGGCAAGAGTTGGATTTTCCCAAACGTTTTGGACGCTGAGACGTTTCACCGTTATTGTTTCCCATTTCCAGACAATAAGAAACAAAACATGGTGCGTTAAATGGTTTACGATGGAGTCTGTAACTGACAACAAGGCCTTTTTATTTTGGGTTTCTGTACTGCAGTTGGTAGATTGTGTGATATTTCCCCATTTATGTTGGTGATTTCAAAGTCTCTTGAGAAACATCTCGTGACCTGCACTGTAAAAATAGCAGTGTGGGGTTGTTTTACTAATCCAATTTTGTAGTTAATTAACCTGACTCTCGCCAGATGAATTTCGTTCCGCCTCGCTCCACTCATCCATCTGGGATCGCTCCATTGGAGATGTGTTTCAGAAGGCTGGGCCTTGTCAAAAATCCTTGCATATGATTGGATAAACCACTTGTCTCTTGCCACATCCGGTCAGGAGAAGGGCGAAACCATCGTCTCCACCAACAAAAGCCTTCAGAGCCTCTCTGATGTTCTTTTAACGAAAAAATATCGGGTAGATTGGACGACACGGATGAAATAGCAGCATCAATGTTGACGCTTGCTTCCTCGATGCGAGCCGCCATTGTTGTCTGAATCAAAACAGTCGCTTCTCCGCTACGTCACATCTATGAAACTCCCGCCCGGTGGTCCTGATTGGCTCGACCTGAAAATCTGGTGCCGAAATCCCTCCCAACGGGAGCGATCCCAGATGGATGTGAGTGGAGCTAGGCGGAACGAAATGCATCTGGCGAGAGTCAGGTTACCTCCTGGTAGCGCTAGAGGAAAAGTCGTAAGTTCACCAAAATCATTAGGACTCATCTTGTTAGAAGTATGAATATCTGCACCAAATTTCATGGTTCTGGGATACAGGGCAAACTTTAGGGAAGACTGATCCCATGTTGTTGGTGTTTGACTGGTGTGTAAGTGAAATGTTTGACCTCCTGATGGCGCTAGAGGAAATGTTGGAGGGTCGTCATCAACGTGGGCGGGTCGTCATCAGTGACGTACTTATCCACGCGACACATAAACAGGGCTAGCTGTGGGCTACGCTAAACACGTCCACCTTTTCATTTCTTGTCGCACCATCAAGCTCGTTCTGGATGCGTCTTCAGCGACAACACTCAGGAGCGTCTCCACCTCTGCCACGGTCCACGCCGTGTTCCTGCGCGTTGTTCCTTCCATGTAACCGCTGTGTTGACTGAACACAGATGCTAGTTTTTAAAGGTAGCGGGTGTCGGGCTCGGACGTCGCGCTCGTCACGAGTCGTCAAGTGGCGTCGCTCTCTGTCCAATCAGAGGCCGGCTGCCAGCTTACGTCACACAGAAGTATCAGCTCAGCTCGGTTGGAACCTATACGGAGGTGATACTAAAAAAGCACCACTTTAGCAGGTACCAGGTACCAGATTTCAGTAATGGGAACGCAAAAAAGGCGAGCTAAGGCGAGGAGAGCTGCTACTGTCGGTGGAAAAACGGCATTAGACGTATGAGTATCTGCACCAAATTTCATGGCAAACAGTCCAGTAGGTTCTGGGATACAGGGCAAACTTTAGGGAACACGGGGAAAATTAGGGATCCCATTTTTAGGCGTTTCACTGGTGAAATAAGTGAAATGTTTGACCTCCTGATGGCGCTAGAGGAAATGTTGGAGGATCACCAGTCCATCCAGTACATGCTGAGATTTGATCGATAAATCAAAAGTAGAGTAGTGGACAAACCAACCAAGAATACGATCTAGAATAGAGATTATCCAGTTTAAATATGTGCTAGAAAAAGGTTAACAAGTCTTTAATAAATCCATCCTTCACTTGACTTTTCTCTCCAACTCGTGGCCTTTTTAATCAGGCGGGTCAGAGACACCATCATGTAAACACTGGTGGGAGAATTCCTCCTGATCTCTGACGAGTTTATTTCTCCGTCACGTTACGCTGACGACTCACTTCTTTCCCGTCATAATCCTGTTTGTCCCGATTTCCTCTCCTCGTTCCTTCTTCGCGTCGTCCCCCCCTTTTCTCTCGTTCGTCCTTCGGAGAGCATTAGGATGCACGCGAAGGAAAAAAGAGATGGGTAAACAACGTATGGACAACCCACAGGGGAGCACTGAAACACACACACACACACACACACACACACACACTGGAATATATTTATTTTCACACACACACGCACACACGGGTCCTATATGATGCGCGTGTCTTTGAAGCAGTCCGTCAATCAATCACACACTAATTCCCAAGGTTCCTTGGTCGCCATTAGCGCCGGGGTCGATGCTCGGTAACCGTGGACACAGCGGACAGCCATCGATCTGAGAGAGAGTGTGTGTGTGTGTGTGTGTGTGTGTGTGTGTTTGATAGTCATGATGGAGAACAGTATTGTGGCTCTGCCCTCAATATTGATTGTCTTCTGGTTGCATTGAGGCGAAGCGGGCGTTCTGACTCTGTGTCCGAGTGTGTGTGTGTGTGTGTAATCCATGATTTGTGTGTGTGTGTACGTAGGGCTGTTTCCTGTATCTGTGTATGCATCTTAGCGTGTGTGTGTGTGTGTCAAGGTGTTCCTCAGTAATCAATGTGTGACTCCATTTTTATTCCCGACCTCTTTTCTCTCGTCGTCGTTTTCTGTAACCGCATGTTAATTCTTCAATTTGAAGAACTTTATTTGCAAACATATTCACTTGGATTTACAAAAACTAACTTTTGCACAAACAAAATAGTTTTTATCAGCCTTTAAACCCAGGAGAGACAACACTTGTGTCATATCCTGATATAACAAATCTATATATTGTCCATCTCTGGTGCAGGATGAAGTGAAAGTGTCCACATAATGTTGTCTTTAAAGTGACTTTAACGATAATATGTATCAAAATTAAATCTATAAACTGTATGTGAAAGGTGTAGAATCATCATCCTGACATGTAACTTCACTGTTTAGAACATTTAGCAGCTAAAGAGACGGGTTTTATCCTCAGGAGGAGGTGGTGGAGACCAAAAACAGAGCTTAAAGTCGAGCTGAAGGCGGGGTGAAGTTTCCTTCTGCATATTTACTGACTTCTTGTAAAAAGGTCAGGTAGGGTGGGACGTCTTATCGTAGCCGTTAGCGTTGGCGCTGAATGTGAGTTACGCTCTGTATGATTGAATCATCAGGAGCTCTGAGTAAAAACTTTAGATTAAGCGATCAGAGGACCGGCAAAACACGAGCAGGACCTAACGCAGCATCTGGTTTTCTTTGGTTGTTAGCTAGAACGTAGCAGAACGTATACGCTGCTGTGTAGCCGGGGCGGTGTGTTTCAATGCAACTTTTTATGCCGAACGGGTCAGACGGGAGGCGACGGAGTGGTCGGATAAGGAGGTCGGCCTTGGGCGGTGTGTGGGGGCCTTAACGTGTATTAGCTAAGATGACTGCTAGCGTTAGCTACGACTAAACGAGCTCGCTGTAACTGCAGCTAATCTCTGTAAACCGTCTCAGTACTGGCCTCTGTTGGTCTCAGAACACCAGCCTTGTTCACCCAAATCAGTGAATTAAGGTATAAATTTGTGCTTTTGTGTAGTAATCAGTGAAATACTCCATGAAATCTGAGCTGGCAGGATATTATTGGTTGATAAACTGGTTTGTACAAGCCGACGTACGCAATTTTTTGGCATATATTATCAGCTGGTGCACAGTTTGGCTTCGGATGTGATCTGAAATGGTTAAGAAAGCAGGTTTCACTTCAGCTCGACTTTAAAGATTCATAATTGGTCTGAAACACGACTCCAGATCAGAGTTTCTCTATATTTGCTGGATGTTTACTAAAGAATCAGCTGCATTTTAACAAACAAAACACAATGAATACTATTATTTTATCACTTCCTCGTCTACGTTTGAGCCGATTTCTCTCCAGAATCCAGGAGGTGATTTGCAGTAAATATCTCAGCTTGTTTCACAGACGGTAATGAGGAAAGGCTCTGGAGTAAGAAAGGGAGAAGGACAGAGAGAAAGAAAGAGGTGCAGTCGGAGAGCCTGAGGCGGAGTGACCAGACGTATTGTCTGCTGTCCTGCTGAGAGAGAGGAGGAGGAAAGAAATGGAGAAACACGATGGAGGAAAGGAGGCCAAAACTGAGGAGAGGAGGAGGAACACGGCACCAGAAGGAGGCACAAAGCACACATCTGATTTCACCGGTGAAACGTGCTTTAATATGAAAAACAGATTAAAATGTACTGATGATGTAGAAATGCTTGTGAAAATAAGAGAGTAACAACAAAAGGAGGCTGGATGAGGGGAGAAAACAAGGGAGGAAGTAGGATTGATGTGAGAGGAAGAGGAGAGAGATGGAAAGGCGGCAGGACGGAGAGGACTGGAAATGGAAAAACAGTCAGAAAGAGGAATGAGTGACACGAGGAAGTGGGATGGATGAGAGCGGCGAGGTCAAACGGAGACGAGGCTGTGTGAGAGGGAGCAGCAGCGACGGATGAAGAAGAAATGATGTCAGCTGGGTTTTTAACGCTGTAACTCTCAGAATGCATCAGAATAATCTGTCATACTTGTTAACAGCTACGAGTCGCTCATTTCAGCACCGAACAGATCTCGTTTGTAAACTACTCTTTAAAGTAGCTATGAAACGGCTAATGGAGCGATATCTGCTCAGCTAGGACGAACCAGGATGGAAAACAGAGGTTTGATGTTTACCGTGCATACTGTTTCATTCCAGGTTTGGCTCCTGCAGGGTTCCCACGCGTCCTGGAAAACCTGGAAAATGATTGACCAATCTTCCAGTCATGGAAAACATATGGAAAATGAGAAAAAAGGACAAATGTCCTGGAAATGGTTGAGTTTTCCTGGAAAATTATTTCAGGGAAAGAGTGGGAACCCTGAAATAATTTTCCCGCTCTTTCCCTGAATTTATTTTCCAGAAAAGTCCTGGAAAAATTAAAAATAAAAATAATTTTCCAGGAAAACTTAATCGTTTCCAGGACTTTTTTCTCATTTTCCATATGTTTTCCATGACTGGAAAATTGGTCAATCATTTTCCAGGTTTTCCAGGACGCGTGGGAGCCCTGTCCTGGCGTCGTGGGCCTGATTCAGCGAGCTAACGTTACGTTTAGCAGCAGTTAGCGCTAACTTTAGCATCAAAGCCGCCGCTATCTGTCAACCAGGAAACTCCACAGATCACCTCGACACTGTTACTGAACGCTGCTGTCCAGAGGTGTTCATTGAAAAGCTGCTGGTCGCCAGTGTGTTTGTTAATAATTAATTATTAATCGATTAATCGGCTTTAAGAATTTAACCGATTAAATATGTATTAACTCAAAATCAGAGATGAGCACAAACAGAAGTATCTTATGATAAGACCACAGATACTTTGATGCTTTTCAAATGTATCCAAACAAAATGAAAAATACTGGGACAAGAAAATGTGTTTAATTAAAATACCAAAGACATTCGATGCTAACTTTAGACATTTAGCAGCCTCAGTACGTCAGCAGCGTCATAAAGGAGAGAAAGTGTTTACTGGATGAACATTTTTAATGATTTTCCAGAAGTTACAAACTCTAAAATAATATTAAAAATACCTTCAAAATGTTGTATTTGTTAGCCACTGTTGGGCCTGATGCTGGTGTGAAGGTGAGATATGTGATAAAAACATGAAAACAAAAGATTTTGGCTTCACAGGAACTTTAAAAAGGCATTTTAAGAAGTTTTTAACCTGCACGTCTGTCGTTAATTAAAGAACTCAGGTTTAACCTCCACACCTCCTCCTCCTCCTTCCATCCCTCAATCCTGCTTTAAATTAAATTTCAAACAACGCGACAACTCCTCCTCCCCCTCCTCCTCCTCCTCCCTCTCCTCCTCCTCCCTCTCCTCCTCCTCCTCCTCTCCTCCTCCTCCTCCTCCTCCTCCCTCTCCTCCTCCCTCTCCTCCTCCTCCTCCTCCCTCTCCTCCTCCTCCTCCCTCTCCTCCTCCTCCTCCTCCCTCTCCTCCTCCTCCTCCTCCTCCCTCTCCTCCTCCTCCTCCTCCTCCTCCTCCTCCTCCTCCTCCCTCTCCTCCTCCTCCTCCTCCCTCTCCTCCCTCTCCTCCTCCTCCTCCTCCTCCTCCTCCTCCTCCTCCTCCTCCCTCTATCTTGTTTTCTTTATAGCTTGCAGACAACTGTACTGTGTGTGTAATGGACATTCCTCCGAGGCCGTCAACCGTGACCGGGGCAAAACCAACTGACCTACACACACACACACACACACACACACACACACACACACACACACACACACACACACACACACACACACACACACACGTATGCACAGATAAGCATGCATACATTCCCTCACACACACACACACACACTTATACATGAAAGATAACTGTACATAGCTCACACGCACACTTTCCAACATAATAGTGCATTTATACAATGAAACACACACACACACACACACACACACACACACACACACACACACACACACACACACACAGGGTCATCGCTCTCACTCTGCTGGTTGTTGTGTATAGAAGTCAGTTCCAGGTCAGCGCACAGAGCCAGGGATCTTACTCCATACAAAAGAGAGTGTGTGTGTGTGTGTGTGTGTGTAGCGGTGGGGGCGTGTTCTCTATGTGTGTGTGTGTGTGTGTGTGTGTGTGTGTGTTTTATGTGCCTGCATGTGTGTATCAGTGAGTATACATCAGGCCCGGGGCGTCACAAACAGCACTCACACCCCGAAACACTTCAACAAAACACTCCGACTGAAAAGACATTTTGACAGCGACAGCCGAGCGCCAGCGCCGGTATGTGTGTCACAGCACAGCGCAAAGCATCATGGGTAACAAGGCAGGCCAGGCAGCACCTGTGAGGAGGAGGAGGAGGAGGAGGAGGAGGAGGAGGAGGAGGAGGCAACGAGAGCTGTGACTGGGTTTTATGACAGCTAATGATTCCAAAACTGGTCGAAAATGACGACCGTCTGTGAGAATGTGTGTCGCTAAAGATCTTTGTCATGATGACGACGATGATGATGATGATGATGATGTATCTGACACTAGTGTGTGTGTGTGTGTGTGTGTGTGTGTGTGTGTGTCACAGGCCTGACAGCAGCAGCCATGGCCGAGCTCCAGAAGCTGCAGAAGATGAAAATGATGATGAGTCTCCAGAACGGCAACGAGTCGGACAACGACGACCTGCACTCCAACACAGGTGACACACACACACACACACACACACACACACGTACACACACACACACACCTTTAAAAAGTAACTAAGTACTATAAAATTTTCCATATTATTCTCCTGCTACATTTTAGAGAGAAGTATTGTAGTTTTTACTCTGCTACATTTATTACATCAAGAGTTTTTAAACACTGTATAAAATGACCTATTGTTGTTACATATTAAATTACCAAAAGTATATTATGTAAATAAAAAAGTACTTTTATTTTTGATACTTTTAAAAACATCATCTTGTCACAATCTTTTACTTTAAAGGAAGAGTTCACTCAAGAATGTAAATTTA
Organism: Lagodon rhomboides; assembly: GCA_039737535.1. Taxonomy (NCBI): domain Eukaryota; kingdom Metazoa; phylum Chordata; class Actinopteri; order Spariformes; family Sparidae; genus Lagodon; species Lagodon rhomboides. Next base: position 21,560,854 of record CM077806.1, read on the forward strand.
AAAAACAAAACATTTCTGGCAGCTTTGCGTTCTCCTGAGCAACTGAAGTCGCTGCAGACTTGACTTCAAAACGTAAAAAACTTAAAAATAAAACATAAAATCGCTCCGCACAGCTCGTTTGTCATTATGCAAGTCTACGATTGCCTGAGATCCCACATGGATTTGTGAAAATACTTTTTTTTTTAATGTAGAAATCTTCAAGCTCAAGTTTGAAGCAACATGTTAATACAAAAGTGACGAAGCCCCCTAGTGGTCGTCTTAAATATGACAGGAGCAAAGGAGGAAGTCCAGTCCAACGAAACACGTCAGTCAGTTTTCTTTATCTAAAAGCAAAACCACGATTAATGTCGTTTAATTTAGAGGACTTGTTTAAAGACTATGATTCCACAACTCCACCCTCAGGACAGACTTTATATCGTTAACCTCACAGCTTTGGTGCGTCAACCTTCTTAAAATGCAAGGATATCATTGAACATACTAAAATAAATCTCTGTTTTAAGGGGTTTAACATGCTCAAAAACTCATTAAACATTGCACAAAATTAAAAAGTGGTAGAATGTTACGTATTTTATGGGTTCAGGCCATGGGCCAAAAGGTTCGGTAGCGCCCTCTAATAGTCCAGCTCCTGGGACGGCTTTCACCTACATGGATGAAACTCTGTAGACATGAGTATCACATATAGACCTACTCTTGTTTTGTTTATGATCTTTTTTAAAGTGTTACCGAAGGATGCACATCAGGTTTTCTTGATAAATATCCCTGTCCTGTTGTCTGAGGTGTGATGTGCCACCAACAGACCAGTTCAACAACGAACTAGTGAGACTCCGAGAGTAGAAACATCATCACTAGCTTGTGTAGTTTTGTCTCTTTTTCTCGTCTGTTGTGCAGTTCTGGATCACCTATAATTAGCACACCTGCGTAGCTCTACTGTTGTACTTCTGCCAGAATGCACGCTGAAGACGGGCGAGCTGCCCGAAAAGTGGCGGGAATAAACAGTTTGATGGGAGCGCTGTCCTTTATTTTCCTTTTCCAACATTTTCAAAGATGTAATGATGACGTGTCAGAGATGTACAGTTGTACTGTCTTCCTGGAAGTTGCAGGAAACTTTGGAGGAAGCATAGAAACTTTGGAGGAAGTGGCTCTTACATTGAAACTTTGGAGGAAGCATTGAAACTTTGGAGGAAGTGGCTCTTACAGTGAGGCTTTGGAGGAAGCATTGAGACTTTGGAGGAAGTGGCTCTTACATTGAGGCTTTGGAGGAAGCATTGAGACTTTGGAGGAAGTGGCTCTTACAGTGAGGCTTTGGAGGAAGCATTGAGACTTTGGAGGAAGTGGCTCTTACATTGAAACTTTGGAGGAAGCATTGAAACTTTGGAGGAAGTGGCTCTTACACTGAAATTTTGGTAGGAAGCATTGAAACTTTGGAGGAAGCATTGAAACTTTGGAGGAAGTGGCTCTTACATTGAAACTTTGGAGGAAGCATTGAAACTTTGGAGGAAGTGGCTCTTACATTGAAACTTTGGAGGAAGCATTGAAACTTTGGAGGAAGTGGCTCTTACATTGAAACTTTGGAGGAAGCATTGAAACTTTGGAGGAAGCATTGAAACTTTGGAGGAAGTGGCTCTTACACTGAAACTTTGGTAGGAAGCATTGAAACTTTGGAGGAAGCATTGAAACTTTGGAGGAAGTGGCTCTTACACTGAAACTTTGGTAGGAAGCATTGAAACTTTGGAGGAAGCATTGAAACTTTGGAGGAAGTGGCTCTTACACTGAAACTTTGGTAGGAAGCATTGAAACTTTGGAGGAAGCATTGAAACTTTGGAGGAAGTGGCTCTTACAGCAGAACACGGCTCCAAAGTTTCAATGCTTCCTCCAAAGTTTCAGAGCCACTTCCCTCAAAGTTTCAGAGCCACTTCCTCCGAAGTTTCAGAGCCACTTCCTCCAAAGTTTCAATGCTTCCTCCAAAGTTTCAGAGCCACTTCCTCCAAAGTTTCAGAGCCACTTCCTCCAAAGTTTCAGAGCCACTTCCTCCAAAGTTTCAATGCTTCCTCCAAAGTTTCAGAGCCACTTCCTCCAAAGTTTCAGAGCCACTTCCTCCAAAGTTTCAGAGCCACTTCCTTCAAAGGTTCAATGCTTCCTCCAAAGTTTCAGAGCCACT